>LNAC01000016.1:5003656-5016021 GCA_002007465.1 Ailurus styani | reverse complement strand
GAGGACCCGAGTCGGAGGGCCTTGGGTTCGAATTCTAACCCAGCTCCTTACTGGATGTGACTTTGGTCCGAGCCCCAGCTGCATCAGTAAAATGGGCGCGGTGTTGGGATTAAGTGAGTTGAAAGCTAGGAGGTGTTGGAGTTATTTTAGGGACGCGAGGGGTGCTCTGAGGCTGGGGCTCTTCTCTGCGGACAACGGGCCTCTGACGCCCCCTGCTGGCCAAAGGGGGACGCTGGCGAGACTGTTCTTGGTTAAACAGGTTGTTTTGGGATGAGGAGAAAGATAGTCACAGGTCTCTAAGCAGGGCCACTGTCCTCCCGCCTCCCCGCCTCCCCGCCTCCCCTTTCTTCCTCAGCAGACCTTCTTTAAGGCGGCAAAGAGTTGAGAGATGGGGAAATTGAGGATTCATTCCAGATTTTGCAAATACTTGGTCTTCCTTCATGGACCTCACAGGGCCAGCCAATTCCACAATTCTACAAGTAGGGATGGATATAAAGATCAAGTTACAAAGCTGTGCACCACCAGCGTGCTGGGTAAAACACAAAAATCTGGAACTAATTTGAATGTCTATCATGGGAATATTGACCAATTTAGCAGTGTTATATCCAAACAGTGCAATGCCGTGCAGCTGAAAAATAACATTGCGGAATGGTTGGCATGAAAACACAGTCAAACAAGAATGAATCTTACAGGGGCTCCTGGGTGGCTCAGTCGTTGGGCATCTGCTTTCGGCTCCGGTCGTGATTCTGGGGTTCTGGGATCGAGCCGGGCTCCCTGCTCGGCGGGAAGCCTGCTTCTCCCTCTCCCACTCCCCTTGCTTGTGTTCCCTCTCTCGCTCTCTCTCTGTCAAATAAATAAATAAAATCTTTTAAAAAAGAATGAATTTTACAGACGTTATGTTGAGTAAAAGGAGACACACACACACACACACACACACACACACACACACACAGAAACATGTTGTTGGATTTTTATATAAAGTTCAAGAACAGGGGTGCCTGGGTCAGTTAAGAGGCTGCCTTGAGCTCCGGGCATGATTCCAGATTCTGGGATGGAGCCCAGCTGGAACAGGACTCCCTGCTCAGTGGGGAATCGGCTTCTCCCTCTCCCTCTGCCCCTCCGCCCTGCTTGTGCTCTCTCACACTCTCTTTTGCAAATAAATTTTAAAAATAAAATCTTTAAGGGACGCCTGGGTGGCTCAGTCAGTGAAGCATCTGCCTTCAGCTGAGGTCATGGTCCCAGGGTCCTGGGATGGAGCTCTGCAACAGGCTCCTCACTCTGCGAGAAGCCTGCTTCTCCCTCTCCCACTCCCCCTGCTTGTGTACCTTCTCTCAGTGTCTGTCAAATAAATAATACAAAATCCTTTCTAAAATATCTTTAAAAATAAAGTTCAAGAACAGGCAAAGCTGACCTTATCGTGATAGAGTCAAAACAGAGACAACTTCTAAGAAAGTTTTGACTGGGAAGAGAACAAGGAACCTTCTTGAGTATGGAAATGCTCCCTCCTAATCTGGGTGGTGGTTACAAAAGTCTACACATACGTAAAAATTCATTGAGCCTTACACTTAATATGTACTTTATGCATAGTACACCTCAATAATTCAGTTGTAAAAAAAAAACATTCAGGCAAAAAATATAGTGCTAAACAGTTTGAGCCTATTCTTAATAAGAAAATAAAAGGAAAAATTTAACGCAGGCAGCAGTTCTGTTTTTTATCTCAGGACCCCTTTACGTTCTTAAATTATTGAGGAGCCCAAAGAACTTTTGTTTTTATAGGATATATTGNTTGTTTTTTTTTTTTTAAAGATTTTATTTTTTTATTTATTTCACAGAGGGAGAGAGATCACAANCGGCTCAGGTCATGATCCCAGGGTCCTGGGATCGAGGCCCACATCGGGCTCTCTGCTCAGCGGGGAGCCTGCTTCCTCCTCTCTCCTCTCTCTCTGCCTGCCTCTCTGCCTACTTGTAATCTCTCTCTCTCTGTGTCAAATGAATAAATAAAACCTTTAAAAAAAAAAAAAAGACTGAGAAATCTAAGATTCCAAGTAAATATAACAAAACTAAGTGTTTAGAATACAAAATCCCCTTAGCCATCAGAGTGATAATCTGAGCACGTGTCACATAGTGTCTGGAAAACTTTACTGTCCACTCTGAGGAAGTGAAAAAGGCAAATAACATCATAGAATTATTATGAAAGTAATTTGACATTAGGGACACCTGGAAAGAGTCTCAGAAAACTGAGTGGTCCCTGCACCTCACTTTGAGGCCCTATGGCACGGGGGAAAGAAAAGGAAGAAAATACACTACATGATAAATTATTCTCTCTCGGTGCTGAGATTGTAATTTATTTTTATTTCCTTCTTTGTACTTTTCTATTAAAAAAAAAAAGTAAGGACGCCTGGGTGGCTCAGTGGGTTAAAGCCTCTGCTTTAGGCTCAGGTCATGATCTCGCGGTCCTGGGATCGAGGCCCGCATCAGGCTCCCTGCTCAGCGGGGAGCCTGCTTCCCCCTCTCTCTGCCTGCTTCTCTGCCTCCTTGTGATCTCTCTCCCTCCGTGAAATAAATAAAATAAAATCTTTTAAAAAAAAAAGTAAAATATACCAACCATGGGTTGTTTTTGCAAACAAAAGCCGAGGCAATACACCGGTTTCCATAAGATTGTTGAACGACCCAAACAGTAATAATATATTTGGCTGTACGAAAAAATTAAACCGAGTTCCAACCTGAAACTAAGGTTCCGATTTCCCGTGTCAATCCCGGGCGTGTAAATGCTGGGTCTTGCCCTCAAAAGTTCCGCCGTCTAGCTTAGGGAGCGAATGTAAGTGCATACACAACTTTATTGCAAGGTAATAGAAAGTAAATATCCCGAGATCCCCAAATGCAGCGGCTAGAGCCTACACAGAACTGCAGACCCTGCATGCTGCACAAACACACATCGCAAGCACACGCCTCCCGATCGCGGATCTCCACCCCCAAACACGTAACTCAGCCGGGAATCTCAGCAGAACGCATGCGCCCTACAAACGTAGAGGGAGGTAGGGCTTAAAGGAGACCGACACGGTGTTCGGCCTCCCAACCCTTTAGCCCCGCCTTCTTACTCTGCTTCCTCTCTGAGTGGTTGCAAGACTCCGGAGGGTAATTTCCCATTGGCCACCAGCAAAACCGCAGATATCCTGTTTGGGAGCAGGGCCGCGGTGCGCGCAGGCCGCCATGGTGCGGTTCAAGCACAGGTAAGGGCGCCCTCCCTGCCCAGCACCTGCTCCCCTGCCGGGTCCCCGCCGCCGCGGCCCCGCGCTCACTTCTCTGCTGCCCGCCGCAGGTACCTGCTCTGCGAAGTGGTGTCTGATGACTCCCGCTGCCGCCTGAGTCTGGAAGACCGAGTGCTGGGCGGCCTCATACGGGACACGATCGCCCGCGTGCACGGGACCTTCGGCGCGGCCTCCTGCTCCATCGGCTTCGCGGGTGCGAGGGCTGGGGAGCTAGGCGGACGGCGGGATTGGGAGGGAACGGGGGCTGGAGGAGGGAGACAGAAAGGGTACGAGCGACCGAGGAGCTTTCTTTTTTTTTTTTTTTTTTTAAAGATTTTATTTATTCATTTGACACAGAGAGAGAGATTACAAGTAGGCAGAGAGGCAGGGAGAGAGGAGAGAGGAGGAAGCAGGCTCCCTGCTGAGCAGAGAGCCCGATGTGGGCCTCGATCCCAGGACCCTGGGATCATGACCTGAGCCGAAGGCAGCGGCTTTAACCCACTGAGCCACCCAGGCGCCCCCGAGGAGCTTTCAAACCCGATACACAGTCCTCGCTGTACAGTATCGTCCTCTTGAGGCCACTCGGAGCCTGAGCCCGAGTCTGCTCGAGTCCGAGGTTAGGCGGAGAGCTAAAAGCAGAAGGCAGTGCCACTTTGGGAAAGAATCTACTTTACCTATTTCACGTGTGTATATTGGGGATTGTGATTGAATCGAGCAAGATAATGAATTAAATAGGGGAAGCCGCGTATAGTTCCGAGTTGTTACTTGGTTACATTGACATCCCATGGGGGGAAAATTGTCAAAATTACCTTTAAAAAGCTCTTAATAGGGGCGCCTGGGTGGCTCAGTGGGTTAAAGCCGCTGCCTTCGGCTCAGGTCATGATCCCAGGGTCCTGGGATCGAGGCCCACATCGGGCTCTCTGCTCAGCGGGGAGCCTGCTTCCTCCTCTCTCCTCTCTCNAGCCGCGTATAGTTCCGAGTTGTTACTTGGTTACATTGACATCCCATGGGGGGAAAATTGTCAAAATTACCTTTAAAAAGCTCTTAATAGGGGCGCCTGGGTGGCTCAGTGGGTTAAAGCCCCTGCCTTCGGCTCAGGTCCTGAGATCGAGCCCCGCATCAGGCTCCCTGCTCAGCGGGGAGCCTGGTTCCTCTTATCTCTCTCTGCCTGCCTCCCTGCCTACTTGTGATGTCAAATAAATAAAATCTTTTAAAAAAGCCCCTAATAGAGCAGGTGAGATACAGAACCCACCATTGTATGTAAATGAGAGGGCGTATTTTTCTGACAGGGACGCTATTTTTTAAGTTTTTTTTTTTTTTTTTTACGATTTTATTTAAAGATTTCATTTATTGGAGATAGCGAGAGAGAGCAGGAGCAGGGAGGAGTGGGAGAAGCAGGCTCCACGTTGAGGAGGGAGCCTGACACACGGCTCCATTCCAGGACCCTGGGATAAAGACCTGAACTGAAGGCAGAGGCTTAGCCGACTGAGCCACCCAGACTCCTCTAGACGCGTTTTAATATTTAAATTTATTACCTCTTTTACCCTTTGCTTAAAATTGAATGCTGGAGAATTCATGCACATAGGTACAGTTCACTTACATTGGGTCATTCTCAACCTCTTCAAGACCCTATAGAATCCAGTTGCAATAGAGCCTGTTTTTCAGGGGACACCTGGGTGGCTCAGTCCCCTGAGCATCGGCCTTTGGCTCAGGTCGTGATCCCACAGTCTTGGGGTCAGGCTGCCATCAGGCTCCCTACTCGCAGGGAACCTGCTTCTCCCTCTCCCTCTGTCCGCCAACTCCCCCTGCTTGTGCTGTCAGATAAATAAAATCTTAAGCAAAAAACTTTAGCCAAGGTTTCCTCTGAGGAAGATGGATCTATGCCAGTCCCAACCCCACTCATCAGCTAATCAGTGCATTAGGAAGGAATTTAACATTCCAAATTCATTCTGAGTGGTGTGCAAAGCCCTGGTGTGGTTTATCCCTTTTCCATAAGTGAAGGTCTGTCCTAAGGTTTTTTTTCCTTCAGAAATTTGTTTTTACTCACTGGTGCATCCCAAGTGCCACTGCCTGGCACACAGTAGATGCTAAGTTACTCTTAAGATTTTTTAATGAATCCAGAGTTGTCCAAAATGATTTTTCCCTCCTGCTGTAGTGCGATACCTCAATGCCTATACTGGAGTAGTGCTACTTCGATGCCGGAAGGAATTCTACCAGCTTGTGTGCTCAGCTCTTCCTTTCATCACATACTTGGAGAACAAAGGACACCGTTACCCGTGTTTCCTCAACACCTTACACGTGGGAGGTAGGGGTGCATGTGGTATGGCTGCTGATTTTTAATATTAACAGGTCCAGGGTTCAGTCTTGACGGGCAGGTAGATCTTCCTGCTCTCCTGCCAAGAACAGGCGGCTTCCACCTAGCTCAGAAAGTCTTTGAGGCAGACACCTTTCACGAGCTGTTGACCACAGAGCTCTTTCATGTGCCAGGTACAATTAGAACATGTCAGAAGTTCCTGATTCATTACAACAGGAGACAGCTGTTGATCTTACTGCAGAACTGCACTGATGAAGGTAAGCATTATTAGCCAGTGTCCACTGAGCAGTAACTAGCCTGGCTGAGTAAGAGGTCACTCTCAAAGACCTTTTTCATCCCTGCCCTGCCTGCCTTTCCAGGAGAACGGGAAGCTATCCAGAAGTCTGTCACCAGAAGCTGTTTACTAGAGGAGAGGTCAGATGAGGAGGAGCTTTCAGAGAGTGGTGATGAGGAGGCTGCTGAAGCAATGGAGTGAACCTCTCTGCAGGCCGTGCTGGGCTCGGGATTCAGGGCCCACTTGCTGGAACAGGACATTCTGGGAGGCAGCAGCATCTGCTACAATTTTGCCAAACTGGATGACTGCTGACCAGAGCCCAAAGTATCAGCTCAAAGTGGAGGACTTGTTCACTTAAACTGAAGTCACCTTTACCTAGTGCTGCCTGATTAAGTGGTTCTGCAGGTGGTGAACCCCCAGTAGTCACAGACAGCTCTCTATCAAATTGCCTGGCTGAGTAGGTTTAATAAATGTACTTGGCAGGGCACCTGGGTGACTCAGTCAGTTAAGCATCCAACTCTTGGTTTTGGCTCAGGTCATGATCTCACCATCGTGGGATTGAGCCCTGAGTCAGGCTCTGTGCTCAGCAGGGAGTCTGCTTCGGATTCTCCCTCTTCGCTCTCTCCCTCCTGCTCTGTCTCAAATAAAATTAAAAAAAATAAATATACTCAGCTTCCGTAGCATTTAGTGTATTTAAGAAGTTCAAGCTTGGCTGGGAGGTCTCCTTCCCCCCCTACCCTGGCCTAAGTGGGAAGACTGGCTACCTATGATGCTAGATGTATAGCCTCCCACTTGAGGCCTTATGCCCCCACCACTAGGATGAACCCGCAGCAATCCAGGTTATTTAAAGTATTATTAGTGAGACATGGCAACTAAACTGGCATAAATCTATAGCTGGTCTTCATACTGGCCTTAAAAATACCAGATTCCTTACCAATCCTTAATCAGGTAACAGGGTAACAAACATGGTTCTTGCACTTTTCTTGGGGTGGGGGATGACAAAACCTGGCCTTGCCTGACATTACAAAGCCAAGCAGCAGCTGCCAACTTCCAGTAGTTTTCTGCAGTTTACCTTTCCCTGCTGTCTCACCCCTGCTGGGCCATCTGAAACCAAGTGACACTGCCACACTCACAGAGATTAGGAGGGTTTGGATCCACTACTTACCAATGATATTTCTAGGACCTGTTTTCTTGTATAATAAAACAGATGTTATTCAAAGTCCCTTACATATTTAACAGATCTGTAATGTTTGCTTCAACATGTCCCCTCCATTTTCAGGACTGAAACACCTTCATGCACCCAGGGCAGTTCCTGTCCCAGGATTTCTGAACTTCTTTCTTTTAAGAATGACAGGTAAAGCTAAGCCCAACTCAAGAACCCCTTAGACCTGACACAAGGAAAGACACTGTCCCCATGACACCAGAGTGCTTGTAGTAGCTGTTACTTTACCCTATTTAAGTAGTGTGTCTAGCTAACCTGTAATGAACTTTAAAAAACCAGAAAGCTCACATTGCTTGTGCAGGTGATTTATTACAACTATTTGCCTTCGCATTCTATTATACCTAGAGGTCACTTTATTAAGCAGCAAAATAATTCATTCACATCACTCCAATTCCGCTCAAACCAAAGCATAGACTGCTTTAGACAAAAGGGAGGCAGTGGGCACTGCTTTCAAACCTGCTCAGCTCTGCCTCCAGGTGTGCCAGACTCCTCTGCTCCTACAACTCAGGCCACTGTCACTCAAAACAAGCTTCATCTAACAGTTAGTAGGTTCCAGGGCTTCTTCAGTGACAATTACAGCTTTCCTTGCCAAATGAGCCACATACAAATTTGCAAAACCCTCTAGCACATAGGTAAGCAACCCAGGTCCAGTACTGCAGCCTGGCTATTTCTCAGAAGAAAAACTGCAATTCCAGCTGGGTGTCCTAAATCCATTTTATTCCCATCCTGTTTCTTTAACAAGAGGAAAACTAGACAGGAAAGGCTCAACTATTTTTAAAAGACATGCTGAGTGGTGTGCTGAAACCATGATGCCCAACACGTCAGCAGAGCAGTGCTAGAACAGTGGGGTGTGGGCTGCTCCAAGGGATGGTGAAGGGACTCAAACTTATTTGGGTTGAGAAAAACTAACTATACATGGGTCCAAAAGACTAACCCTGGTAACAAACTAAACATCTTGGCAGGAAGAGATTTCTTGAGAGTGTCAATACTTTATTTTGGTGTAAAGACGGGAAGCTGGAAAATACACTGTATTTAAATTTTTCTTGGTTCCCCCTCACGCTGTGGAAACCCCCTCCCCCCAGAGCTAATCTGTTCAAACTCAAATACTTAAAAATTACAGCAGCAAAACAAAAGCACAGAAAAAAGAAAACCAGATGGAGAAGGTAGCCGGGCCAGTAGTGTCACTTGGTGTGGACGACTGAGGTGCTGAACAGGAGCTTTTGTTTCTGTTTTTTTCTTTTCTTTCCTCCTTTCTCTTCTAAATGGAAACACAAAAAGAGCTTAGCTTTGAATGCCATCCCCTTGCCCCCAGCCAGTTTTCACTCCTGAGAGTCCCAGAGTGGCAGCTAAGATTCTACGATGAGGACTGCCTGGATCCAGATACCAGTCCCTGCATGCTCCAGGTATTTGGGCAAGTCCCTTTCCGTCCCTAGACCCATTTCCTCATCTGCTCTACCCGTGATAGTTCTACCCATTTAATATAGTTATCGGAAGAATAAAATGAGCACAATGCTAAGTACAGAGAAGACACACCCTAAATGCTAATGTTCTTGTCTAACTGAATAACCACAGAGTGGTGTGGCCTTCAAGCCTGACTTCTCCATCTATTAGCCACCTTCTACCAAACTCAGGATTCTAAAATCTTCTCTCCACTATGTCTTAGAAGGGAAAAAAGTAAAGAGCTTCTCAGAATTTTACATCCAGGCCTCAAGAATTAATGTGGGGTGGCAAAAAGGTCCTATCTGACATACCAAAGGGACTATTAGCTGACACTAGCATGTGAACCTACAGGCTCAAGAGAAAAATGCCTAATTAGTAATGGCCGCCACTGGATCCAGGTGGGAATGACAACCCTGTACTGAGCACTCCCTTTCTTTGCCTTTACCAGAGAGGGGATCTGAAGTAGCTGGTGTGTCCAGTTTCATGAAGGCTGCTTCAATAGCTTGGCTGAAGGAATTTTGGAAACTGGGCACAGGAACACGGTCTGAGTTATCACTCTCCCCATCACTGTCCACAGGAGCAGGAGGAACTAAGCTGTTTTCATCTATAAAATACCAATGTTACAATTTGAGAGATGATTCTAGAGACTTTAACTTTTTGAAAGAGACCAAACTCCCGCTCCACCAGAAGGTTATTCTTACCTTTTTTTGGAGCAGTTTTGGGCCACACATCTGCTTTTGCTTTTCCAACCCTCAGCATCTGCCAAAGTGGGAAAGAGGGGAGAAAAGAATTTAATCAGTCCAATTTCTTTTCCAGACTTGTGTCTTGACACTAACTAGCTAGGAGGTCAAAGAACTATCACCTTTGGGAAAAAAGGATTTTCCAGGTACCTCTTTCCTCAACACACTATTTTGGTCATGTTCTCTATGTTCTGACCAGTAGAACTAGCAGTGAAGTTCCCAAGGTGGAAGACCAAAGCCTGTTTTGATCCTTAGAAAAAGGTTGAAGAATAATGCATAGACAGCACAAGAAGTTCTTAACTCAGACTCTCAAATTGGAAATCCTGACTTGTGTGATTCCCTTGTTCTGGTAAGTTTTCCCACTCTTCTTGGGAGCCCTAGAAACATAAACCTCCTGGAATAAGCAGTGTGCAGTACCCTCCAATTTTAAAATGAACCACCTGATTATCGAACTCCAGTTACTTAAGGCCAAGAAAACCAGGATAAATTTAACTTTATCCTGGAACTGCTCCAAGAGCCTTAATTACACCCTTCAGTCTTTGCTTTTCCAATGGCTCCTTAATTATTAAATTTTAGATCCAGCCAGACTAGATTCCTCCATGTACAGTAAAATCAGAATAATCCCTCCTGCCCCTGAATGAGGAACTCTTTCATCTCGCCTGGCCAAGGCCAGCTTCTTAATTACTGAGGGCCAGTGTGAATCCCATCTGCCACACATGCCATGCTCAAAGCAGGGGGAATTTTATTCCTGGAAAAATACCAGGAGACAAGCCCCGCAAGATTCAAATAGGAATGTCTTGTCCTAAAGTATGTGTCCCAAAGTGAGGTACAATATTATTCAAATGGAGTTGGGCTGGCAGAGGTTGATTTCACTGATTAACCTTTATCATGTACCACTTTGATGATCTTTTCCTTTGGTCCCTGGGAGTTTGGAGTCCAAATAATAAGACATCTGAATCATCTTATTCTTAAAAGGTCATTAAAATATCTATCACCTATGTTTTATTCTTGCCAGAAATTTTCAATGTTTAACCCAAGCCTATTCATGAAAAAGAAACCAACAAATCCAAACCCTAGGACTCTATATACAACAACTGGCCTGGATGCTTCAAAAACATCCATGCCATAGGAAGAAAACAACCCCCGCACCCCCACCCCAAAAAAAGAAAAGAGAGGCTAGAGAAACTGTTATAGATCAAAGAAGACTAAAGAGACTTGACAAATACATGCAATGAGCAATCTTTGATTCGACCTGATTGAAAACAATATAGGATCCTTGAGACAAATGGAGAAATAGAGATACATACTCTAAGAGATATTCAGTTAGCTGAATTTCTTTGATGTGGTCATGACAACCGTACCTATACAGAAGAATGGCATTTGTGGGGCTAGTAAACGGTCATTCATGAGGTCTGTAACTTATTTTCAACATAGTAAAACAGTAAAAAGAGAATGCAAACACAGCAAAAATGCTAACAATTGGTGAACCTAAGTGAAAAGTAAAAGTGTTCATTATGCTATTCCTTCAACACTTTTAAGTTTGAAGTTGTTCACCATACAATGCTGAGAAAAAGCAACGGCAATAAAACCTAGTTAAAAAAAAACTTAAGCATTTGACATAACTCCTGGGAGCCACTTGCATAGCTACCTCCTCCAAAGCCTACCAGTTAATAGTCAGGATTGCTCTCAATTATTTCTTCCCCCTTGACTTCAGGACTCTCCTTACCAAAGTCCGATTCCTGCTTATTTCTCAGCACACAGTGCCATTTGTTGTTAGAAACATCCATTATCACCTGCTCTAAAGAACTGTTAAGCTAACGATTCCAAACTAGCCCCCCAAAAATTAATACTAACTTCTAATGGGGGTGCTTGGCAAGCTGTCCATCCATCTTAACTCAGTTATCTCAGTAGGAATGCTGAGTGTTGGTTAGTTGTTTTAAAGATTAATAAAGTCATCTGATATCCTTTTCCCATGTTGCATCTGAGAGAGCAAGCTGTGTCTGCTCAAACCCACATGGTCTGAGATCCGGAAGTAGGGCCTCAAGTATGTGCCACCAGTGTTTCCATCAGTATGGGAAGGATACAGGCTTCAATAAATTGGATTCAGTGAACTTTCTTGAATGGGTCCTCCAAGAGACCTACCTTAATGTGAGCTCGTTGTACATAAAATACCTCAATTATTGGGGGGCAAAAAAGGATCTGAACAAATGTCACTAGCCTAGTGTTCCTCTAACCCAGCTGCCTAAGAAAGCTGGTCTGGCTAGTTACAGGACAACCAAGACCTCTCCCTTCCCAAAGTGAAGTGGAATTGTTTATTATATGTAACAGATACACATTACCTAAATCCAAGGTCCTAGAACTAGGGACCAGCTAAAATTGACTGATGTCTCCCCAACCCCTACAACAGTGCTCACTACCCAAGTATCTAATGATTTGTTAAATAATTGAAGCTCTGATTCTCCCTCAGCTACTCTTGATCTCTTTCCTTGGTAAGTCTATACAGTAACATCTGAGACTAAATCCACAAGATTTCCTCTTTAAAAAGTTTTCCGTGAATATCACCATCCATGCAACATTAGCCTGTAAGTCTCTCCTCCTCCAACAGAAAGGTTTCCAGAAAGAAAAAGCAGCAGAGTTCATGTCAGATACCCTTGGGCTGTTTTACAAGCAAAAGATTTACCTGGGCAAAGGAAGGGAAGGGAGAGTCTTCTTCCAGACTCCCAACGCAGAATGAAGGACTGCCCTGACTGGCAGTGGGTGACAGAGGGGTCAGCACAAAGTCTGAAAGGAAACCAGAGACCTGATTATGTAAGTCAAGCTCCAAAGAGCTAGTCTATTCTTAACAAGAGAGAAAAGATGAACCCTGAATCAGGTCTGAATAATTACCAGCTCCATCTCTAAAAACAAACCTGGTCCAATTTCCACTCTGCCATGTTCTTATAAAGTCAAGAACATGGCCCACCATTCACACTAGTGATCCAGGGAGAGAAAAGTGAGTAGTTACAATAATACTAAAAAGCATGGCAGAATCTATTCCCACGCTAAGAAAAACCCTTTCCAAAGCAGCTGACTCTCCAGGCCTAGGTACTGGGAACTATTATGGACTAGTTTTGTTTTGTTTTTTTTT
>LNAC01000016.1:4983095-5003495 GCA_002007465.1 Ailurus styani | reverse complement strand
CCTGAGATCATGACCTGAGCCGAAAGCAGAGGCTTTAACCCACTGAGCCACCCAGGCGCCCTATTATGGACTAGTTTTATGTGAATGAAAAAGTTCCAAGAAAAAGATAAAATGTAATCAGGTCAGCCTTTATGGTCCAGCCAAACGTCTGTGACCTCGGAATATTCAGTTAGAATCCAAAACACACATACACGAACAAAATGCAGTAGGAAGATGCAAGCTTCTCCTTGATACTCCCTAGGTAATAGTCTTCTCCATCCTTACTGACCTAGAGTTGAACAATTCCCACAGGTCTACCCACTGCTGGGAGGGAAGGGCCTATTCACTCTCCCGGTAGTAGACCCTCTGCAGTCAGCCAGGGCTATTTAGTACTCTCATTCCTAGCACCATCCAACTGCTCTTGCCCAGGATATTAAAGCCCATTCCTTAGAAAAGCTAGTATGCTAGGGCACCTGGGTGGCTCAGTGGGTTAAGCCTCTGCCTTCGGCTCAGGTCATGATGGAGTCCCGCATCGGCCTCTCTGCTCAGCAGGGAGCCTGCTTCCTCCTCTCTCTCTGCCTACTTGTTTGGTTTTTTTTTAAAGATTTTATTTATTTATTTGACACAGAGAGAGAGATTACAAGTAGGCAGAGAGGCAGGCAGAGAGAGGAGAGAGGAGGAAGCAGGCTCCCTGCTGAGCAGAGAGCCTGATGTGGGCCTCAATCCCAGGACCCTGAGATTATGACCTGAGCCGAAGGCAGAGACCCCACTGAGCCACCCAGGCGCCCTCTCTCTGCCTACTTGTGATCTCTGTCAAATAAATAAATAAAATCTTAAAAAAAAAAAAAAGAAAAGCTAGTATGCTGAAAGCCCATACACAATTTTTATATCACAGATAATGTAGTCGATGTTCTGTCACAGTGCTCTATATAGCAGCTCTCTTCTTAAAGAGCATAATGGTTATGCCTACGGCCTTCAAGGTACAGGTTTCAGTTACATTCCTGTCACTAAGCCCCTGCCTTAGCCTCAGGCTCCTAATCTGCAAAATGACAGGCATATGATCACAGGTCACCAAGAGCTTTAAATATTCTGCTTTGGACATTTTATTAAAATGGCTGGCAAGAAATAAATTTTAATTATCAAAAACTACCATCCAGGTGGATGAAGATCAGAAAAGATAGCTCTTTGAAATTATGACTAACTCTTAAATGTTTGATTTGGTAACCCATTAATACATTCTCTTTTAAAAAGTATTTTTAAAAGGCAAAGCCTCTTTAACAAACTCTGAATCCTGACCTCACTCCCTAGAGTAAAACACCACTACCAGTTTGACTATGAAATCATCTCAGTATTTTTCTACACATTTAGATATATAAATCTGTAATGAAATGCTGTTTTTTATGTTCTTCTTTTAAAATCCACAAATGTGAGGTACCTGGCTGGCTCAGTTGGTACAGTATACGATAATATCTCAGGGTCGTGAGTTCAAACCCTACATCAGGTGTGGAGCCTACTTAAAAAAATAAAACGCACAAGTGGTATCATATTTTGTCTTGTTTGACCTTTTTTTTTTTTTAAGATTTTATTTATTTATTTGTCAGAGAAAGAGCACAAGTAGGCAGAGTGGCAGGCAGAGGGATAAGCAGGCTCCATGCCAAGCAAGGAGCCCAATGCAGAACTGGATCCTAGGACCCTAGGATCATGACCTGAGCTGAAGGCAGCTGCTTAACCAACTGAGTCACCCAGGCATCCCATTAATGACCTCCTTTTATCTTAAAGGTCCACCCATTAGTTCATGAAGATGGCTATTATCCTTTTCAATAGGTGTAAAGTATTTCATAGTATAAATACTATACAATTAAGCCATTACCCTACCATCAGATTTCGTAGGCTTCCCCTCTTCCCCCCCATTATAAACAATGCTACAATAGAGACATGTACAAAGATGCTTAAGCATACAAGGGGATTATATCACAGGTACAACCAAAAATAAAACAGCTGGGTCACAGGGAAGAATATAAGTTTAACTGTCCTGCCCTATGAACTGCCTTAAGGTTTTGAGATTTTTAGAAGACAGCAGGGTACAAAGCAATCAGTACAGCCAATGGTAAAGGTGGATCAAATGGCAGAAATATGACATATCTCAGAAATATACTAACTACCCAAAGTAATGTTAATCACCTAAAGACCCTACCATGCTGAGTAGGTCAAAGTTGTAAATTCAGACACCAGGGCTTTGCTTTAAGGTCTATGGGAGACGCCCAACTTCGTTCTTTAAATCCCAACTCATTTACCTGCTTGGGAACCTGGACTTCTGCTAAGAGGAGAAAGGGA
Organism: Ailurus styani; assembly: GCA_002007465.1. NCBI lineage: Eukaryota > Metazoa > Chordata > Mammalia > Carnivora > Ailuridae > Ailurus > Ailurus styani. Next base: position 5,001,182 of record LNAC01000016.1, on the reverse strand, counting down.
GAGGGCACCATGGCCCTCGGTGCTGGTGGGACCCAAAGCAGAATCGGAGGTGCAGGTATAGGAATTGAAGGCAGGAAACTGCTGTAGATTCTCTAGGGGAATGTGGACTTCTGGGTCTGCAAAGAAAAGATGAGAATGGTAGGCCCATTTAAAATATTCCTCAAATCTTTTCCAACAGTTGAGGACAATCAATATGAATCCCCCAAGGGTCTAAAAAAAAAGGATGTAAACAGCATAAAAACCCAAATTTTGGGGCACCTGGGTGGCTGATTTCGGTTCAGGTCTTGGCCTCGTGGGTCCTGAGATCAAGCCCACCTTGGACTCTGCCCTCAAAGGGGAGAGTCTGCTTGGGGATTCTCTCCCTCTGCTCTGCCCCCTCTATCCGCTCCACTTGCCCATGCATGTACTCACTTACTGAAATACATAACTCTTTTAAAAAACTAAATAAATAAAATAAAAATAAATAAAACCTTTGTTCTTACTATTCCTATCTGAAGCCAGATGATAAACATGCAGCTTAAGTATATTATCCCATATACTGGTCTTTGAATATTTCCATAATAAAAAAGGCAAAACAAAAAAAGCCCGTTCCTGAAACACCAGTTTCTCAAACATTTGGGAAATGTACCAAACAGCTATATAGCACTAAGACCCCAGCTATACACTTATCCTAGTTTAAGAAGTAAAAAAAATTTTTTTTAATTAAAGATTTTTATTTATTTGGCAGAGAGAGATCACAAGTAGGCAGAGAGGCAGGCAGAGAGAGAGGAGGAAGCAGGCTCCCTGCTGAGCAAGGAGCCTGATGTGGGGCTCGATCCCAGGACCCTGAGATCATGACCTGAGCCAAAGGCAGAGGCTTTAACCCACTGAGCCACCCAGATGCCCCTAAAAAATTTTTTTTAATTTATTCATTTGCGACAGAGAGAGAGAACATGAGCAGGGGAGAGAAAGAGAGAGAGGGAGAGGGGGAGGCAGACTCCCCACCGAGCAGGGAGCCCGATGTGGGACTCCATCGCAGGACCCCAAGATCATGACCTGAGCTGAAGGCAGACACTTAACCAACTGAGCCACCCAGGCACCCCAGAGAACTAAAATTTATGTTTATCATACTGTATGGAGTCTAAAACAGTGAAGTCCTTCCCCTAGCTGAGGACTCAGTTCTTTGTTTTCTGGAGGATAAGGAGCCCCTCATGTCACACTAATCTCCTGGGTTCAATGAAGCTTATGTTGGAGCAGCAGATCAAAAGGCTCTGTACTGGGGCGCCTCAGTGGCTCAGTCGTTAAGCGGCTGCCTTCAGCTCAGGTCATGATCCCAGGGTCCTAGGATTGAGCCCCGAATCAGGCTGCCCTCTCAGTGGGAAGCCTGCTTTTCCCTCTCCCATTCCCCCTGCTTGGGTTCCCTCTCTCGCTGTCTCTCTCTCTGTCAAATAAATAAAATCCTTAAAAAAAAAGGGGGGGGGGCTCTGTACTTAATGGTATGAAACCTTAACCTCCTGCATGTATTCCCTAGTTCATCAAGGTTTCTACTCTATCAGAACCCCTTGGGAGAGATGCTAGGCTAGGTATAGATAACCCCTTTAATACAGTCAAAGGTGGGATCAATATTCCATCTAGAGTGCACAGAAGACAATAATCGACCAAATTCAGATTTCCAATTCTCTTCCCAGAACGTGTTTTTTTCACCCACTATGCCAAGGATGAATTTTATCTCACCCCTAAGAGCTCTAAGCTTTCAATTAGCAATAATCGCGCCTCGGATAAACCTCATTGGCCACGATACTGCCACTGCACAAAGCTGAGCTCTAAGCTTTGACTCGAATTAACCCACTTAATTCTCAAATAAGTCTATGAAGAAGGTACCCTCATGATTCATATTTAAGAGTTGAAGAAAACATGTGGCAGGGCTGAGATGTGAACCAAGCAGTCTGGCTCCTGGGCCCAAGCACTGAGCCTCTCTACGATAATGCACAGCTGTACTAGTCAATCATGGGAGCTCCTGAACTTACACTTGCCCTGTTTCTTGTTCTCCTCCATCTCAATCCTGCGCTCCCGGCGGCGTTCCTCTCGAGCCTTCTTCTGGCGCTGACGCTTCCTCTTCTCAATGTCATCTATGGGTTGGTCAGATGGTGAGGAGGCAGACCGAGGACAACCTGGCCATGAACTCCTCCCAGGTGACTAGTAGCTAAGGCCACATAAGGAGACAGCCGATTGGATGAATGGATGGAGTGTTTCCGGAGGTATGGAGGCTCATGATGGAGCTCCTTAACTCCTCCCACCCCGGGCTGCCAGTCAGAAGAACCCCTGAACTCCACTCTGAAGAGTAGAGTGGGTGCATTCTTACCTGAGAATATCTCTAGGGTTTCCTTAGAGACCACAGGAGGCTGCAGAGCCAATTCACAGATGCTGAACTCACAGGTAAGCGGCAGGTGAGAGAGGTATCTATGGCGCTGTCGAACATCCTACCATGGAAAAGGGACCAAAACTCAACTAACAGCGGGCCAGACTCAGAGGACAGAGGTTCCCACCCAGACGTGTGCGCACACACACAACACCAGGGTTCAAAGAGCAGTACTCAAGTTACCACCCTTTCGCAAAGCCAAACAGAATCTGTCAATTAACATACAGTAAGTAGAATAAGCAACCAAAAGCAGTTTTTAGGTTTGTGCTGCAAATGAATAAGTTGACTCTTGTAATAAATCATCTAAAGCTGATCAGCTATTTCTGATTTTCAGGGGCCCACAACTGAAGGGGGAGAACAAGGGGAGATAAGAGTATTTGATAGCAAAAAACCTGGGATCCATGGACAGAATTCATGATAACTGGGAAGGCAAATAAAGCAGATCTCCCTATGAATAAAGCTTGGCCTCAAATAGTAAAAAAAAAAAAAAATGAAGGCCATCAATTTAATTTTCTTTTCATTTTCTGCATGTTTGATTGGAAGTTTATGGTACTCAATGAGTCCCTTATTTTGAGGCTTGTAACAAATCTGTGATCAACACAGGGGTAGCTCTCAAAGGGTAAAAACACATATGTAAATTATCTGACAATAATTAACAGGTGTCTGCTGAGCCAAAAATGTGTTTCAAACTTGTATAACTTAGTGTAGAGCCTCCAAGAACTTTTTGATTCCTTGGACATTTTTTCTAAGCCAAAAGGAAAAAGCGAGAAACAAACTCATATTGAATGAAAGTGGGAGATATCTATATTCCCAAACCACAATAAACGAACCTGTTGAGCAGAGAGCAGTAGTGACTAACAGAACCCCAACATGGTAAGGGAGCACCATTTAATCTCTAAAAACTTCGCGGGCATCAGTGACAAAAAATAGACTTAACAAATAAAAAAGCTATGATCCTTGAAGGATTGGGTGCATGGGCTGGCTAGGCCCACGTCAAAGAGATCAAGTTGATGGCACTCCAGAACCGTGCCCCTCGGGGCAGGCAGGACCTTACCTCGGACATGGAGTAGCCGGCGATTTCCACCACTACCGCGGAGATCTTCTCCGGGCTCTGCTCCAGGCTGCCGTACTCCCTCACAAGGCAGCGCACATTCACAGGGTGCAGGAACATGTGCTGCCCGTCTTCCGCTGAAGACAAGCGGCTCTCTCACACAACAGTCTTGGTGGGTCCTCAAGAGAGGGACCCCCCACACACAGCTAGGCCTGCCTCTCCCTCCCCAAGGCCAAAGGCACAACAGACCCAATCACCCACAACTAGCAGCAATACCTCCTTCTGCTGAGAGGCCAGGTCATCTCGCTGAAATCTCTCTGTGGCAACCCAGCCCTCCTCTCAGGGACACTCACCTTGGTAAAAGTAGTAACAAGGAGAGCTGCTCAGGTGTGTAAAGCCTGGCTTGGTGATGGGTTCCTGCTGGCTGGACTCAGTACAAATGGTCCCCTCTCCCAGACTGTCATCTGCTAACTCTGAGTCATCACAGGCCTCAGGCTCTGGTTCAGACACTGATTCCTCTTCCTCCACCAGAGGAAGAGGAAGAGGAAGAGGATGCAGAGAGCCCAGAGAACAAACTTCGGTGGTCTCTTCATCAAAAGCAGACAGATACTCTAGCACACCCTGTTGGGACAAATTCTACATCAAAAGAAAGTACATGTGGCAAGGTAGACACCGGAACCAGGTTCTCTGGGTGTTTTTCTTAGCTGTCACATTCTCTGATTTAACATCCCTGGGTAAAGAACTAATAAGCACATAGGAAATAATTACAGCCCACCCGCTGCCCCCAAAGTCCAGCACCTGCCACCTCAACAGCAGGACTGAGGAACGGCAGCCATTTAGTCTCTAAAAGGGACACACTAACCTTCCTGGGTTGAAAAACAGACTCCTTCGCCAAGGGAGCCATCAGCACCAGTTGTTCCAGAGCAGGCACAACACCAGGGACCTCCCTTCCACTTTCGGTCAATCCTGACAGAGCCTCTTCCCGAGTCTAGACCACCAGAGAGAAGACCAGAGAAAGCTAAGTCTCCAGAAACACACTTTGGTAAGGGCTTATGATGGACTCTCCCAATAGGAGCGTACGTTAAAAGGCAATAAGACCCAATGGGAAGAGTGCTCCTATCCCCCCTTGTGGCTTTATTTTTTTCCACGTTCATTTCATCTAAACCTATATATTTTGATTATTTATTTTGACTATTTTCAATCTTGGTCTTAAAAGGTAATTGCCAGGGGTGCCTGGATTTCAAGTACTTAAAATCCTCAATCTTCAAAGGAAACAGGAAGCACTTGGTACCCAAATGGGATGGTATTCTGCTTAGAATCCGTGACAATGATAACACTACACAAAACTTCCTGAACAAAAACTAAAGAACACAGAACTGGTCTTCTTGTCTTTACAAGCTACGCTTAAAAAGCCCAAGAGGCAGGGGTTTGGCCAACCCCCACCTCAACCTAGACAGCTCTACTTCTATATAGCTTTTCTTCTCTGAAATCCATTTGAACAAATACTCTGCATTATAGGGGGAAAAAATGAAATACACAGTACCCTGATAAAGGACGACTCAGAAAAGACAGTAATTCCAGCTTCACCTCTCATTAGTTATGTCCTCAAGTAAATTACCTTACTTAAACCCATGACTCCATTTCCTCACCCGTGAAAGGGTATAGTTGAATGTATCACACCAGGAAATGCCTTCGCACAGTGCCTGTCACATGCGAATCACTCAATAAACAAGGGCTTTCACTGCTCTAATTAAGATCTGTAATTCTTGGGCGCCTGGGTGGCTCAGTGAGTTAAAGCCTCTGCTTTCGGCTCAGGTCATGATCTCAGCGTCCTGGGATCAAGGCCGGCATCGGCTCTCTGCTCAGTGGGGAGCCTGCTTCCTCCTCTCTCTCTGCCTGCCTCTCTGGCTACTTATTTGACACAGAGAGAGATCAGATTACAAGTAGCCAGAGAGGCAGGCAGAGAGAGAGGAGGAAGCAGGCTCCCCACTGAGCAGAGAGCCGATGCCGGCCTTGATCCCAGGACGCTGAGATCATGACCTGAGCCGAAAGCAGAGGCTTTAACTCACTGAGCCACCCAGGCGCCCAAGAATTACAGATCTTAATTAGAGCAGTGAAAGCCCTTGTTTATTGAGTGATTCGCATGTGACAGGCANAATCACCCTGGAACTCATGATAATGCAAATTATTAAGCCTACTGAACCCAGACTTGACTGACTCCACCTCTCAGGGTGGAGCCCAACAACCAGGGATTCCGATGCCTACTAAAGGGTACAGAACTTACGAAATTCTCTATCTGGGGAACTCCTGTTGCTCCAAATCCTCAGCAGGTATTCCTAGAGCCTGCTGGATAGGCCATACTACTTTCTTCAAAATGTCCCTCAAATAAAACATCTCTAAAAATAAATCCAAGTGTTTTCCTAGAAAAAAAAAAAAGCCTACCTTGCTTAACTAAGAACATAGCTAATCTAAGAGATTTCAGTGGCTCAATCAATTCCAAGATCATTTGAACTTCTTCCTTTCAGCTCCAGAGAGCACTTTAAAAGCCACTAGGTCCCCTCCAAAAACACACACACAAAAACACTAGGTCAGCCCTTCCCTCCCATCACCAAATTCCAGAGCAAACTGGCTTTTTTAGCCTTTCCCTGTTCATTATCTTAAATGTGGGACTGAGGTAACTTATTCCCACCAACCTACCCTGTTTCCAGGGCATCGTCTTACCTTGAGCTCCTGGATAGCTGCCTCAATAAAGCAGGACTCGGGAGTGTGCTTCTCCTCTGCCAGCTGCTGCTCTAGAGCTACTTTCTCTTCCTGAACTACCCGGTGCAGCACCTGCTCCTTAGAGGCCAGCAGCAACTTGGAGTACTGGCTGTGCTGTTCGTCTACAGGAAAGCCAGCAAGATCACAAAAATGCAACATTCAAAGCTTTCCAACCACCTGGCTACACAGCAACTTTTACACACAGCTTTTTCCCCTAAATTGTAAAGATGGGAGTAATTCAGCATAATTTCCTAAAAACAATTTAACAATGACCTTAGTACAAGGTTTCTAACTCTGACCCCAATTTATAAGGAATCTAAGAAAACAAAAGTTGCAGTTACAAAAAAAAAATCAAACAATATTCAATAATTACATCTGTAATACCAAAAATGCTATAACCAAACAGTAAGTCCAATAATAAAGAAACAGTTAATGACATGATGGCATATTCACTGAAGAGAATTTTGAATTTTGCAGACATTAAAAATGGTTTTCTGGGGCACCTGGCTGGCTCAGTTGGGAGAGCACACAACTCTTAATCTCCAGGTTGTACATTTGAGCCCCATGCTGGATATAAAAATTACTTAAAAATAGCTTTAGGGCGCCTGGGTGGCTCAGTGGGTTAAAGCCTCTGCCTTCAGCTCAGCTCATGATCTCAGGGTCCTGGGATCGAGGCCAAATCAGGCTCCCTGCTCAGCAGGGAGCCTGCTTCCTCCTCTCTCTCTGCCTGCCTCTCTGGCTACTTATAATCTCTCTCTCTCTGTCAAATAAATAAATACAAGTCTTTAAAAAAAATAAAAATAAAAAAATAAGCTTAAAAAATTTTTTTTAATAAAAATGGTTTTCTGAGGACATTTATTGACACGTAGAAATACTCACATTACATGAATAAAATGCAGACACCAAACTAAAAAATTTAATCCTAATCTCGCAAAAATATACATGCACAGAAAACAATCTACAATTTTGGGGTACCTCTGCATAAAAGGATCATGGAAGATTTCCTTAACTTCCCTCCCCCATATTTCTGTACTTTTTCAAAAGTTTAAGACAATGTTATCTTTTGGGGCACCTGGGTGGCTCAGTGGGTTAAAGCCTCTGCTTTCTGCTCAGGTCATGATCTCAGGGCCCTGGAAACAAACCCTGTATTGGCTCCTTGCTCAGAGGCGAGCCTGCTTCCTCCTCTCTCTCTGCCTGCCTCTCTGCCTACTTGTAATCTCTCTTTCTCTGTCAAATAAATAAATAAAATATTTAAAAAAAAAAAAAAAAACAATGTTATCTTTTGAGAAATCCTCAAAATACCATTTCCCCACCCTCCCATCCTGGTACCCACCCAAAGATAACCATTTACAAATTTCAGTATGTGTTCATCAAACCTTTTTCTATACATTTATACTCATGTTCATTAAAGAAAAAGAGCTTTTTCCATAAATGATAAACTCTAAGCTTTGTTCTGCATTTTTCATCCAACAGAGATCCAATTTTTACCTTCTGTATTGTGTTCCATAGTATAATACCCTCTACTTTGAGTAAGTTCCTTATGGAACATTTAGCTTATTGTCAACTTCTATTACATTGTAACAAAAAATCCTTATACATGCTCCTTGGTGCAAATAATTTCCTTATGATAATTTAAGTATAAATGCTGGACAAAGGTTGTGTTTGTTTTTTTTTTTTTAATTTTATTTAAATAATCTCTATACACCATGTGGGGCTCAAATTCACAACCGTGAGCCACATTCCTCCAGCTGAGCCAGCCAAGTGCCCGTGCATACTTTAAATACTATCGAACTGCTCCCCTCAAAAGGCTACAAAGAACTCATTTTCCTACACTCCCTCCCCCCACCCCCACCCCCACAAAACTTGGTGTTCCCAATGTTTTTTTCTTTTTCGTGTGTGTCAATCTGATAGGCATTTTGATTTACATAAGTCTTAGCAAAGTTAAATCTCTTTAATTCTTGGGAAGTATTCCAATATCCTTTTTCCAAAATCCTTTTCTAGAAAATGCTTTCCACATGCTTAGCCCATTTTTCTACTGGCTTGTTAATCTGATTTATAGGATACTTGTATGTCCTGTACATTAATCTACTTTTAAATGTGTAAATCTGGGACACCTGCATGGCTCAGTCAGTTAAGCATCTGCCTTTGGCGGAGGTCATGATCCCAGGGTCCTGGGATGGAGTCCTGCATCAGGATCCCTGCTCAGTGGGGAGCCTGCTTCTCCTTCTGCCTGTTGCTCTCCTTGCTTGTGCTCTGCCTCACTGACAAAGAAATAAAATCTTTTAATTAATTAATTAGTTAATTAATTAAAAATGTGTAAATCTTCCCTTAGTTTATTTATCACCTATTGACTTTAAAGAATCTTGTCAGATTTCATTCTTATAAAATCACATTTATCTTTTCTTTTATAGCATATATAGTTTTCTCCTGGTTCAAAAATCCATCCCTACCTGAGGATTTATAAAGATACGTGGTATATTTTTTCTTTAAAATCTTAGATTTTTAAAAATTCAGTTAATCCATGAGGAATTGATTTTTATGAATGGTATGAGACAGGGATCTATTTTTTTTTCCCCCGTAAGAGTCAGTTGTTTCAATACTATTGAGAAAGGTCTTTTGCCCAGAAACTGAAATGCCACTTTAATCAATACTCATTTCTGCATGGAACACAGGACATAAAAACCTATGCACTTTCCCCACTGTGAGTACTTCTCACTTTCTATATTCTAATTGCCTGGCCACCATATGTCTCTTCTACTAGACTACAGAGTTCCTTGACAACAGGTACCCAGACTGCTGACTGTGGAGTCCTCAAGACCAGGCACAACGCCAGGCACTATTTCAACAAAATGAAAAATTGAGGGCCGTTGGTTGGCTCAGTCAGTTAAGCGGCTGCCTTCAGATCAGGTCATGATCCCGGAGTGGGGATCAAGCCCTACAACGGGCTCTCTGCTCTGCGACAGACTGTTTCTCCTCGTGCTCTCTCTTACTCTCTCAAATAAATGAATAAATATTTTTTAAAAAATTTAAAATATATATAACTGAACCATACTTGAAACTTGAAAGTTGCAGAGTTAAGCCACTCTCTGCAAACTCCCCTCTAACCTACCAGAATCCTAAAACTTATGTGGAAATCCTAGAAATGGCTTGCCCAAAGGCTCAATTTCTAATATACTCGAATAGCCTTGAAGGATGTACCCAAGATTATTTACCCCCGAAATTAACAGAACTCACCTCCTAGATGAATAGGATGGTCTACATTCATCCATTTAGATTTGGGCAAAGCCAACAACACCCCTTTCTCCCTCTTCATCAGCTGCATCGTAATGGTATCACCAACAACATACTGCCGCGACTCTGTGGCAACAACACTGTAACATGGACATTTAGATGGAAAAGAGCAAGGAGTCGGCAGATGCGGGTCTAATCTAGTAAATGTCTCCATCTCACCTCTTGAGATCCTTCTTATGCACAGAACTGTAACAGATGGGACATTTACTCCAAGTCTTCTCACTCAGTGAAAGGTAGTGCAGAATGCATGCCCAGCAGAAGATGTGTCCACAACGGGTTATCTTGGCTGCAGTAGGTGGATATAGGCATATTGGGCAAGATGGCACTTCATGGCTACAGATACGCTGAAACAAAACGGCACCACAGTTACACTGCTTTCAAAACTGACACGGGGCTGTCAAAGTCAAAGTCTCTCTCTCCTCTCCCATCACAACTCTGTAAATCTCTACTCTACACATCTTCACAAAAGTGTTCAAAAACGCGTGTGTGTGTGTGTGTGTGTATAGCAGGTATATAACACTTTAAGTAAATCATTAAGGAAACCACAATAACGGCTTAATATAGTAACAAGGGAGAACCTGGGTGGTTCAGTCAGTTAAGCATCCCACTTTTTTTTTTTTTTTAAGATTTTATTTACTTATTTGAGAGAAAGAGAGAATGAGAGAGAGAGCATCGCAGGGGAGGGTCAGAGGTAAGAGCAGACCCCTGAGCAGGCAGCCCGATGATGCAGGACTCAATCCCAGGACACCAGGATCGTGACCAGAACCAAATGCAGTTGCTTAACCAACTGAGCCACCCAGTTACCCCATAAACATCCCACTCTTGATTTCAATTCAGGTTATGATTTCAGTGTTCTGGGATCAAGTCCTGCATCAGGCTCCCTCCCCACTCAGCACTGAGTCTGCTTGTCTCCTTCTCCCTATCTGCTCCCCGCCACATGCATACATGTGTGCATGCTTTCTCTCAGTAAGTAAATCTTTAAAATATATATTTATATACATGAATATATATACACACACATATATAGTAACTACACAACAAGTATTTTAGGGGTTCCACAAAGGGAAAAAGCAACAGAAATCAGTATATGATCCCACTTTTTAAAAAAGAGTTTATTTATTTGAGAGAGAGAGAGAACACAAGCAGGGGGAAGAGGGAGAAGCAGGCTCCCCGATGAGCAGGGAGCCCAATGTCGGACTCGATCCTAGGACCCTGGGATCATGACCTGAGCCGAAGGCAGACGCTTTAACTGACTGAGCCACCTAGGTGTCCCTATGATCCCATTTATAAAAAAAAAAAAAGATATGTACACATACACAAAGGCATAAAAAAGGTCAAGAAGGTACTAGTAATTTTCAACAGAGAAGTCAATGAGATTTTCACTTTATATGCATCTTTCTTTAACCAATGAATATAAAACTTAGGCTTCATAGGACTTGTCATTCTCTGATGATTTTATGAATTTTCATACTTAATGGGAAGCCAGGCTTTGAGGCCTATAGTTTTGAAAAGTATTCTAGGGCACCTGGGTGGCTCAGTGGGTTAAAGCCGCTGCCTTTGGCTCAGGTCATGATCCCAGGGTCCTGGGATCGAGGCCCACATCGGGCTCTCTGCTCAGCAGGGAGCCTGCTTCCTCCTCTCTCCTCTCTCTCTGCCTGCCTCTCTGCCTACTTGTAATCTCTCTGTCAAATAAATAAAATCTTAAGAAAAAAAAAAAAAGAAAAATAAAGAAAAGTATTCTATAATCCCCATAAGCTAAGAGCAGCAAAAGAATACCCAGAGCCCCTAACTTCAACAGAAAACAAAATGCAGCAGTGGCTCGGACAGCAGTGCAGCTAGCGGCTCATTCACCTGCCACAAGACTGAGGCCTAATCTGATACTGATTACTACAAATGGCTACCAATGAAGCCATGTCCATGCAATGAGCCCATCCTAGGTCAGGAGGGTAATCAGAGTTCCTCATATATTTCCCTGGTTACTTCTTCCCAGGAGAGGTTGTAGATAAGACTGCTTTTATACCTTTTAGAGGAGAGTCCTCCAATTTCCCAATCCTGCAGGCCAGCCAATCAGAGAGCACAAAACGAACTCCAGGAGAAACCAGGACTGATCTCTGAGGAATGTCTACAGTACAGCCATGCAGAAAAACGTATCAACAGTGAAACCAGCCAACAGCTGCTGTGTCACCATGGTCCATTTCTTTAGTTCTCTCTCCTGCTAACAGCTTACAAGCTTAGCTGAGCTACTCACCACTTGTTCCACAAAGTCCCAGTTGACTAAGGTATCAGGATCAGCAAAATGAACTGTGTAGTCTTGGTCTTCAGACACTACAAATTGGCAGCTGGAAGGAGGGGAAAAGACAAGGAAAAGGCACACTGTCAGAAGCCACCAACATGTCATCAGCAGAAAGTCATTACTCCTTCACTCAGTAATCAAATACAGGCCATTAGCAGCCATGGTTTGTGAAGCGCAGAACTAGGACTTCAGCCTCTGTTTTCAGCCCTGGCTCTGGAAGGAATCCAAAGACTTGGCAAGTAAGAAGGAGTCTAAATACATGAACTCTGTTTCTTCTGCTTCCAAGCCCAGTCAAGCTGCTGTAGGCCTCCCTTGGGCTAAAATTAACCCAGACTATGGCTCCATCAATCATCAGGAAGCCAGATTTCCTCCCTCCCTGTGAGGAACCCCAGCACACAGCTAATCTTCAAGGCAGTAGAAAGACTATTCTCACTCAATCATTTGATTACCAATTTATATAAAGTACTAACCAGTTACGTGAGTCTAGATCCCAAGTCAAATCTTACATTATAACTAATGACATACAAAAGGAAACAAAAGGCAATCAGTATTTGAGCAAATATATGCCAAACACTCCAACCTGTCATTCAATTCTCCTTTATAGGGAGTAGCTGAGTCTCAAAGTGGCTAAACAAATTACCCAAGGTTGAAGGCCAAAATAAAATTCAAATCTGGGTCCAATTCAAAAGCAAACACTTTTACTACATCATGATACTAAAGCATTATTTAATTTTATCATTAATATATATATTTAAGTAATATATTCTTTCAAGCACAAAGAACATCTGCTTGAAATGTTGTTTTTCAATACTTGCCACCCCCCACCTGAGAGAGAAAGAGAGAGAAAGAGAGAGAGAGGAGAAAAAGAACCAGAACAACTCCTTTTCCACGTCTATCCCACAGCAATTTAAAAGAAGCTTCTGCTGGGGCACCTGGGTGGCTCACTCAATTGAGCATCTGCCTTTGGCTCAGGTCATGATCCCAGGGTTCTGAGATGGAGCCCTGAGTCAGGCTCCCTGCTCAGAGGGGAGTCTGCTTCTCCCTCTGCCCATCACCCCACTTGTGCTCTCTCTCTCTCTCTCTCAAATAAATAAATAAATTTTTACATAAAAATAAAAGCTGCTTCTAAAGAAATAAAAGCTGCTTCTCAGCTCCAGCAACTGCCCAGAGGCTCAACTGCACTTTCCTCCTAAGAGAAGACATACTCACTTGGCCTGTAAAAAGAGTTCCTTGTTAAAAGGCTTATGCCCCCACTTGTTCCTTTTTCCCCAGCTGCCATGTCCACTGCCTTCAAAGTGACCCGCCTGGCCACGGGGTTCAAAAGTGAAATTCAACAAGTGGTTCAAATTGATCTTCTTCGGACCAGAGAACTGGGCAGGGCTAAACTCTGCCCTTTGAGCCTCTGCTACCTAGAACGAGAATGAATCACGTATTTCAGATTATTACTGATTTATAGCAGAAACTAGCACAATCCCTCCTTCTCCATGGCTTAAAATACTAACTAAATGAAACACAGGCTTAAAATAAACAATCTTCCTAGGAGAGGGTAATACAAAAGTCCACCAAAGATGTGGGTGGGAGTGGAGAGGGGGACCAGAGGCTTTAACATACAATTACTTAAATTGCTCAGTCTCTACTGTGAAAAGGCAATTAACCATTAGGTGACAAAACCCAACATGAACTCCTCTAGCTCTCTTGAAGCACAAAGATTTACTTACTGGATTAATCTTTTGACAGTCCCATAAGACTTCTACACCTTCACTCTTATTAGCTACCTGTTCTTTGGTTTGTTTCCGGCAAAAGTGAGTCTGTGGAACTATACTCTGGAGACGGCTTGCAGGCAGCTGCTAACTGCCATGGGCTTCAGGATCCTGCCAGAGACCTCCTAAGACACACACTGCTATCTGCTGTTCATTAAAACTGACGGAATTAGAACATGTAGGCAGACTACATCTGTGTCCAGAAATAAACCCAATTGGCAGATTCAGACAGTTTAGAAAGTGGCAAGAAACCACATGGGAGAAATATCACTGCACACAAAGATGGAAGAAATCGTGTTGGGGCTTTTTCGGTTCCTTTTTTTTTTTAAGATTTTATTTATTTGACAGAGAGCAAGCAAGCACAGCAGGGGGAGCAGTAGGCAGAGGGAGATGCAGGCTCCCTGCTGAGCAAGGATCCTGATGTGGGGCTCAATCTGGGATCATGACCTGAGCTGCAGAAAGACGCTTAACCAACTAAGCCACCCAGGTGCCCGTTTTTTGGGGTCTCTTAACATTCCCAAACTGAAATGGCAGATACCTGTTAAAAATCAGCTAGTGCATTTCCTAGTCCCAATTTCTCATTTAATGTTATAAACACTTTGCCATGTCAGTCATATTAGCACATAGTCACTTTAAATGGCTATATACCACTACATCATATAGGTATACTATAATGCCCCAAGTAGGACACACTGTAGCTTCTCCTCTGTAACAAAATATTATGATAAACCTATTTTTGGATAGATCTTTGCACACAAATATTTGGCCACAATTATTTCTTCCGAATGTATAGTAGGAATTACTGGGTCAAAGGAAATGCAAATTTAAGGCTTTTGCTACTTAGTCAAATTTAGAGATTAGTAAACAGCACCTGCGTAGACGTCATGAAGAATACAGGGGCGCCCGGGTGGGTCAGTCGGTTAAGCATCCAACTCTTGATTTTGGCTCAGGTTATGATCTCAGGGTCATGAGATGGAGCCCCACTCAGACTCCACGTTTGGCACAGAGTCTGCCTGAGACTCTCTCTCCGTCTCCCTCTGTTCCTCCCCCTGTTCATGCTCACTCTAAATAAATAAATAAAATCTTAAAAAAAAATCTAAAGAGTACAAAAAGGGGTATGGTGAAAGATACCTTACATTGCAGAGGCAACCAATATGACCTGAGATATCCTATGCATATAAACCACAGTACAGGACCCTTATGATTAAGTAAAGTTGCAAACCACAAACAATTTCCTTTCATCTCAACAAAAGATCCTGGGAGACAACACCTCCCACTGTTTATGTAACCCACCATAGGAAGCTCATGACTTCCAGTCATCTGTTGCCGCTTATCCCCTGGATGCTCATTTCCATGTGGCTCTTCTATCCCCTTATCAGTCTTCCACCTCCAATGCCCCAACCCTACCTAAGAGCTGTGCTCACTCAGCAAAAACCTCCACACCTTCAACCTTCTACCATCACCTCATTATCCTAGTTGGCCCACTGTCACCCTCTCCAATACTGCCCATCATAATTCCTGATAAATTATCCTTCCAAAACACTGACCTCTCCGTTCCTTGACTCTCACCTCCTCCAATTAGCTTGCCCTCCACTCCACCTCAGGCAATCAGTTCCCAAGGACATACCATCTAGATCTGTGCCATCCTATACAGCAACCACTACTAGCCAGATGTGGCTACTGAGCATTTGAAATGTGGCCAGTGCCACACAATGAAATACCATTTTAGCTATACTGGGTAAAAACATAAAAATTAATTTCACCATTTCTTTACTTTTTTAACGTGGCAACTAGAAAAGTTTAAATAATATATGTGGCCTGCATTTCTACTGGACAGCACTACTCTACTCTAGACCATTAAGGATAACAATCATACCTCTTCCATCATCTTAACTTTGGGTACCCAACATCCAAGCAGCAACTCCCTCCTTTCCTAGCTTGTTCCCTTCAGTCCTGATTCAACAATTCTTCAGCCTCACTGGGATCTCCAACCAGTGATCCAACCCACCCCTACAATCTTCTTTCCTTACTTGGAGTAGATCCTATGGTCCATTACCCCTTCTCTTTGTTATCTGTACTCACCTGGCAAAACCTTCCCCTGATTAATCCAACTCTGCCTATATATTTCCACACCAGCACCAGATAGTTATACACAAGAACACGACCACACCACACCAACCAGTCTCACTGAAGTAGACACTTGGGCTGGCTGGCAATACTACCACAACCTGATGACATTTCTGTACCCACTTAATTCCCCAGTCACCCAGACAACTGCACTCCTCAAGGCTTCCAAGGCTCCTCTCTCAGCTCACCTTACATGTTTCACCAAGACAATAAGAACAATCAGGAAAGAATTCCTACACCCTCTTACCAGTACTCTGCCTTCCTCTTGTTTACTGAGGATGAACTGGCAAAGCTCCTATCTAAGCCACTTGTACACGAGATCCCAACTCCTCAAGGACTCAAGGACACTGTTACAGCAATTCTCCCCGCTTCCTCTGCATCATGTTCGCCCCCTCACAGGACAATCCCATTACCAGAGATATGCTGTAATTTCTCTAACTTTAAAACCTCTGGACTTCACACTCCCTCAGGCAACTGCCTCACCTCTCTGTTCCCCTTTGGAGCAAAGCCACCAGAATGTACCGCCTAAACTTGCTATTCTTTCCTCCCATTCTTCCATTCTCTCTAAATCTATGCCCGTCAGGTTGTCAGGTTTTTGTCCTCACCACTCCACCAAAGCAGCTCAAGGCCAACAACCTACCTTCCTATTATCAAATCTGCTAGTCAACCAACCAGTATGATATCTACTGATTCACTTTCAGTCCTCATTTTCTGCCTATCCACAGAGGGCAAAACTAACCACTTTCTCCAAATGGCTTTCAGTTCTCTTCCTCTCTTTTTGCTGATGCCTCATGATCCTGACTTGGACCTCAGTCCTTAAATCTATTCCCTTTCTGCAGCACTCACTTCTTAATAATCTCACTTAGTTCCCCTGGTGCAAACACCAAATGCATACAGACACCTAGCTCTAGCCTGGGTCTCCTCCTTCAAGTCCAGATGCCATTAACTGCCTATCACTACTTAGAAATCCAGTAAACCTCTTTACATAAATATATTCCCAAAATGAAGTTCTTTATCTCAGCTCCCCTTCCCTCCCTACCACCCCCAAACCCTGTACTTCTCTGGAAATCTTCCACACTTCAGCATATGGTATCTGAACTGTGCTCCTGCCAAAAACATTCATTTTTTTCAAAGTCATTCATTTCTCTGCTCAGACCCCATATCTAACATATTAAAAAAGTCATGTTGGCTCTACCTTCAAACATCACCCCAAAGGACACACCCCTCACCCGCCATCGCGGTTTCAAAGCTTCCATCACTCTCACCAGAAATATCTTAACAGCCTCCTAACTAACCTCCTTGATTCCACTCTCCTCTTTAAAATTCCAAGTCAGATTACAGCACTTCTCTTCTTAAACCCCTGATGGTTTCCCGTCTCTCTGAACAAAAGCCAAAGTTGTGCAAGGCCCCACATGATCTGATCCCTCTTTCCCATTCTTTAGCTTCATTCCCTACTCCTCCTCCTCCCAGCGAAGACTACTTGTTTTACCTCAAACCAAAAAATATTACCACCTCTGATCCCTTATTGCTTGTGCACTTGTTATTCCTTCTGGCTAAGACACGCTTCCTCAAAATTGTATGGTGTGCTCCCTTACTTCATTCAGGACTCTACTCAAACTTAACCTCCTCAGAGCAGCTTTCCTTAGGCACCTTCTAAAACTGTACCCTTGGGGAGTCTGGTTGGCTCACTTGGTTAGGCGTGTGCCTTCGGCTCAGGTCATGATCCCGGGGTCCTGAGATCAAGACCCACATCAGGCTCCCTGCTCATCGGAGAGTCTACCTCTCCCTCTCCCACTGCCACCCCCCCCACACACACTCATACATGCTGTCTCAATAAAATCTTCTAAAAAATAAAAAATAAAACTATATTCTTTGTTACTCTCCATCCCTAAGTCTCAGTCTACTTCTTGTTAATTCAGTAAGCACTTACTTACCTTTGGATTTATTATACAGATGACCCCTCAACAATGCAGGCATTAGGAGCAACAACCCCCTGAACAATCAAAAACCCATGTATAACTGCTGACTCCCCAAAAACTTA
This sequence comes from Ailurus styani, assembly GCA_002007465.1. NCBI lineage: Eukaryota > Metazoa > Chordata > Mammalia > Carnivora > Ailuridae > Ailurus > Ailurus styani. The sequence continues at coordinate 4,983,461 of LNAC01000016.1, read as the reverse complement.
ACTGGTAATAACCTACTGTTAACTGGAAGCCTTACCAATAACAAACACTCAACACCTGTTTTATATGTCATAGGTTTTATACACTGTGGTTTTTTTTTATTTTTTATTTTTTTAAGATTTTATTTATTTATTTGACACAGAGAGATTACAAGTAGGCAGAGAGGCAGGGAGAGGAGGAAGCAGGCTCCCTGCTGAGCAGAGAGCCCGATGCGGGCCTCGATCCCAGGACGCTGAGATCATGACCTGAGCGGAAAGCAGAGGCTTTAACCCACTGAGCCACCCAGGCGCCCTACACTGTGTTTTTTAAATAAAGCTAGAGAAAAGAAAATGTTATCAAGAAAATCAAAACAGGTGGGCGCCTGGGTG
>LNAC01000016.1:4971098-4982933 GCA_002007465.1 Ailurus styani | reverse complement strand
AAAAAAAAAAAAAAAAGAAAAGAAAATCAAAACAGGGACACCTGGGTGGCTCAGTCGGTTAAGCAACCAACTCTTGATTTCAGCTTAGGTCATGGTCTCAGGGTCATGGGATCAAGCCCCACGTCAGGCTCCATGCTCAGCATGGAGGTTGCATGAGAATCTCTCTCCCTCTGCCCCTCCCCCTGCTCACACTCTCTCTCAATAAATAAAATCTTAAAAACGAGAGAGAGAAAATCGAAACACATTTACAGTACTATATTGTATTTATAAAAAAAAAAAAATCCACATAAGCGGACCCATGCAGTTCAAACCTGTGCTGTTCAAGGGTCAAATGTGTAATCATTTATTGTCTCCCTGAACTAGAACATAAGCTCCTGAGGGGCAATATTCCACTCAGTATTATATTCCAAACTGAATGGTATTTGATACACAGAAGAGAACTAAATTCTTGGTGAATGAATGAATTCTTCCATAAATACATTAACACTGTCTTATTCTATAATGGTTACATAATATGGGACATTCAAACAGGAAGATAATTTAATCAGTCCCTTGCTAATTAAGGTTGTTTCCTGGATTTTGTAACTACCAACAATGCTACAATTAACTCCCCTGTACAGAAGTCTTTATGGACTTACAAAAGGATACATAAGAAACTCCTAAAATCAGAGTACCTAGGACTAAGGATATAGCATAGTGCATTCTGCTACAGAATTTATTTATTTATTATTTATTACCTAAATATTCAAGAGGTACCTCTAAATCAGGAGTGATGACAGGAGGACTATACAAGGGCGCCTGGGTGGCTCAGTGGGTTAAAGCCTCTGCCTTCAGCTCAGGTCATGATCTCAGGGTCCTGGGATCTAGGCCCACATCGGGCTCCCTGCTCAGCAGGGAGCCTGCTTCCTCCTCTCTCTCTGCCTGACTCTCTGCCTACTTGTGATCTCTCTCTGTCAAATAAATAAATAAAATCTTAAAAAAAAAAAAAAGGACTATACAAAGTAAGGTACCCCAAATTTGCTGTAATTTCTCACAATCTAGGATAATGATGTCTTCTTCCACCAACTTTCAAGGGAAGAAAGGAGGCAAACTTCCAAATCTAGTTAATCCTCAACTATTCAAGGCTGCTTTGGTTATTTACTCTTTCATCTGTTTTTCCCATCCTCCCCAACTACTGATAAACCTGGGGAGGGCGCCTGGGTGGCTCAGTGGGTTAAAGCCACTGCCTTCGGCTCAGGTCATGATCCCAGGGTCCTGGGATCGAGGCCCGCATCGGGCTCTCTGCTCCGCAGGGAGCCTGCTTCCTCCTCTCTCTCTGCCTGCCTCTCCGCCTACTTGTGGTCTCTCTCTCTGTGTCAAATGAATAAATAAAANAAAAAAAAAAAAAAACCTGGGGAGTTGAGTCAGAGCTCATGGTTCCTATTTTCGAAAGACCATTCTTAAATTCCATACCTCATCTCGTCTTCCACCATTAAAAGAAGAGCTAAAGACTTTGCTGCTGCCGCCGCCCCTCTGTGGAGGCATCTTATTAAAAGTTTTGCTTTTCTGTGAATTGGAGCGACGGGACTGGTTGCTAAAATTTTCATTTTTGGGACAGGAAGGTTCACGTTTGCGATTAAAACGCTTGGATCCACTTGAGTTCTTTCCATCTGAAAACAAGAAATGCGAAGAATTAGTAAGAAATGATATACAGAGCTCCTGGCCTATCAGTTGGAAGCGCATGTGATGCTTTATCTTGGGGTTGTAGGTTCAAGCATCCCCATCAGGTAGACACTACCTAAAAAAGTAAAATCTCTTAAAAATAAACTAACAGGGATACCTGGCTGGCTCAGCCAGAAGAGCCTTGATCTCAGGGTTTTTAAGAAAATAAAATCTTTAGGGCACCTGGGTGGCTCAGTGGGTTAAAGCCTCTGCTTTCGGCTCAGGTCATGATCTCAGCGTCCTGGGATCGAGGCCCGCATCGGGCTTCTCTGCTCAGCGGGGAGCCTGCTTCCTCCTCTCCCTGTCTCTCTGCCTGCCTCTCTGCCTACTTGTAATCTCTCTCTCTGTGTCAAATAAATAAATAAAATCTTTAAAATAAATNAAGAAAATCTTTAAAAAGGTAAAGAGGCCCTTCCACAACCCCTAAGAAATCTGGATGTGGACCAGAGCTTTGAGCAAAACAATTCGCAGTATAGTTGTTACAGTAAGGTTGTCACAGATTGTATTTATTTATTTGAGAGACTGAACAAGTGAGTTAGAGAGAGAGGGAGGGGAGCATGAGCAGGGGGAGAGGAACAGACTCCCCACTGAGAAGGGAGCCAAATTCGGGCTCATCCCAGGACCCCAGGAAGATACCAAGACCCCAGGATCATGACTTTAGCAGATGCTCAACCCACTGAGCCACCCAGGTATCTGAACTTTTTTTTAAATGACAAAGCCTAAAGGGTCCCTCCTTCAGGAGGGATACAAATGCAAATGAACCAGAGATTCTTAGATCACAATATCGCTTTTTTCCAGGGTTTAACCACTGCCCTTATAAAAGTCCATTTAGATGAAGAGATTGAAAAGGAACAGCCTGGGGCACTCAGGCTGAGTCAGTCCTCACAGCACGCAACTCTTGATCTTGGGGTCCTAAATTCGGGAGTCCCATGTTGGGCATGAATACTACTTTAAAAAAAATTTTTTTAATTAAAAAAAAAAGGGGGGGGACAGCTTATACCTACTAGGGAAAAGTAGTTTATCTGGAAGCAGGATAGAGGACATTATTCTCCTTAAGTTACTATAACACAGCTAGATTCTATAGTGCAAAGGCTTGGCCTAGGCCCTAGAAGGTACATTCAAAAGACATAAAAGCAAAACTATATTTACAATATACACTAGACATCAAAATGAAAACCCATTAAATTAACAAAAAAAGAAGTTGAGTTCTAAGAACATATTAGATCAGCATGAGTCATATCCTTTCAAAAAATATTTCTTGGGGCACCTGGGTGGCTCGGTGGGTTAAAGCCTCTGCCTTCAGCTCAGGTCATGATCTCAGGGTCCTGGGATCGAGCCCCACATCAGCAGGGAGCCTCTTTCCTCCTCTCTCTCTCTCTCTCTCTCTGTCTGCCTCTCTGCCTACTTGTGATGTCTCTGTCAAATAAATTCTTCATTAAAAAATATATATAGGGCGCCTGGGTGGCTCAGTGGGTTAAAGCCTCTGCTTTCGGCTCAGGTCATGATCTCAGGGTCCTGGGATCGAGGCCCGCATCGGGCTCCCTGCTCAGCAAGGAGCCTGCTTCCTCCTCTCTCTCTGCCTGCCTCTCTGCTGACTTGTGATCTGATCTCTCTCTCTGTATCAAATAAACAAATAAAATCTTAAAAAAATAAAAATAAAAATAAAAAATATATATATATGTATTTCTTGGAGCACCTGGGTGGTTCAGTCAGTTAAGCATCCGACTCTTGGTTTCAGCTCAGGTCACAATCTCTGGGTTGTCAGATCCAGCCCTGCATCGGGCTGTGTGCTCGTATGGAGTCTGCCTAAGAGTCTCTCTCCTCCCTTTGCCCTCACCCTGGCTCACTCTCTCTCCCTCTCTCTCTCAAATAAAATCTGAGAAAAAAACATTTTTTAAATATATTTATTGCTTTTTTTCCCCTCCAATTATAAGAACATATGTTCAATTTTGAAATCTGGAAGAATAATTTAAATTTGCCCCTATCCATAGAATACCAACTTACACACAGTACATAATTTCCTTTCACTCTCTGCTTCATACACTTGCCATGTCTTACACAAAATGACAGACATACCAAATATACTGTCTCCTATTATGAGCATTTTCATGCATTTCTAGTCTTCAAAGCATGATTAATAGGCTGCACTGCCTACCATATGCTTATAATAGAACATAACCAATCTCCTACTGCTATATATTTAGGTGGTTTCTAGTTAGCTAGTTAGCATTGGGAGTGTCTTTATATATAGGGCTGTGTGTATGATTATGTCAAATTCTCAAAATGAAATCAGCAGATTAAGTATGATCATTAAAACCTTTTATGCATTCTCAAGTTGTTTTCTAGAACCATTATTTATTTATATTCTATTTATTTATAGTCTAACAACACAGTAACAGAGAAAGTCTAGGTCACTACATTATTGACAATGCCAAGTTGAAAAAACTTTGCTGAACTGAAGGGTCGAAATTCTTGTTTTAAATTTTATTTTCTCTGACGAGCAGCAACAAATATTTTTTCAATCTGTTGAACATTTATATTTTGTGTAAAGAACACTTGTTTGGGGTGGCTGGGTGGCTCAGTGGGTTAAAGCCTCTGCCTTTGGTTCAGGTCACAATCTCAGGGTCCTGGGATCGAGTCCCGCATTGGGCTTTCCACTCAGCGGGGAGTCTGCTTCCCTCTCTCTCTCTGACTGCCTTTCTGCCTACTTGTAATCTCTCTCTGTCAAGTAAATAAATACAATCTTTAAAAAAAAAAAAAAGAACACTTATTTATATTCTTTGCCCCATATTTTCTACTGGGGGGGTTGAACTGCATAGATTATTTTGTCCCAAATTGAAAAAAGAATCCTGACAAGACACATTTAACATGTGCCAAAGTTTACCCGCCTTAAAAAAAAAAAAGAAAGAAAAGGAAAAGGAAAAGGAAACCTACCTGAGAACAATATACACCTAAATAACTAAAGGTGGAAGAGGTCCCCATAGTAGTCTTTGGACAAAAAAAGACTACTTTATCTTTCTTGTCCCTTTGCCCATTCCATGTTGTCTTTTTTTTTTTTAAATCTCAGAATAAAATTTTTTTAAAGGTTTTATTTATTTGTTTGAGAGAGAGAGCATGAGAGAACAAGCGGTGGGGGGGGAGGGGTGACAGAGGAAGAGGGAGAAGCAAACTCCCCACTGAGCAGGGAGCCCAATGTGGGGATGTGGGTGGGACTCAATCTCAGGACCATGGGATCATGACCTGGGCTGAAAGCAGATGCTTGACCAACTGAGCCATCCAGGTGCCCCCAGAATAAAAAGTTAAAAAGATTTCCATCCTGTCTTAGATTTGTCTGTATTCACTCCACGTTGTCTTTTTTTTTTTTAAGATTTTGTTTATTTATTTGACACAGAGAGAGATCAGATCACAAGTAGGCAGAGAGGCAGGCAGAGATAGAGGAGGAAGCAGGCTCCCCGCTGAGCAGGGAGCCCGATGCGGGCCTAGATCCCAGGACCCTGAGATCATGACCTGAGCTGAAGCTGAAAGCAGAGGCTTTAACCCACTGAGCCACCCAGGCGCCCAGACGTTGTCTTACTTCAACATGGAAATCTGGGGCGCCTGGGTGGCTTAGTGGGTTAAAGCCTCTGCTTTCGGCTCAGGTCATGATCTCAGTGTCCTGGGATCGAGGCCCGCATCGGGCTCTCTGCTCAGCGGAGAGCCTGCTTCCTCCTCTCCTTGTCTCTCTGCCTGCCTCTCTGTCTCCTTGTCTCTCTGCCTGCCTCTCTGCCTACTTGTAATCTCTCTCTCTGTGTCAAATAAATAAAATCTTTAAAAAAAAAAAAAAACATGGAAATCTGACCAAATCAAGCCTGCATACTAATTTAATGGCTTTTATTTAAGCAGAAACTTAGAATGGAAGTTGGGGGACTTTTAATGAAGAAATCCATTAGGCTTATGCTCAAACTTTAAGGAGGTGGTGGTTTAAAAAGCCAAGAGGGGGCGCCTGGGTGGTTCAGTGGGTTAAAGCCTCTGCCTTCAGCTCAGGTCATGATCTCAGGGTCCTGGGATCGAGGCCCACATCGAGGCCCATCGGGTCCCTGCTCGGCAGGGAGCCTGCTTCCTCCTCTCTCTCTGCCTGCCTCTCAGACTACTTGCGATCTCTCTCTCTCTGTGTCAAATAAATAAAATCTTAAAAAAAAAAAAAAGCCAAGAGGATTCCACCACGAGCCTCAGAAACTATAAAGTTTCTCCCCCCAAATATAGCTTAATCCTGTTATGTTAAAAATATGTAATTCGAGGGGACTTCTCCCTCTCCCTTTGCTGCTCCCCCTGCTTGTGTTCCCTGTGTCAAATAAATAAAATCTTAAAAAAATGTGTGTATATATGTGTGTATGTGTATATATATACACACATACATACATATATGTAATTCAGAGAAAAAATAGGAGACAACAAACCAAGAAATGGACTCTTAACTAAGGCAAACAAACTGATAGTTACCAGAGGGGAGGTGGGTGGAGGGGATGGGTGAAATAGGTGAAGGGGATTAAATAGTACACTTACCATCATGAGCACTGAGTAACGGATACAACTACTGAATCGATATATTGTACACCTTTAAATCCCAGGTAGGGAAAGTGACCAGCGTTTAATCTGAAGCTAGAACTTAAGAACTCTACTTTTACCTACAGTCATTGTCCAACACAGCAACACCAGTAACAGAAAGCGAAGCTTTAGACCTCTTACAAATGTTCTTACTTATGGAGTTGAAAATAAGATTTCAAATAAATACAAAATTCAAAGGAAGAGAGTCCAAGCTAACTTTACCATGAGAACAAATGAGGTCTTATGAAAACAGGCATGTATGGAAAACATCGATTTCCCAAAACCTCATTACCTAAGACTGTTTCAGATAATACTGCATTTGACCCTAATACTTTCAATACAAGCACCTAATAGTTTTGCATAGATTTAGGTAAGCCAGATTCAACATTTGAACAAGAAAGTTCTATTTTCATTTCTTCACTTATTACCACACAGGCAAGGAAACAGTTTCAACACATTTATAGAACTGCTCTCTGATGGACAAGGAACTACTCATTTCTAAAACAGATTACAAAACTGACCACACATGGATCCACGATTTTAGTTGCTAAAACCAACTCCATCATCTTGTCTTCCACTTGCCTAAAAATATGAAGTTAGATATCAGAAGTGAGAGTCTGGCTCTTATCTCTAGACCCAGGCAACAGGCAGCTGAAGACTGAAGGTACAGTCAAGCCTGTGACCCAGAGATAAAATTCAGAGTACTGTTTTGGGGATGTCTCGTAGACAACTTGCCAGGTCACACATGTGAATAACGTGGGAGTAGAATCTGTCCTCCTTCCTCTGAAAGGAGATAGCAATGAAGATGATCTGCTTCAGATTTTGGAAAGCAGAAAAAGTCAAGTTCCTAGCAGAAACATATTCTCCGCTACAAGTTTTAAATTTCCAAGTGGTGGTTCTCAATCCTAGTTGCACAGAAGAATCACTCGCAGAGACTTTTAAAACTGGACGCCAGGGCCCAAGGACCCAACCCAGACCTGAAAAATCAGAAAGAGGGGTGCCTGGGTAGCTCAGTCATTGAGCGTCTGCCTTCAGCAGAGGTCATGATCCCAGCCTCCTGGGACCAAGCCCCACATCTCAGACTCTGCTCAGTGGGAAGACTGCTTCTCTTCCTCCCACTCCCCCTGCTTCTGTTCCCTCTCGCTGTGTCTCTCTCTGTCAAATAAATAAAATCTTAAAAAAAAAAAAAAAAAGAATCAGAAAGAATTCCTAAGGAAGAGCTCCACACATCCCTATTTTTTAAAAAAAGCCTCAAGAAATTCTGATGCACAAGCCAGAGAAGAGAACTGCAGAGAACTACTGTCAAGACACATGCTAAAATGGACAAGACCATTAGTTAAATGACTCAAATCCAGAACTCAGGATCATAGAGTCAACAGAGACTTGAAAACTTAATCCAGTGTCTCAGTTCTTCTCCCTAACAGAAAGGTCTCTACCAAATAACACATCCCAAGTTTTTCCCTCCATTGCCAAATTAAAGGCCAAAAATTTTTCCACAGTTAAATAATTTGGCATCATCAACACTTCCAGCTCTAGTTCTAACAGGTGGCACAACAGAGAGGTCAGAATACCAGCCAGGAAGTTTCTGCTGCTGATTCATGCTGTAATCACAAGCAAGTTGCTTACCCATCACTCAGAGTAGTTGACAAGCACATCCGGAGGGACAACATATGGCCTTACTATAAAAACAACTGACAACAAATTGAATGCAGCTGAAATTAGTAATTCTGAACGAAAAGGAATAGAGACGTGGTATCAAGAATGACACGTGCCGGGCGCCTGGGTGGCTCAGTGGGTTAAAGCCTCTGCTTTCGGCTCAGGTCATGATCTCAGGGTCCTGGGATCGAGGCCCGCATCGGGCTCCCTGCTCGGCGGGGAGCCTGCTTCCCCCCCTCTCTCTCTGCCTGCCTCTCTGCCTCCTTGTGATCTCTCTCCCTCTGTGAAATAAATAAATAAAATCTTTAAAAAAAAAAAAAAAAAGAATGACACGTGCCAACAAACTGAGGGTTGGGGAGGGGGGGTGGATAGGGTGGCTGGGTTATGGACATTGATTGGGGAAGGTATGTGCTATTGTGAGTGATGTGAATCGTGTAAGAATAATGATTCACAGACCTGTACCCCTGAAACAAATAATACATTATATGTTAATAAAATTTTAAAAAATAATATTTATGTTTAAAAAAAAAAAGGAATGCCACATGCCAAGTTGCCTGCCTCTTAAGTGAATTCATACAAAGGGCAATTTATAAATATTGCCTAGGACTTTTTTTTAAGATTTTATTTATCTGACAGAGACACAGAGAGAGAGAGCACAAGCAGGGGGAGCAGCAAAGGAAGAGGGAGAACCCGGCTCCCTGCTCAGGACCCCAGGACTGTGACCTGAACCAAAGGCAGACACTTAACCCAACTGAGCCACCCGGGCACCCCTGCCTAGGACTTCCTAAGAATTCACTCAAGGGGCACCTGTGTAGCTCAGTACGTTAAGCATCGGGCTCCTGATTTCAGCTCAGATCATCACTCAGGGGTGTGATCGAACCCCACGTTGAGCTCCACATGGCATGGAGCCTGCTTATGATTCTCTTTGGGGCGCCTAGGTGGCTCGTCATTAAACGCCTGCCTTCGGCTCAGGTCATTGATCCCAGGGTCCTGGGATGGAGCCCCACATTGTGCTCCCTGCTCAGTGGGACTTCTGCTTCTCCTTCTCCCACTCCCCCTGCTTGTGTTCCCTCTCTTGCTGTGTGTCTCTCTCTCTCAAATAAATAAATAAAATCTTTTTAAAAAGAAAGAAGGAAGGATTAAAAAAAGACGGTTCTCTCTCCCTCTGTCCCTCACCCAGCCCTCCCCCTTTCTCCCTCTTAAAAAAAAAAAAAGAAATCACTTAAACGAATCACTCTCACCCCTTCTAAAGTCTCAGTTTTCTTGGGCGCCTGGGTGGCTCAGTGGGTTAAAGCCTCGGCCTTTGGCTCAGGTCATAATTTCAGGGTCCTGCGATCAAGCCCTGAATCCGGCTCACTGCTCAGCAGGGAGCCTGCTTCCTCCCCTCTCCCTACCTGCCTCTCAGCCTACTTGTGATCTCTCTTTCTGTCAAATAAATAAATAAAATCTTTAAAAAAAAAAAAAAACAACATAAAGGCTCAGTTTTCTTGCCCATGATACAAGGCTTATCCTCTACCCCACCTCCTCATAGGATCATGAAGATTAAGAGAAAACTTCTGTAAAATGCCTACCACAGTGGTTAGCACAAAGTTGCCATTATTTTTTTTTTAAGATTTTATTTATTTATTTGACAGAGATTACAAGTAGGCAGAGAGGCAGGCAGAGAGAGAGGAGGAAGCAGGCTCCCTGCTGAGCAGGGATACCGATGCGGGCCTCAATCCCAGGACCCTGAGATCATGACCTGAGCCGAAGGCAGAGGCTTTAACCCACTGAGCCACCCAGGCGCCCCAAAGTTGCCATTATTATTTGGAAAACTATTATTATTAATATATCTAAATAATCACTCTTGTCAAAAGCACCCCCAGACCTCCAACAAAGCCATATTAACCAAGGACTCCAGCCAACAGGCCCAGAAATTCCTGTAACTTCTCTAAGAGGTTTTTATTAAAGGCTCAGGTCACCTCAATTTTCAAAGCCATCAAAAACCTCCAGGTCCATTTACAGCTCAGAAGCATTCTTCAAGGCAGATTACCACTACCAACCTGGCTCCTGGTACCGGAATAAGAGGAAGTATGTCAGGATAGTGCTTCATATCACCAACCTCAAAATAACTGCTTCATAATACCTGACCTTCCCTTAACCTCCATGGTAGTACCATCCCCCACCCAGGGGAATGGGGCAAGAGCCTGGTTCTGGGCCAGGGTCCATTGTTTGTCCATAAACTGCCTAACCTCTCCTGCCTCTTTTTACTTTCTTTGCTCCTTCTAAATGACTTTCCCTAAACCCTAAACCACCTTTCTCCTCTGGGCTATATTCCTGCGCTATTCACTGTTAAGTGTTGTTAGAATTACATCTTAGAACTACTGGAACAAAGCTGTAGGAATATATCCAAGAAAAGGAATGTTATGTGAATGTTTGAAGCCATTAGCCAAAGCAAAGAAACTTCGGTATGCCACTCTGGCAGAAAAGATCAAGTAAATCCCAGGAGCCAAATTTACCTATTTCCGGCGTGCATGAACTTAAGCCAACTGCAGGAACAAAGATTCAAGTATATTAAACACGTAGCTAGGAAGCAAATGACCATTTCTGTCATGCAGTTTAGAAAGTAGAACAGACAGGTTTTTTTCTCACATGAGGTAGGGAAAGGAGAGAAGAAATGGTAATTAAATATTTAAAATCTGAACAACCCTAATTCCTGTTACTTTGACAGAAGAAGGCAAGTTATGTATCTTCACCTTACCCTCCCTTTTCTTTCTTCAACTCAGTACTCTGAAACTCAAGAGGTCCTTTCAACAGCTTCCAGCACAATGGAGTACATGAAGTGTTGGACCAGCTTCTGAAATACTACAGAAACCTCTTATGGAATTATGCTGAATTTCAGCCTATCATTTTTTGTTAGAGCAACTCTCTAGAATCACCACTGTGTGGAGGTCCTAAATGATATCTGCCATGGTCTTAGCTACAATGTTTTCTTTGTTTTGTTTTATTTGACAGAGAGAGAGAGAGATCACAAGTAGGCAGAGAGGCAGGCAGAGAGAGAGGAAGAAGCAGGCTCCCTGCTGAGCAGGGAGCCCTGTGCGGGCCCAACACCAGGACCCTGCCCAACACCAGGACCCTGAGGCCATGACCTGAGCCAAAGGCCGAGACTTTAACCCACTGAGCCACCCAGGCGCCCAGCTACAATGTTCTTAATAAAGCTTATGCCACTCCTCAGTTCAACCTTAAAAGTTAGCCAATATCCAACATTTCCTAAACCATTTTTAATATCTACTTATTCTGCCTTTGATCTGTTCCTAAATGCATACAGTGGATTACGGCTAATCAACTCTGTGTCTAGCTACAAACATATCCCTTCCTACTTGCTAAGGATACACAGCAGTAGCCAGAAAAGTAGGCACTGGCAATGGCAAACATGCACAACTTTTCTAACATACTAAACAAAAACCTAATGCTACCAGAGGGCACGCTGTAGTTTACAAAATTTCGCAAAAAATCCTTTACAGGAGTTTTTACTTCTTTCCTCAGAAGCTTTCAATTAAGAAGGTGAACAAGTGTTTTAAGAGCATTTTACAGCATTTGTCATAAAAAAAATCACTTTAGTCAGAATAAACCCAACAGTAAGTATTCTATACAAGTCTATCTAAAACATAACCCTGACAAATATTTTCTTGGTCAAACTACAAGAGAATTTTCTATCAACCTCTTGGGTTGGGGCACCTGGGTGGCTCAGTCGTTAAGGGTTTGCCTTCGGCTCAGGTCATGATTGGGATCAAGCCCCGCATCAGGCTCCCTGCTCAGCGGGAAGCCTGCTTCTCCTCCCACTCCCCCTGCTTGTGTTCCCTCTCTTGCTTTGTCTCTTTCTGCCAAATAAATAAATAAAATCTTTTTTTTTTT
>LNAC01000016.1:4937358-4970885 GCA_002007465.1 Ailurus styani | reverse complement strand
CTTAAAAAAAAAACCAAAAAAAAAACCTCTTGGGTAACCAGAGTTCTTCTAATCAACATATTCGGAGTCAGGGACAAAATAAGTAAAATGCTTTAAAATACCTCAGTTTTCTTGTTTGGATTATCACAAACTTTCACTACTGCCTCACTACAGAATAAACTGAAGGCATTTACTGCAAGCCCAGAAAAATTAGTTGACAATACAGAGAGCTAGAAAATCACCATCTTTATCTTTACATCTGGGAATAGAGTGCAAAAGTGGTTATTTATCAACCACACTGAGAAATACTCAGACCACACTAAACCAGCAGTTCCAACACTGGCCAAGAGGGCTGGCTACCCTCTATCTCTAGAGGGATCTGTGATAAAGCTATACATGTGCAAACCCCCAAATTAATCTACATAATACTGCCCTAAAGTCCACACTAATCCCTACTTACTGAAAGCATTCTCTTATGATCAAAACAACTGTACTCCACCTGGAATTCTATAACCGATTTCTAGAAGCACTCAGCATACCAGATAAACAAGTTTGCTATACCCAATAGATCAATTCTGAACTTAAGTCAGCCTGACAGTTGTTTTTTCTCTTTGCTTTTAAGCCTTATAGTTTTTAAGTCTTAAAAAGTTTTATTATTTTATTTTTTAAAAAAGATTTTATGGGCGCCTGGGTGGCTCAGTGGGTTAAAGCCTCTGCCTTCGGCTCAGGTCATGATCTCAGGGTCCTGGGATAGAGGCCCGCATCGGGCTCCCTGTTCAGCAGGGAGCCTGCTTCCTCCTCTCTCTCTGCCTACTTGTAATCTCTGTCAAATAAATAAATAAAATCTTAAAAAAAAATTTTTTTTATTTATTTATTTGACAAAGATAGCACAAGTAGGCAGAGCGAGAAGCAGGCTCCCCGATGAGCAGAGAGCCCGATGTGGGCCTCGATCCCAGGACCCTGGGATCATGACCTGAGCCGAAAGCAGCAGCTTAACCGACTGAGCCACCAAGGCACGCTCTTAAAAAGTTTTAAACTGGATCTCCACATCTGGGGACTTCAAATCTTCACCTGTCTGCCACACATCTCCACTTCCACTGAAAACATCTTCTTACTGCTGATATAATCACAGCACAAAATAGCAGGGATTTGTACACAGGCTTTGAATTAAGCCGGAGAACATTCAATTCCAGACTCTTTGAACTCCTAAACTCCTGGCCTCTTGGCTTTTTCCTTCTTTAGAAATGAACAACTCCACCATACTGGACAGGTTAATAACTGGAGTATAAATCACAGACATATAAACCTAGCCCACTCCCTGGCACATGGTAAGCCCTCAATAAATGGTAGCTATCATCACCATGATGGTCCTAATGCTGAGAAGCATGACTACAAAAATGACAAAACCTTCGCTGTAAAAGGATTCTACCCTACCATGGGGAAATAGGCACGATGTGTATTTGGTGCATAATAGGTGTCAGGTATTCTTCTAAGCTCATTTGCTTCCTAAGTTAATTTATTTATTTCTTATTATCTCCACATTTACAGAAAAGGAAATTTGGAAGCTCAAGGTCTGGCAGATCTAAAAAGACTGAAACAGAGCCCATGCTCTTAACCACTACTCCACAGTGAACGAACCCATCTGAGGACGAGTCCTCTTCAAGAAAGAGACGGATCTGAGACCAGGTTATTAAATGTGAAATTTGAGTTTGAAAAGTCCTTGGGCCCCACCCTCCCCTGTTTAAACTTGAACACCATCCAATGTTAATTCAACATTAAAGGGTAGAACAACTTGGTGGTTTAGGAGCTTGGACTGGTGAGTCAGACAAACCAGGTCTTAAGACCTGCCTGTGAGGCACATCCTGGCTGGGTGACCTTACCTTTTCCGAATCTCAGTTTCCTCATCCGGAAAATGGGGATAAGAATAGCACCTACTTCACCAATCTGTTTCGAGTATTAATGCAAGGTTAATGCAAGGATTCACGTAAACGACCCTGTACAGTGCTCATTGTTTATTTTTAAATAATGGGAGCCACGAAAAAGGGGAGAAAGGTAAGAAACGATAATAGAAAGTAGAGCTGTCCCTGGGTGACCTGGCAGACACCAGAGCGAGGATCCTCCCCAGCCTCCGGGGCAGTTGCCCCCCCTCCCCGCTCCTGCCCACCGCCGCGGGAGCCCGCCCTTACCGCTCTTGGGTTTAGACTCGCCGGCCGGCCCCGCCGAGGCGGAGCGGGGCGGCTGTTGCCCTTTGCTGCTGCCCGAAGAGGCGGAGGAGCTGCTGGAGCCGCTGTTCTTGTCCATGTCGGAAGCGGTGGCGGCGGCGTTGGGGGAGCTCTGCGGCATCAACGGGGGCCTCGGCGGCGGCGGCGGTCGGAGCGGAGCGGGCGCGGCGGGGACCCAGGCTCATGGCGTTCAGGGCCGGCGGGGGTCGGCGGCGGCAGCGGTTCTCGGCCTTCATGGCGACATTTTTCCTGTTTCCTTCCTCGGCTTCTCAAACTGTGAAGAGAAGCGACGGGCGGGGCTGTCGAGCCCAGCAGCAGCGGCGGTGACAGAGGAGGAGGAGGAGGCCGGGGCTCGGAGGTCCGGGCCGGGCCTGGCGGGGCGGAGGCTGCGGGGGAAGGGGAGGCGAGGGAGGGTGCGTGAGCCCCGCCGGCCGGCCGGACACGCTCTCCCGCCGCGGGGCAGGGGAGAGGGCTGGCTGTCTTGGTGTCGGGGACGGGTGTCTCCGACACAGCAACCGACACTCGCCTCTAGGCCGAGGCCGAGGTGCTCCGGGAATGGCGACGAGTCGCCAAACAGCATCTCGAAGAACCCGGATGGACTATATATATAGTGGCGATGTGGGAGTGGAGCCCTCTGGGAAATGTAGTTTTCTATCTACATCCGGGCCCAGGGAGTCTCCTTCCCGAGCCCCGCACCCCGCCATTGAAAGGATGATGGGACTTGTAGTTCAGGTTTTACTTTTAGTACGCTAATAATGTGCATAATAATATAATATGCACCACTACTAATAACGAATCCAAACATTGGAATACCTGTGGAATCCTTTTATTTACTTATTGTTTAATTTATAGTTCTTATTCTAGTATCAATATCAATTTATTTATGGCTCTTACTCTATCGCCCAATAATAATGAGGGTAAAAATAATGACAAAACCCTACATTTAATATCACTTTATAGTACTTCGTCATACAGCGCTTCATTTAATTGTTAATAAGTCATTTATTAATATAAGCCATTGTTGGGGTACCTGGGTGCCTCAGTGGGTTTAGCATCTGACTCTTGGTTTCAGCCCACATCATGATCTCAGGGTTGTGAAATGGACCCGCGCCTCAGGCTCCAAGCTTGCAGGGCCTGCTTAAGATGCTCTCTCTCCCTCTCACTCTGCTCCTCCCCTCCCCCACTTGCACATGCTCTCTCGCTCTCTCTCAAGAAGAAATATAAATGTCATTGTTAATATTTCATTTCATTGTTAATAGTATTATCATTGAGTGTTTATCATTAGCAGGCATTGCACTGTGGGTTATATGGATTAATACACTTAATCCTCACATTAACTCAAATTTAAAGACAAGGAAACACATTCTATGTTAATTTTAAAAAATAATAAATAAATAAAATAAAATAATAAAGACAAGGAAACTGGCTCAAAAACTTAGATCAGGGGCACCTGGGTGGCTCAGTGGGTTAAGCCTCTGCTTTCGGCTCAGGTCATGATCTCAGCGTCCTGGGATCGAGGCCCGCATCGGGCTCTCTGCTCAGCGGGGAGCCTGCTTCCTCCTCTCCCTGTCTCTCTGCCTGCCTCTCTGCCTACTTGTAATCTCTCTCTCTGTGTCAAATAAATAAATAAAATCTTAAAAAAAANTACTTGTAATCTCTCTCTCTGTGTTTAATAAATAAATAAAATCTTTAAAAAAAAAAAAAACTTAGATCAGTTACCCACCATCACGTAGCTAGTAAGTGGTGTTCTCAACCACCTATGAGATAAGTACTTCTCCATTTTACAAACATGGACACTGAAACTTAGAAAATGTCATTACAGCCATCTGTACTTTGGAAAATTATAAATGATTCCTTTCAACCATAGAGTTTGAGATTTGAAGGATCACACTGTTAAAGAGAGGAACAAGTAATTTTTCAGACTAACCTCAGCTAGTTAGAAACCTATTATATACCAGGCACTGTGCTGAGCACAAGGAATGCCAAAAATATATTCAGATTGAGGCCTTTAATATACTCATTGTTTCCTAAGTGAATTAAGCAAATAAGAAACTACAGTGGTTAGGCCAGTGCTCACCAAAGAGAGAAGGCCATGTTAAGTTTGAGCCAAAATATCACGAAGCCCAATGGCTATGGAAGAGTCCATCACCTCCTAAGCTCTCCTTGAGCTGCAAATGAACTCAAAACTCAGGGCCCAGCTAAGAGAGTTGAATATAACAACAGCCAAGGAAACTTAAGTTGGTAGTCAGAAAGCTATTACAATCTTTGTTCCCATTCTTCAATTGAAATCTTTCCAGAAAATCCAAGTCCAGATATTTCACAAACTGGAGAAAAAGTTCAGTGGGAAGCGTAATGTCTTTATCGCCCAGAGTTGCCTGAGCCAACTCAAAAAAACTGTACAAAAAAATAAACAAGTGTTCCACTCTGACAGCTGTGTATGATATAATCCTGGAGGGTTTAGTCTTCCCAAGTGAAATTATGGGCAAGAGAATCCATGTGAAACTGGATGGCAGCCAGCTCACAAAGGTTCATTTGGATAAAACATAGCCAAACAATGTGGAACACAAGGGTGAAACTTTTCCTGCTGTCTATAACAAGCTCACTAGAAAGGATGATAATTTTGAATTCCCAGAGTTTCACTTGTAAACAAAACTGACTAAATAGCATATCATTCACCGAAAAGAAGGGAAAGGAAGGAGGGAGGGAGCAAGTAGGGAAGAAAAACTATAAGAGAAGATGGTAACAAGAGCTATAATAAAGTTAACACAAAATGCTGACCATAGCACAGGCCCCAAGGAGAGGTGTACAAACAGTTGGGGGGGGGGATGGTAGAGGAGGGCTTCCCAGAGAGGTGTCACTTGAGCTGAGCCTAGAAGGATGAGTAGAATTTCAGCAGTCATATAAGAACAAATAAATAGGGCGCCTGGGTGGCTCAGTGGGTTAAGGCCTCTGCCTTCGGCTCAGGTCATGATCTCAGCATCCTGGGATCGAGGCCCACATCGGGCTCTCTGCTCAGCAGGGAGCCTGCTTCCTCCTCTCTCTCTGCCTGCCTCTCTGCCTACTTGTGATCTGATCTCTCTCTCTGTGTCAAATAAATAAATAAAATCTTTAAAAAAAAAAAGAACAAATAAATAGACAAAATCCTAGAATTCCCATAATTGAGCCCTTTTTGGCTCCTTATCCATCATTATAAGCAATACAAAACATTATTAAGTAATATACATATAAGTCAATCAATTTCTTGAAATTAACAGTTTTAACTGGATTAAAGAAAATTAGATACTAATCTCATATTTTTAAATTTCCTTAAACTGGCTTTCATCAGTTCTTGTCCTGCTTCACCTTTGTAGTTTTTTCCCCTCAAGTTATATTGAAATGAGAACAAATACATAATGTTGGTTCGGAAACTTACTTTGATGTCTAGAAGAACAGCCCCAAAGCCTGAGGTCCATTCTTATGTATGACTAGATATGGAAGATATACTAAGTTTCCTTGATGAATTTTTATTTCCTTTAACAATGATGTGAGAACTATAATTACATGGATGAATCATTCCTTCTTTCTATCACTTTTAAAAATAAAAGAGAGGGAAAGAAGAAAAACCCGTGCAGCTCTTCCAAAAGAAAGAAGTAGGTGTCCATCTGTCAGGCTACACATTAAACCAGGAAGAGACTCTTCATTTTTAAAATAGTTTCTTAGGGTCCTTGGCTCTTTCTCCTTGTGAAATATTTACAGGCAACATACATTTAAAAAGAGAATCAAAGCAGAAACATAGAAATCCAAGCAAAACTCACCACCTCCATCCTCTTTTGCACAAGATGGTCTACATTACCCTTTCCATAAAAAAAGAACACGAAAATCTGGGGTTGAAGTAAACATACATGCTATGCCAACTGGCACTAGAAGTGTAGCTTTGTGACAGCAGAAGAGGGTGAGTGGTGATTGGGTCTGACTCACTAAATAGACACTAGAGCTTTCCTTCCATTTATAAACTTCTTAGGTACATAAAATGTAGAGGCCAAAGAACAGCCTTTTGTACATTTATTTTTCAGAGTAGTCTAGCACATGTTTCTCAAGAATGGTCTGCAAATTCCTTGCATCAGAATCACTACAGAAGTTTGTGGATCTCCTAGGTGGCTCAGTGGGTTGAGCATCCCATTCTTGGTTTTGGCTCAGGTCATGATCTCAGGATCCTGAGATCCAGCCCTGCATGGGACTCAGAGCTGGATGTGGAGCCTGCAGGGTCTTGGATTCTTTCTCTCCCTCTCCCTATGCCCATCCCCCAGTAGATAAATATTAAAAAAAAGAGAGGGCGCCTGGGTGCCTCAGTGGGTTAAAGCCGCTGCCTTCGGCTCAGGTCATGATCCCAGGGTCCTGGGATCGAGGCCCACATCGGGCTCTCTGCTCAGCAGGGAGCCTGCTTCCTCCTCTCTCCTCTCTCTCTGCCTGCCTCTCTGCCTACTTGTAATCTCTCTCTCTGTGTCAAATGAATAAATAAAAAAAATCTTTAAAAAAATAAAAAATAGGGCGCCTGGGTGGCTCAGTGGGTTAAAGCCTCTGCTTTCGGCTCAGGTCATGATCTCAGGGTCCTGGGATCGAGGCCCGCATCGGGCTCCCTGCTCAGCGGGGAGCCTGCTTCTCCCCCTCTCTCTCTCTCTGCCTGCCTCTCTGCCTCCTTGTGATCTCTCTCTCTCTGTGAAATAAATAAATGAAATCTTTAAAAAAAATAAAAATAAAAATAAATTAAAAAAGAGAGAGGAGGGGAGGGGAGAGGAAAAAAAGAATTACCACAGAAATTTGTTCAATAAAGATTCCCAATGCCCATCCCTAATGTACAGATTCAAAATCTCTGATATTTGGATCCAGGAATCTGCTTTTTTTTTTTTTTTCTTTTGGTGAGAAGAGATTGAGAGAGAGACAGAGACAGAGACAGAGAAAATCCCAAGCAGGCTCCATGGAGCCCTACAGCATGGAGCCCCACTGGGGCTTGATCCTACGACCCTGAGATCATGACTTGAGCAAAATCAAAAGTCAAAGTCTTAACCCACTGAGGCACCCTGGCACACCCTGGAATGTGCATTTTAAAGATCGAACCAGGTGATTCTTAGGCACATCAAAGTTTCAGAGAATTGACCTTATCATCTCTGCATTGTAACCAGACCAAACCTTAGTTTCCTATTTCTGTACCAGAAAGCAAGAATTACTGGGTATCTTGCGAGTTAGCATTGCTGGTTAACAAGATTCAAGGATATGGCCGCTGGGAGTTGACTGTGGGCTTTTCCTAAGGTCTCTTCACTTCTGGTGAATTCTATATTCAAAGTGGGAAGAAAGAGAAGAAGTGGCTTCCGGTACTCAAAAACTAAGCAGCTTCCAGATCCCCGGAGTCACACGCAAAGCTCCCTAATAAAGGGTTTCAGGACGCGTTCAGCCAATAATGTCTCCTACCGGCCGCCGTTGACCCTCTAGTGATGCAATACTACGTACTGTCCGGACGCTGTCACCCTACTGCCAAGATGGCGGCCCACAGGAGCTGCGCTCTGTGGAGCTACTGCGGTCGTAGGTGGTCGAGGGTGATGCGGTGCTGCCGGCTCCCGGGGTTTCGTAGCTCCTGGACTACGGGCCCGCTGAGTGTGCGGCACTTGTCCCAAGAGAAGCAGGCAACGGAAACACATTTCGGGTTTGAGACTGTGTCGGAGGAGGAGAAGGGGGGCAAAGGTGAAAGGGGCGAGAGGGCGGATGGAGGGATCTATGTGTGATCTAGTTTCTTCTGCTCAGCTAGGAGTTGATTTAACGTCCTGTTGACTCGGATGCTGTAGCCTGTGCAATCCTGACCTCCAAAGAGTCGCCCCCCCCCCTCCTCACCCTGACCCCACAGAGCTTAGATGCCACTTCTGGTTAAACACAGTAATTATCACTAAATTCCAAAAATTGGGTGTTTATGATGTGCCAGGCACCATGCAGATATTATTCCCAATTCTCATTTCAGCCTCCTAACAATGGTATTGTTATCCTTAAGTTACACTTGAGGGAATTGAGACTTCGAGATTAAACAAGAACTTGTCCAATTTATTACAGTAAGTGGCCGAACCAGTATTCCAACCCACTTTGGAGTGACTACAGAGCTCATGTTCTTCACCTCTTGCTAAAGGGTAGGACCATTTTTTAGTAGAAAGGAAGGAGGGAACTATCTTTGCTGTGCCTCAGCTTCCAAATTGTATAAGATAATAGTAACCTTTCTCTTAGAGTTATAATGAGTAGATTACTTCATATATTAAAATATTTTGAACAATGCCTGGCACTTCGTAATTGCCCAATAAAGGTTAGATATTGTTGAACAGTTGCTTTGTGTCCAGCATTGTGCTATAGGCATGGGAAAAGGACTGTTTTAAAATTCCAACTGTACCATTTATAATGGGGAAGGTTTTAAGACCATTTAACAGGTGAATATGTTGAGGCTCTGAGAGTTTCCTTCACTTGGCCTGTGGTCACCCAAGAAATAAAGAGAAAGAATTCACAATGGAATATCCCATCCTCTTAAAGACTACTACATTGTCTTAAGTCTCCCCTCAGCCTTACTAAATACATAGCTCTACTGTAACTCTTTGAATATTGAATATTGATTTTAAAATAACATTTATTTCACTGGACTGTGAATCCCAGGAAAGCTAGGACAGTGTGCTTGTGAAATAAGAAAAGCCAAGTAAAACGATAGTAAACTTTTATTAAGGACTTGAAACCTTTTAGAATACTTTACATTAATTCTTTTAGATACAACCTTATGAGCTAGAGACTATTAGCCTGATATTATAGATGAAGAAACTGTTGAAACAGCTACTAAGGGCGCCTGGGTGGCTCAGTGGGTTAAAGCCGCTGCCTTCGGCTCAGGTCATGATCCCAGGGTCCTGGGATCGAGGCCCACATCGGGCTCTCTGCTCGGCAGAGAGCCTGCTTCCTCCTCTCTCCTNCTCTGCCTACTTGTGATCTGATCTCTCTCTCTGTGTCAAAAAAAAAAAAAAAAAAAAAAAAAAAATCTTTAAAAAAAAAAAAAAAGAAACAGCTACTAAGTCACTTGCCGAAGATTCTGTTAGTAAGTGGCACAGCCAGGGATTTGAATCCAGGTGGGTTGCTTCCAAAATGATAATAACGCCTAACGTCTGTATTGTACTTTACAGAATATAATGACATTTCACACACATAAGCAAGGAAGAGGTTACCCATGAGCTAAATATGCATTTCCCAGATGGGGACCCAACATTGAAGTACAGGCAGTCTTCCCTTTGCACAGTAGTACAGGACCGTAAAAATGGCCATGTGCACTGAAATCATGCACAATGATATTAACAATCAATGGAAAAATTACAACTGTTCTATGACCTCTAAAAATTATTGAGCATCGGGGGTGCCTGGGTGGCTCAGTCAGTGAAGCATGTGACTCTTGATCTCAGGGTCATGAATTTAAGCCCCGCTTGGGCACAGAGTTTACTTGAAAAAATTAAAAATTATTGAACATCAAAAAGTCTCTTACTGTTAGTTACAAGTGTATAGAGAAATGAAATAAATAGTAAAGTTAATATTTATTTAGCAGACTATAAAATTAGGTTTAATTTTAACTTAATGTAATTAGAACTTTAAAATTTTAAGTTTGTTTTTTAATTAAATTAAAATTCTAATAAAAAACTAGAAACATTAAGTTGTTTTATTCCTTCGTAAAAAAATGTACCAAAAGTAGTTTGAACAATGTTTGCTACCTTCTGGTCATATAATTTACAATAGAGAACAAGCATCTTCTTTATGCCTTGGCAAGTTGCCATACTCCTTTCTAAATTTCATTCAGCTTGTAACATTTTATACCTTCACTGTCAATGTCATGAAATATCTCCAAGAATTCCTCTAGTGTGAGATTTTTTTGCTGGCATCATTTCCTCTAGGACATCTTCAACCTTTTCATCACAACCACATCCTTGTTTATGCCCATAAGTTCATCTTCACATAGTTCTTCCGGCTGCATATCTAGAGTCTCTTGGGCATCAGCGTTGCCGCAGTCAGCTGTTTCACCTATAACCCCATGGACAGTTCACTTCCAGTATTAACACTTTTCATTTCTTTGCAGTGCTTTCATTTTCGTTGGCTAGTTTCCTCTTTCAATTATTTAGTTTTGTAAAATACCGCATGTGTTTACAACTGACAGATAAGGAGGTAACACAACTACATGCTTTGCTGTCTGTGTGTGAACTGGATGACTGATGTGTAGTGACCTACCAAGTGCGAACTGAAAGAAGTGACATGATTGGTTACTGATCATGATGCATGTCTGTTATCTACAGAATGATTTGTGGGCTGAAGAACTACCAGTGAAGTTTGTACTTTATGCAGTTACTTCACAGTTAATACACCATTGCACATGAATGATGTTGCTGGGGGACTGGTATTATCTAACTGAACCACAGTCACTGAAATTCATGGATATTGGAACCATGCAAAGCAAAGATTGCTTATACTCAGTGGGTTGAGCTGTAGTGTCTGTGAATACCCCAAAAACAAACAAACAAACAAACAAAAAGCAAGCTTGGAGATCCCAGGGTTGAGAAAGGCATTTAAGACTGAGTTCAGGAGGAGCTCTACAGTGCTGAATCAGCAGAGGACAGTGATGTGTTGGATCTATGCAGCACATTTCATCTGAGAAACTCAAAGCATTTCCCCTTCATTACCTAATTCAGCCTTATGGCAGGGTTATGGGGAGCTGGCACTGAGCTTTTCACCTTATAGGTGGAAAAGCAGGTGTAAAGAAGTTAAATGTAGCCTGTGCTTTAAATTGCCTTAAATAGTAAATTCCTTCTCCCACTAGGCCAGATTTCACATTCTCCCTTGATCCTATCAGATTTATGAGGGCCCTCTTAAATTCAGGGTCATGAATTTAAGCCCTGCTTAAATGAATTTAAGCCCCGCTTAAGCCCCGCAGTGTGTCTTGGTCCTCATTCACATCTTGCCATTCATCTGCCCACCAAATTGTATCTGAGGCTTTTCTCTGTGATCCAGGCAGGAATGAGCTGAGGCCTTCCCATCCATTAGTCATGTATTTCTAATGATTTTGTTGTTTTCTCATATAATAAGCATTAGAAAAATTCCATACTCCCCCCCCCATCCTCTAAGAAATGGAAACCTACTTAGTACCAAGTAGGTGCATGGCACTATTATGGGGTAGTGATCCTAGATAAAGGTAACTAAGACAGCAGAAAAGAGGTTGGTTTCTTACATGAAGTAACTTAAGCCTTTTTTAAAAGAGGTTTAGGGGTAGATTTGGGCATCAAGCAGTCTAGCTTAACTTCATCTGACAAAGACCAGCAACTTCAGGGGAGAAGAGCTTCATCCTCTTTCATTTAGGACTTCCCTAAGTTAATCTTGTTAATGGCACAATTGTGTTGTATTTCTCCTACGTCAGTCTATCATGTGTTTGAAAGTGTGGCCAAGAAGTATGATGTGATGAATGATATGATGAGTCTTGGTATCCATCGTATTTGGAAGGATTTGCTGCTCTGGAAGATGCACCCGTTTCCTGGGACCCAGCTGCTCGATGTTGCTGGAGGCACAGGTAATGTCCAGTCGAGTATCCTTGAATATCACTGAGCACATTTGTAGAAATTAGTGTCTCTTGTTGGAATGAGCTAGCTTATCTACCATTAGGCTGATAAGATGGTAATTGAAAATCAGTACACATCTAAGAAAGGTTTACTCTTTTTAGCCAATGTCACTCAAAAAGCATAAAATATCAGCTTTATGCCTGTCATATTTCTAAAATGCACAGGGTTACAAAGTAAAAAGATCACTTTTTTACTCCATGGACATCTCACCGTGTGAATGAGTTTATTTTCTGTTTAACCTTTAATCCACTTCCCCTCTTTCTTTGGGCAGGGGGAATGCCCATTCTCATATTCCATAAGCTCTCCAAGCAACCTTTTCTGGCTAATCCATGATCGTATCGGAAATCAAAAGCTCAGTTGTTTATACATGGTCCTTTGTTACTTGGTGCACACTAGATCTGGGGAGAAAAACGTCATAGGTTTCTACCATGCATCTTGGTGATGTTATTACATGGCTAATGTACATGTTAAATTACATTAGAATAATGGGTCATATAATGTAATGATGTGATAATCTATACCAATAGAATAATATAGAATAAGAAATGACAGTAGAACAATCTCCATGTGTGAAACATGTTTATGTGTGGCTTTGTTGGTATGGTCCTCTCCCGGGTGGAAACTCAGAAGGTAGTAAGACACCTTGCTCAATGGAGGATAATTTAACAGACTCTATTAAAATCTAAAATCTTTATAGTCTAGGATCCCACAGTTCCAATTCTCCATATCTAGTCTTGAAAGAAAAAAAAAAAAAACTTGCACCAAGATACAACCTCAGAAAGGGTTCAGTCGGGCGCCTGGGTGGCTCAGTGGGTTAAAGCCTCTGCCTTCGGCTCAGGTCATGATCTCAGGGTCCTGGGATCGAGGCCCATATCGGGCTCTCTGCTCGGCGGAGAGCCTGCTTCCTCCTCTCTCTCTCTGCCTGCCTCTCTGCCTACTTGTGATCTCTCTCGCTCTGTCAAAATAAATAAATTTAAAAAAAAAAAAAGAAAAAAAAAGAAAAAGAAAGGGTTCAGTCAGAGCTGCGTATATCTGTGCCTTCACCTGCAGCATTACTGCATGCTGGCAACTGCCCATTAGAAAATCTAGTTGGAAGGTAATCCCATATATTTAAAAAGACATTTTAAAAATATATAGCTACAAATATGTTCACTGCATCATTTTTAGTAGTAGTGAAAACTGGGAAATAACCTATTTCTGCCTCAGTAAAGAAAGTTTTAAATTAAGATACACCCATTCTATGAACTGTCATGTAGCTATTTAAAAGAATGTGGAAAACCTATAAATACTGATGGAAAGTTCTCAAAGACATATTCAGTGGGAAGAGAAAGAAAACAAATTGTATAACTGTGTCTAGTATGATCCCTGTGTTTTTAAGTTGTTTCATATAAAATATTTAAACATATAGGAAAGGGACTGGAGAATGCCAAATTGGTTGGAGAGACTAGAAAAACTTAAGGATAAATTTCTTGCAACTAGTGTAAGAAAAACAAAGACAAACAACATCATAAGACAGGCAATGTGCTCCTAGAAAGCACTGTCTTGGTCCAAACAGTTTTTACCTGGTTACAATAACATAAACACTTTTCAGCTTTTTTATTCCAACCAACAAAGCACAGAAGACGTAATTATAGCTACAGAACAAATGGTATGTTATCAGTCAGTCTTGACAGTGTAAAAGTGCACACAGTAGAAGGTTGAAAGGAGTCAAGAGGTACCATCTATAATTGATGAAATAGAAATAAAATATGAGTGTTACTCTAGTTTACAAAGGAATCAATGAGGGACTATAAAAGGTGATCTAAATATATTGGGAAGATAGAGGCAAGCAGAGATGAGGGGCGAGATATCATTATAAATTTGGTAAGTAAAGAAAGAGCTGGAACCAACAGAAGGCACAGCTGAAAGGGTTGAGAAAGGGTCCCTGGGGAGCTGAACCAGGCATTGGAAGTGGTGGGGCAGGGGATCCTTGCTGGTTAACTATACCCTCATGTTGCTTTCGTAGCAATTATTAGACAAAGACTAGAAGGCCCGAGCACTAGCACTTAACACTGGCTAGGTCTGGAGAGGGTATGGAGAGAGAAGCCAACGTTTGTTTTATTCTAAATATTTGGGTGAGTCTTTTATAGTGAGAATGTGTCCATGCATTACTTATGCAATTTTTTAAAGGGTTTTTAAGAATATTTGAAGTTAATGGGGCACCTGGCTGGCTCAATCAGTAGAACATGGGACTCTTGATCTTGAGGTCATGAGTTTGAGCCCCACGTTGGGTAGAGAGATTACTTAAAAATAAAATCTTTGGGCGCCTGGGTGGCTCAGTGGGTTAAAGCCTCTGCCTTCGGCTCAGGTCATAATCTCAGGGTCCTGGGATCGAGTCCTGCATCGGGCTCTCTGCTCAGCGAGGAGCCTGCTTCCTCCTCTCTCTCTGCCTGCCTGTCTGCCTACTTGTAATCTCTCTCTCTCTCTGTGTCAAATAAATAAATAAATAAATCTTAAAAAAAAATAAAATCTTTAAAAAATATTAAAATATTAGAAGTTTAAAAATTGCTGTTTTTTCTTTTTAATTTACCAGAGAAATGAAACTTCGATTTTTGTACACTCCTCAAATCCTGTATCTTTGTTGCTCTGTTTGGGTTTTGTAAGTGTTGGATTTTTGCTTGTGTTTGTGTTTGCATCTTTCCTCCTGTTGGCTTCCCACAGGTGACATTGCATTCCGGTTCCTTAATTATGTCCAGGCACAGCATAAGGGAAAGCTGAAGCGACAGTTACGGGCTCAGCAAAATTTATCCTGGGAAGAAATTGCCAGAAAGTACCGAAATGAAGAGGACCCCTTGGGTGGTTCCCGGGTTGTGGTCTGTGACATCAACAAGGAGATGCTAAAGATTGGAAAGCAGAAAGCCCGTGCTCAAGGACACAAAGCTGGTAAGTCCTATGGAAAGGAGACACGGTGGAAATGTTTTGTGTTTATGAAATAGGGTGGGATATATAAAATGTTGAAGTGCCTTATTTTCAAAATCATATAGCCAGGCCGGAATCGAAGATAATTTGTGTGCCTGAGTCCAGTTTGTGGGCTATTATGTACATTATTTCGACAACCCAGGGAGTTAACCTGATTACCAGCCCCATGTGACAGAGCCGATGATAATCAAAGCCCAAGAGCTGCTTGAGTGAAATGCCTTTGCTCAGGTAACACAACTTTTAAATGGCAGATCCCGAACTGGAGCTGAGTCTCGGGATCTTAGCTCTTGGACCCTGAGATGGAAGTTTTGCCTTCGATTCCCAGCAACTCCCCGCGGACCCCAATGTCCTGTTTTGGAGCCATCCCGTTCGCCATCAGTACTCAGAGGGTCTCCACTGAGTGGCAGCTGAGAAGGGGCTCTGCCCTTAAAGCAGGAACTTGCCCTTCAGACAGGGGAGTGCAGGCGGCTGGCAGCCTCCAGCTCTAACAACCTTTAGGTTCTGCCTCAGCTTCCCAGTTAGGCTCTTTCCTGGCCGGCTCCAGAGCTCCTGGGTTGGCTAAGGCTTTATCAGATCTGCATTGAGGCCTAAGGCTTTCCCCACTCAGCCTTGCTGCTTCTTCCTTCTATGTAACCCCAGGTGTTCTCCCTTACCCCCCACCCCCGGCAAAGAGAAAACCAAAAAAACAAACAAACAAAAAAAACGCTTTTTCATTTCTGCCTCACCTGGGCATCTGTTTCTCAGAGGGCCCAACTGATAGAATGAAAGAAACACCCGGAAACAGTACTCCTTTCCGCAGCAGATAGGAGAGTGACTGCGTGTCTCTGGGAACCCACTGCAACCTGAAAATGGATAATTTGTTTCCTAGCTTAAAGAAGCAGATTTCATATTTTGCTGTTTGTTTTCACCCTTTAAAATACTTTCCCCCCAACTTTCTCAAGTAGAAGTCGGGATGTGGCAGCTGCGCCAAGTTTACACAGCTTTCCAGAGCAGCTGCACTGCCCTCTTCCCAGCTGGCCAAGCACTGCAGGCAGCCACCATGAGGCAGTGGTCTGGGACAAAGAAAATAGAGTCCCTCAGGTCAACATCAGCGTTCCTGTGCTCCCCCTCCCCCACCAGGAGTGACTATGGTTATTTTATTTCAATTCTTCCTCCTCCGCCCCCCACCCCCAGAATGAGCTGCCTAGACGGACCACAACCCACTTGGCCTCCAAGATGAAGGGCTCTTTTGTTAACCATCAGTGCTGATCGGAAAGCAGACAGTCCCTAGTGTTTTTAGACAAAGCCACTATGTTTCCTTACTCCTGCTGAAGAACGTGTTTCCCTTCCCTCTGGTGCTCATCCATGAAGAATGGAGAACAAAGATAGAAATGATAGGCAATGTTCCATTTCTGGAATCATCCCTTCCATAGCATAGCTTGCCTTTCAGCCTCTCCTCACTGCCATGACAAATCCACTGGCATATGAATTATTAAGTGCTGCATAGACCAGTTTTCCTTGTCTTTCCTCCTTGCTTTATCAATGTCCAACAATGATGCCTTTGCAAAAAATATCCCGTGAAAAGAGTTGAAACTAAGGAGGATCATAGAAATTATTTTGGGATAGTAAGTTAATGAGAAAGACATATTTATGTGTAGCACTCTTGTGTTTCATTTACATCTTATGTGGAGCACTTCCTCCCCAAGTGGAAGTTCTAAGGGCAGGAGCTTTAAAAACATTATCTGAGGGGGCGCCTGGGTGGCTCAGTGGGTTGGAGCCTCTGCTTTCGGCTCAGGTCATGATCTCAGGGTCCTGGGATCGAGGCCCGCATCGGGCTCTCTGCTCGGCAGGGAGCCTGCTTCCTCCTCTCCCTGTCTCTCTGCCTACTTGTAATCTCTCTCTCTGTGTCAAATAAATAAATAAAATATTAAAAAAAAAAAACATTATCTGAGGGGCGCCTGGGGTTCTGGGGTCCAGCTCTGCCTCAGCTTCCTGCTCAGTGGGGAGCCTGCTTCTCCCTCTCCCTCTGCCACTCCCCCTNCATTATCTGAGGGGCGTCTGCCTCAGCTTCCTGCTCAGTGGGGAGCCTGCTTCTCCCTCTCCCTCTGCCACTCCCCCTGGTTGTGCTTTCTCACACGTACTCTCTCTCTTTCTCTCAAATAAATAAATAAATCTTTTAAAAAATTATTTGATAGGTTATAAAAGTGATAGATTTGAGAGAACTTTCGGATTTTGCAAAGATATTAAGAGGAAAGTAAATTTTACCTATAATTCCATCATCAAGAAATGCTCCCAGTATTTTAATGTATTTCCTTCCTAGTTTTTCCTAATCATTTCCTTTTTATAAAATTGAAGACTTCCTATATATACAATTTAGCATCCTGCCCTAACTCACCATTGCATCATGAGATCTTTCCACGTCATAAAAAATTCCTTAATATCCTTATTTATGATTTTCTCTTGTGAATCACAAAGATTCAGATCACCAGTTTACATAACCAGCAACCAACTGATCTTTCAGTTTTTGCTAAAGCTCTTGCTTAGAGCACAGCGTTGTGACATCCTTGTTTGTAAATTTTTGCATGCATTTATTAATTTGTACCTTTTATATAGACAAGTGTTTAAGCTCTCTAGATCTCAATTCCCTTATCTATAAAATGGGAGAATAAAAACCACCTTGTAGTAGGAGGTAATATACCACAGCTATTGAAAACACAGGCCCTAGGATAAAACAACTTGAGTTTCAATCCATCTGGGTGACTTTGGGCAAGCTGCCTGATACTCAACTTGGCCCACCTAAAACATGAGGATGATAGTAAGAGCCATCCCATGGAGTTAGTATGAGAATGTGATAAGATAATGTATGTAAAGTGATCATACAGACCCTGCCACTAAGGGCTCAGAACAGTCGCTATGATCATGATGATATCAGGGTCATCCTCCTAAAAATCAAATAGCCAGGCGCCTGGGTGGCTCAGTGGGTTAAAGCCACTGCCTTCGGCTCAGGTCATGATCCCAGGGTCCTGGGATCGAAGCCCGCATCAGGCTCTCTGCTCAGTGGGGAGCCTGCTTCCTCCTCTCTCCTCTCTCTCTGCCTACTTGTAATCTCTCTCTCTGTGTCAAATGAATAAATAAAATCTTTTAAAAAAAAAAATCAAATAGCCAGGTCAAAGGATATGGTTTTTTGTTTTGAAAGATTCATTTATTTATTTGAAAGAGAGTGAGTGTGTGTGACCTGGGGGAGGGGCAAAAGGAAAGGAAGAGGGGCTGAACACAGAGCCCTACACGGAGCTGGATCTCCAGACCCCGATGATCTCCAGATCACGGCCTAAGCTGAAACTAAGAGTCCAAAGCTTAACCGACTGCTGAGCCACCCAGGCACCCCAGCGTATGGCTATTTCTAAAGGTTTTGTTAAATACTGCTACTTTGCTTTTCCAGGGAGGTTTTCATTTACTTTCCTCTATAGAGCCTTCCTTCTATGCTGCATTTTATGGCTAATTTGCTGCAAGCTAAATAATGTTAAAGCTGAATCAGGATCCTTTAGCGGACATAGCTACCCTGTTATGGGGTTCCCTTGGGTGTTTTCTGAATTTGTGACCAGACAAAAAGAAGTGTCTAGACACTTTGATTCTTCAATAGAACCAATATAACTAGGCTAAATTCCATACTTAGAATACTTCCAATCACCCTCTGAAGTTGCTACTATTATTAACTCCATGTTACAGATGAGGAAACCAAGGCAAAATAGCTTATTCAAGGTGATACAGCTAATGAAGCTCAAATTAAAACCCCGGCAGTCTAAACCCCAGACCTGGGGTCCTAACCATGGTACTTTACACAGAACACTTAGTTGGGTAAAAATTGCTCGAGGGTGGGCATAACTAATATTCATCAGGTTCTACTCTGAGACCCACGGGGAAGGAACCTCCTGCTAAACTTGAAGAAATCTGGATTCTTCCGAGACTACACCTCGAAGACAGCGGCCAGGAACCCAGTGACGAAAGCGGGCGTGTGATGGTCTCCGATACCACACATACGGTATTTGCCCAGCACCAGATTGTTCTCCAATTCTCCTACACCAACTAGGTGTGCAACAATTCAGTTCAGTCCTGACACTGAGTCCCAGAGTCAGTCGCAGATTCCACAGACTGCCCCCACTTCAGAAGCCAGCCATCAGTGGGGTGTGCAGGCTGCCCACACTTCTGCCTGGCTGACTACAAATCGGGAGGTTCCCACAATGCCTTCCTCAGGTTTGACAGTTCACTGGGTACAATAGAGAAAGCAACCCAAGCTGAGCCCAGAAATTATTTTCTCTTTCAGGACTTGCTTGGGTACTGGGGGATGCTGAAGAACTGCCCTTTGATGATGACAAGTTTGATGTTTACACTATTGCCTTTGGGATCCGGAATGTCACACACATTGATCAGGTATATATGTCTGCATCTTCAACTTGTGTGACTCTTGTGCTTTTTAGTCTCCCAGAGCAGCCCCACAGAAAATGAGGAAAGAGGGAGAGACTCTTCTCTCTGCCCAGCTCTTAAATGGAATGACTGTTTCAGGCTTAGGGGCTTCAATCCTTGAAGCTGCCAATTTTCCTCGTCACAAAATTGGAAAAAACAAAAAACAAACAAACAAACAAAAAACCACAGAGCAGATCCCCATAGAACCCGTTGCTGCTTGAGTTTGTATTCACATCTTCGAGGTGTCAGTCATGCTCTGGATTTCCAGCTGTTTCCGATCACTTGTGAAGTTGTCTGACCCTGTGAGTTTGCAGATCAGAGGCATTTCCAAGGCCAACATAGAAGGCACTCGAACACTTGTTTTGGCAGAAGATATCTAGAGTCCTGGGTTCCTCTAGAGGGAGAAGGGAACTTTTAGCTCTTAATCTGATGCAGCTCTTCTTCTAAGATTTTATCTTTAAGTAACCTCTGCACCCAACGTGGGGCTCCAACTCACAACCCTGAGATCAAACGTTATCTACCAGCCAGGCACCCCCTAATGCAGCTCTTAACTTCTACTTCAGTATTCTATCCCAGAGCATTTGAAGACAATGTGCAAGGCACCACATTTTGTTTTTGTAATCAGGGGCTCCAGTTACCTGGTTCCTCTGCTTTCAGACACATTTATGGTGCACTTCAGCTTGGTTTTTTTGACCTGTCCCTTGTATGCAGCCAGTTTATTATTTCTTCTAATTAAACATTTTTTGAATAGGTTCAAAGTACAAAAGGGCATGTCAGTGAAAGTATGCCTCCCACCCATGTGTCCCAACCATTCAGTGACTCCTCTCCCTCCCTCCAATCGCCAGTTTCCTGTGTACCTTTGCAAAGATGTTTTGTGAATAATAAGTCTTTTTTTGTATAAATATTAGCATATGAAACATTTTGGCCTAAAGGAAAACATTTTTTTCCCTTAAAAGTATATCTTGGGAGATTTTTCCATGTCAGTACATAAAGAGCCCTGGCTCTTCCATTTTCTAAATAGCTGCATAGATCCCATTTATATAGACATTCCATAATTTAACTAGTCTCTCATTAATAGTTAAGATGCTTCTAATCTTGTGCTGTTCAAACAGTGCTGCAGGGAATAACCTATATGCATGTCATCTCTACAATAGATGCATTTCTTTTTTTTTTTTTTTGGAGGGTGGGAAGGGGCAGGAGAGAGGGAGAATATTAAGCAGGTTCCACACCCAGCATGGAGATCAGTCTTATGACCCTGAGATCTTGAGCTGAGCCAAAATCAAGAGTCAGATGCTTAACCGACTAAGCCACCCAGGTATCCCCACAACAGATGCATTTCTTTGAGAGAGGTTCCTTAAAGTAAACTTCCTAGATCAAAGAGATATCCACTGTGATTTAAATAAGTAATTGTAGGGGCACCTGGATGGCTCTATTGGTAAAGGGTGCACCTCTTGATCTTC
This sequence comes from Ailurus styani, assembly GCA_002007465.1. Lineage (NCBI taxonomy): Eukaryota > Metazoa > Chordata > Mammalia > Carnivora > Ailuridae > Ailurus > Ailurus styani. The sequence goes on along the minus strand of LNAC01000016.1, from coordinate 4,950,188 downwards.
GGGTTTTAAGTTCAAACCCCATGTTGGGCAAAGAGTTTACTTAAAAGAAAAAAAAAAAGAGGGCGCCTGGGTGGCTCAGTGGGTTAAAGCCTCTGCTTTCAGCTTCAGCTCAGGTCATGATCTCAGGGTCCTGGGATCGAGGCCCACATCGGGTTCTCTGCTCGCCAGGGAACCTGCTTCCTCCTCTCTCTCTGCCTGCCTCTCTGCCTACTTGTGATCTCTCTCTGTCAAATAAATAAATAAAATCTTAAAAAAAAAAAAGAGAATCCTGAAATAAGCTTTTAATAAATAATAGACAATTGTGAAATTGGCCACCATGTGGTTGTACCAATCTGAGTACTCCAAGTAACCTCTTCATGCGCAGCAGAATGCCTATAAAATTTAGGATGTAGTCGTGATATCTCTGCTGCTACAGCTTAACAACTGAGAATGTGCAAGGGATCTATGGGAAATGCTAACTTGTATAATGCCCATCAAAGTTAAAGGTGTTTTGGCCTCATGGATTTGAGTGAGTTCTGCTGAGGAGTGTGTTCTCTTGTTCCTTGTCTTGCTCAGGCACTCCAGGAAGCCCATCGAGTCCTAAAACCAGGAGGACGGTTTCTCTGTTTGGAGTTCAGTCAAGTGAACAATCCCCTCATATCCAGGTTGGCACTTAACAGGGCTTTGTTCTCATTGTCTAGCCAAGGGTTTCCCATCCCCAAACGGACAGAAAACAGCCAGTAAGTGATAAGCATGAACCTCATAGTTCAGAGTCTCTAAGGGACAGTGCCATCTCAGAAGTCAGCCAGTTCTGAATGACAACACCTAAATCAGAGGAGTTTCAAACCAGCAACCAGAGGCTCAAGTTGGCCCACATATGTGTTTTGTTTGATTCATCGTATTTTAAGAAATTGACTTAGATGTTCGTATTTAAGAATCAGGAAGTTTCACATAAAAATCTGAGTTTCCAGCTTCACTTGAAGAACCATATAGGGCAATGCTGAGCACTCATTCCTACACGGTAGTCAGAGCTGAGCAGTACCTGCCCCTCCTCCACTTTTATGCTGCTTCCTAACTGCACCTGTCACCACATCCTCACTAGTCCCTACTGGTCTTGCACCTGGCCCACATTACTTTCAGGTACTTGACCCCTATAGGCATTTGAATTTATAACTCGAGGCTTAACCTTCTTGCTTCTTATCAGGGGGGCATGTTCTAATCTTAATCTTTTGCCCTCGTGTTTAGGCTTTATGATCTATATAGCTTCCAGGTCATTCCTGTCCTGGGAGAGGTCATCGCAGGAGATTGGAAGTCCTACCAATATCTTGTAGAAAGTATCCGACAGTTCCCGTCTCAGGTACAAAACTTTGGTATTTTATAACAAAGGCCCTAGAGTTTAAATCCAGGTGATCCTTGCTGTATCTTTGGGTTTTAGGAGGAGTTCAAAGAGATGATAGAAGATGCAGGTTTTGAAAAAGTGACTTATGAAAGTCTCACATCAGGCATCGTGGCAATTCATTCTGGCTTCAAACTGTAACTCCTTTACCATTCTGGAGTGTCAACCAGTCACATCCTGTTGAAAGCCTGGAACTGGAGGATAATCTGTCTAGTGAGACCGGCAGCAGAACATCTCTTAAGGATGTGTGCCTTGGACTCATGTTCTGACGTGACCAGTCTCAAAGTGGAAGAAACAGATTCTACTGCAGCTTTCACTAGGAGCTGCTTCGGGGCTTCTCCCAGAGGTATTTGCTCTGTATTTTTTGCTCAACTCCTAATTTTTTCTGGCTGTGCAGTGTGTGGTTAAGGTAAAGCCAGCACTACTTCTTATTTTTGAAGTGCATTTGTAGCATCTCTGCTGGTGCTCCCTTCCTCAGGGATGATGATTCATTTGAACCCAATGATGATTTTAACCAGAAAATGTCCTAGCTGTACCTGAGTCAACCTCTCAGCCTAGGACTAAGTCTGGGGCCCAAAACGAAGGCCCAAGTCAGAGTGCTAACAATCACAACTAGAATTATGAACTGAACCACTAAATGAGCTTACAGTTTGTGTGGTATTCATTATTTCTTCTTGGGGCAGGGGGGTGAGGGAAATACATTTTTGTCATCACTCAGTCCTCTTCTACCAAAAACTACTATTTGGATCCTCAGTGCCTGTCATGAAGAAAACAAACCTTTGGTGAAATAAATAAATGTGCCAGGAAACTCCTGCTTTTGTGTTTTATACGGAGAGCTTCTTTATCAGAATACATTTGAAGGGATTTATAGCAAAAAAAAAAAGTTTGAAAATGTTCTGGCCTAACCCCTTTTGGTACTTAGGGGCAGAGCTGGGCAGAGCTCATGTCTCCTGAATACAGTCCAAAGTTTGATGCTAAAACGAGGCCCAAAGGGGCGCCTGGTTGGTTCAGTTGGTTAAGCTTCTGCCTTCAGCTCAGGTCATGATCCCAGGGTCCTGGGATAGAACCCTGCATCAGGCTCCCTGCTCAGCAGGAAGCCTGCTTCTCCCTCTCCCACACCCCCTGCTTGTGTTCCCTCTCGCTGCCTCCATCAAATAAATAAAATCTTTAAAAATAAAAAAATAAAAATAAAATGAGGCCCCAAATATTTTGAATGTGGATTAAACCCATGGTTTTTAAGGGACTTTGCTAAGACATTGCAGAAAGCGACTTGTGACTTGACTAGCCATTTGTTAATTGTGGATAACTTAGTTCAAGGCTATTTCAAAAGCGTTTTAGACAGGCTGCCTCTAGGCCCAGCACAGTAGGGGTCATTTATGTACCTTCACTCACAAGATCTTGCTTGCCCTGTCATTGAAAAGCTTTCAAACACAGCTCTCAATATACAACTATATCAAAAAACAGCAAAGAGCATTTGACAAAGTGCTAAACCTTAAAAAATACTTTTAGCTTACATTTTTTTCAGCCAGCTGGAGCCTGTTGGCCTTTGAAATTAGAATTAATAAGGAACAGACGCTGCAGGAATTTCATAAACCATCAACCCAATTCTATCTCCCTGATGAAGTTTTTTTTTTTTAATATCTGAATCAAAAAATAAAATAACGGGCGCCTGGGTGGCTCAGTGGGTTAAAGCCTCTGCCTTCAGCTCAGGTCATGATCTCAGGGTCCTGGGATCGAGGCCCGCATCGGGCTCTCTGCTCAGCGGGGAGCCTGCTTCCTCCTCTCTCTGTCTGCCTCTCTGCCTGCCTCTCTGCCTACTTGTGATCTCTCGCTATCTGTCGAATAAAAAAAAAATCTTAAAAAAAAATAAAATAAAATAAAATAAAATAGTTAAAAGCTGCCACTTCCAGGCAGTAGATACAGGCCTGATCAAATTAAAACCCCCAATGCTCAGCCATTTGTGGACTTAAGTCAACTCTAGGGTCTACTGCCAGAAGACTATTTGGAAGTAGGGCTAATGGAACAAGAATGATACAGCTTTCGGGGCTTCAAACAGAAATATAGCTAGGTCCCTAATGAAGGAAAGGAGCTAGAAAAAATATGAATGATGGGAACATCTTCAGTATGTTCAAATAAATACAAACCTAAATCACCTCGGTTACACTCTTGTTCTACAGAACCTCATCCTTTCCTGCAAAAAGCGGGTAAAATTTTTCTCACATTTTTAACTGCCACAATAAACAAAGACATTTTTTTGCCTCTCTACTCTGAAACCTTCCCAGTCCTAGGCTAGCTCAACTTCACTACAATTCCTAAAACCCTGTTCTAGTAGTAAGAATCTCCCAAAGATGTTACAACCTAATGCTGTCGTTAAGATGGAGTCATTTCAACTATTATCCTTCCCTTCGGTGTAGCAGTATTTTGGCTACTCAGAAATCCTAATTGCATCTCACAGATCCAAAGTTTAAAACAAAAAGTGTTTCCTTGTGTGAGCACTGAAAACATATGGAAACTAGGAAGCCAGGACCTTCCTTGCCTCTTCCCAAGGAGTGTGGATTGTTTCAGCCTCTGGCCTATTTCCTTTATGCCTACAAAAGCCAAGTCTGCTATATTTGACTTTCTTCATAGAAAAGACTTTAAGTCTTCTTAAAATTGATAGCAGGAAACCTTTAATGAAGGTTACTTATCCACAGCTTTAATTGGGTCTTTTAATGAAAGCTTCAATTCACATTTAATTGTTAATGGGCCCTCTAAGCACAGCTAGTTAAAGCACAGCACAGCAGGCTTACACATTTAAATTCCTCCAAAGACTTTATTGGAATCACATGGAGGGCCGCTGCTCAAAAACTTATTTTCCCTTTTAAGACCACTTTTAATCTTTGAGTGTCCTTTTGGGACAGGGCAGGAAAAGGGGGGGGGCGGACAGTCTAGAGCCCAGCAAATTTCTCATTAGCTCAACTTTGTTATTGGCTTATTTTACAGCCAAGAAAACTTAGATAAGGTTCTACACATTCATCACCACCACCTGAGGCCAAGTCAAGAACAGCATCTTTTAACAAAAAACGAGAACTTAAGGAGAGTACTTATCAGATTTTTGAGATTTAACCAAAAAGTTTCTCTGCCATGCATTTCTCAACATGCACTTCTGAGCAGTGGTCTAGCGTGCACAACAGCTGCAGGATGGGGGAGATTAAAGACTCAAGGGCACTATGAATAGGCTAGTCTATTATATCCCACAGAAACTCACTTCAAGGACTGACCCCCAATAACCTACTCAAGATCAAGTAATAGGCCATTTTCAACCCTAGATTTGAACAAATCGTAACTAACACACACTTCTCCAACAGATTTATTTTGAAAGGAATGGATTTTGAGGAGAAAAAACATGGGGCAGAGGTATGGAATAGAAAATAAATACAAATGTAAGCTGTTTTGCTAATTGTTTTATAACCACAACAAATTTGTACAGAGAATACCCTGTACAAAACAACACAATAAAGGTTCAAAGATTGAGGTGTTCCCCTAGGCAAGGCTGAAGATTTCAGTCTCTGGTATTTGGAATTTAGGCTGCAGTCCTTGGTTTTGGATGGATCACTGGGTGTGTGACACAGTCCATGCTTTTAACCAGATTTGAACAGAAGAATGGCCACTTGGCCCAGGTAGAAGTAGATGAAGTGTTTGGTTTCATGTGTCACATAACTACCGAAGTTCCTCCCCACGATGCAGTGCCAGGTGGGGTTGTACTTCTTGTCAAACTCCTGGTGGGGGGGGAGAGGGGGGAAAGAAAAAGAACACTAGAATTTCAGTGCTAAACAAGGGGTCAGAGTTTGGCCTCTTAGATAAGCAGAGCCTGTAGGGGCAGAAAGAAGGAACGTTAGCATCTGCAAATTCTTAGCATGAAAGAATGTTCCCCAGCTCCAAGTCGCCTACATGGTGCATTAATGCATACATACTTGCAGTCTGAGCTAAGCTGAGAATGGGGGCTGGGGAGGTAAAAGACAGAAAGGGCAGCCTCAAAGACAGGGCACTTTGTTATCATGGTAATTTCACCTTCATAGTTCCTCTGACAGTCTCATTAATTGACAGCAGGTGATAACAGTTCTAGTTTATCATATTATGCGTAAACAAACGAAACAGGTCATGCACCACAAAATCCAAAATGTTAAATACTTAGCCCCAAATACCCCATTCCTTAACTGCACTCCAATATCACTGAAAACAAAGATGTCCGAAGGGCAAAGCCTCAATTCGCATCTAAACCACTGTGGATCAAAATTTAAAGGGCATAAGATACTCTGCAATCCCCTGGTCCTACAAAAAGAATGCTAGAAGCAGAATCTGACAGTCACCTAGTCAGATTTTATCCTTAATTTCAATACCCCTCTCTCTTCAACATCTATCCTGACCGTACTAATCTATCACCTGGTACACAAAGATAGCAAATTGCAGGAACAACTTTCCCTATTTTCCTCACCCCAAGGGGCTCTGAGAACTAGAACGACTGTGGTAATATCCTCACTAGGTGACTGTAGGACAGGCGCCAAGGCCAACCCTTCTCTATTTAATTCTTACAAGTCTCTGAGAGGAGTTACACAAAATTCGGCTCTCATACTATATGCAGCATGAACATCTTTTACATCTACTGGAATAACATTCTTACAAGCTAGAGGAACCCACTGCTGTGTTTGTCAAATAAGGTATTTCTGTTCCATCTGAAGTCTTTCATCTCCCCATTCTCAACTGGGAACCCTCCCACGGCTTAGGCTGCCAGCTTCCTTCCCTTCCAGAAAACAGCTCGGAGAAACTGGCAGTCCTGCCAGCTTTCTACAGACTGCCATTTACCAAGCCCTCACCCCAGCCCCCTAACCACCACTACCACCCACTTTCCTTAAACTGCCGACTAACTCCCCACTGGAAGGCTGGCAAGATCTCTCTCCGGCCGGGCTGGGAACACCCACGCAGGCCCCCCCTCCCCGCCCCAGGAACACCCAGATGGATCCTCCGCACAGGAATCATGCAGAAGAGGGGGAACCGCTGCTCCCTGATCCTAGAAACCGTTGCTAGGTGGCGCTTTCCCCCTGCGGAGCTGGGTAATAAAAAAACTTCGGGCGCGGAGGGTCTGGTCTTCTCATCAAGAGCGCAAAATTCATCTGCGTCCTTTCTGGAAACCTCTACACCCAAGCTGCCCTGCGTGCCTCCAAGGATGTCTGCCAAGCTCTCTGGGGTCGCAGGGTCGGGGAGAAAGACTAAGTTGTGACTCGCCCCAGCTGCGTGCAAACGGCCCGAGCCCCCCTGCCCGCGCACCCCGTCCTCACCTTTTTAATATGGGCCGCAATGTCCTTCTCTATGTTATATTTCTCCAACGCCTGAGTTGCACACTCCACCGAGTCCTGTTGCATCTCCTCCGACATGTCGGCGTTTTTGATCACGGCCTTTCGGTCGCACATGGTTACCTGGGGAGCGAGGCCCGGGCAAGGGGTGAGTTGGGGTGTAGGCTGCGCCCGCGAGGCGCCAACTCCCCCAGCCCACACCTCCCGCCCCCCACCCCACTTCTCAGAAAGCGCGGGCCGCGCGGACTGAACAGAGGGAGAAGTCCGGCGGGAGATGTAACCAGGCAGCGAAGCCCCCCGCAGCCCCCGGAGTCTCTCACCGAGGAGCAGGGGGCGACCAACTGCAACGGTCTCCTGGGGGAGGGGCTGGCGACACTCACACCCGGCGGGAGCTACCGTCGCTACCGAAGCCGTGGCGCATCTAAGGAGCCCCACGCCAGCCGCCGCCGCCTAGTGCCTAGACCCCGCCCTGCTCCCGCCGGCCCCGCCCCCCGCGGAAGGTCCCCATTGGCTTGACGCAATCCCCAGGACTCTCCCATTGGTCCATGGACTCAATGGTTCCCTCAGGATCTTTCTCCAGCATTTTGTTGCAGACCACAATGCATCTCTCGCGGCGTCGGTTGCCCCGGCAATGGGCCGCACGCGGTGAGGCCCACACACCCCGAAGGTGGAGCTGGAGCGGGGTCGCGAGGACCACCCAGAGACTAAAGGGGTGCGAGGGCTTTGTGCCCAAGCCAAGAGAAGTGCCTTCAGATTTTCGAAAGTTGTCTGTCCCAGGGTGTATTCTCAAATATCTTGGGAAGTTGTGTGTCCTACGTACCCCTACCTCCACCCCAAGGATTTAAGGATTCTGGCTGAGATAGCCAGTCCTTTCACTTAGAAGGTATCTCTGAAGCAGGGCCGGCTTTATGGGCGAGTAACCAGGGCAGTCTCAGAAGAGTAGCCCCAGGGCTTGGTTTAATGCTTTACTCTCTCATTCTTGAAATTCTTAATTTTTTTTTTAACAAGGTAACCCACATTTCATTTTGCATTGGGTCCCGCAAATTATGTAGCCGGTCCTCTCTGAAATTTGGGGGTGGGGGGGAAGGTCTTCAGGAATGGGAGAGATTTCTTTATCCTGGCTGGGCAGCGAAGACTTCTTTTAAGGGGCCAGGGTTACATCTGGGTGGATTTGGGAGTGCCGATCCCAGGTACGTGTGTTCAGGGTGGAGCTTCTTGCTCAATGAAGCAGTCTTTCCTGTGTGGGAGTTTCTGGACTGGGGATTTAACTCTAGGGCAGAAGTACCCTAAGGGATAGAAAGGCGTCCCTCAGAAGTATTTTCCTCTGGCTTTGGGAGACTAACCCTAAAGTGGTTTAAAAAAAGCTAGGTCTTGGGAGTTTGGGGAGCAGGGTCAGATAAAGATTTAAATCCCAGCACTGTCATTTACTAGCTGTTTGAATCTCAGTTTTCTTATCCACGAAGGGGGACTAAATATAAAAGGAAACCACTTCCTAGGCATGTTGAAAATATTATAGGCACTGACGCTCTTGAAGGAATACAAGGTGTGGTATTGTAGTAAGGGCTCCATGCATCTTATCAAAAACTATCAGCTTATGGAACTGTCCCAAGAGTCACAGCAAGATTTTGACCAATCCTTAAATGCCTATCATGTGTTTTTGTACTTCCATAAACAAGTTACCAGATGCAACATGCAAACAGAAGCTTTCCGTTTACATTTCTGCATTTTCCTTCTTTTTTTTTTTTTTAAAGATTTTATTTATTTATTTCACAGAGGGAGAGAGATCACAAGGAGGCAGAGAGGCAGGCAGAGAGAGAGAGGGGGAAGCAGGCTCCCCGCTGAGCAGGGAGCCCGATGCGGGCCTCGATCCCAGGACCCTGAGATCATGACCTGAGCCGAAAGCAGAGGCATTAACCCACTGAGCCACCCAGGCGCCCTGCATTTTCCTTCTTGACCATTACTCTTGTTAACCCAGAGGCCCTTATAGCAATTGGACTAGACAGGCACACAATTCCAAAGGGAAACAGACGGGAATAATGAGAAGAGGTTCAGGTACAAAATATGCATATCAATTAAATAAAATTAAGAGGCTTTTCCCAGTTCCAGGTTTCCAATGGAGGGATTATGGGTTTCATAGTTAAAATAGTTCTGTATGGAGGAAGAAGTTGGGTCGGCAACAGGGGTGAGGCTGGATTAGTGCTTCTACCTGACTTGGGTGTATGATTCAGAGCTGTGGAATCTCCTTATGAGGCCAGAGCCTGAATTTTTCTTGGGGGCCTTTACTTTTCATGAATATGTTTATATTTACTTAAAAAAAAAAAAAAAGATGGGCACCTGGGTGGCTCAGTGGGTTAAAGCCTCTGCTTTCGGCTCAGGTCATGATCTCAGCGTCCTGGGGCCCGCATAGGGCTCTCTGCTCAGCGGGGAGCCTGCTTCCTCCTCTCCCTGTCTCTCTGCCTGCCTCTCTGCCTACTTGTGGTCTCTCTTTCTGTGTCAAATAAATAAATAAAATCTTTAAAAAAAAAAAAGATTGATTTGAGAGAGAAAGAGAGGCTCAGGAGCAGGAGAGGTGGGGGCGGGGAGGGAGAGGAACAGGGAGAGGGAATCTCAGTCTCACAACCCTGAGACATGACCTGAGCCAAAACCAAGAGTCAGACACTCAACTGACTGAGCCACCCAGGGGCCCTTATATTTATTTTTCATATTTTTTTTCATATATATTTATCCTTCTGGTCTATGGCTTGGGCAGCTTCTTGTTTGAATAGAAGGACCTGAGAGTAAAGTATATGCCATAATAAGAACAGCAGCTGTTTATTGAGTGGTTGTTTACCACCAAGTGCTTTCACTCAGTTTTTCCTCACAACAGCTGGGCCTTGGACCCCTTTCCTCCTGTCTCCCTTTTGGCATAGCCATCTGCTCATTTAGATTTCAGCTCAAACGCCACCTTCCCTGACCTCCCATCTCTACTTGCCACTACCATCACCATTTAGTGACTTTCTACAACACTTATATTTCCTCCATTGTACCTGCTTCATTTATTCCTTCAGAAGAATCACCCTGTATTTATTTGCTTGGTTTTGTCTCTCTGTCCCTGTCTTGTTCATGGCTGCACCTTCAGCATCTAATTCAGTGTTTGCATTGACCCTGTAGTATGTATTGCATTAAATACGCATTGAATTAAAATTACTAGGTCTTATGAACAGACACTTCTCCAAAGAAGACATACAAATGGCTAACAGACACATGAAAAAACGTTCACCATCACTAGCCATCAGGGAAACTCAAATCAAAACCACTTTGAGATACCACCTTATACCAGTTAGAATGACCAAAATCAACAGGACAGGAAACAAGTGTTGGAGAGGATGTGGAGAAAGGGGAACCCTCTTTCACTGTTGGTGGGAATGTAAGTTGGTGCAGCCACTTTGGAAAACAGTGTGGAGATTCCTCAAAAAATTAAAAATAGAGCTACCCTATGACCCTGCAATTGCACTACTGGGTATTTACCCCAAAGATACAGATGTAGTGAAAAGAAGGGCCATATGTACCCCAATGTTCACAGCAGCAAAGTCCACAATCGCCAAACTGTGGAAAGAGCCAAGATGCCCTTCAACAGATGAATGGATAAAGAAGATGTGTTCTGTATATACAATGGAATATTACGCAGCCACCAGTAAGGATGAATACCCAACTTTTGTATCAACATGGACAGGTCTGGAGGAGTTTCTGCTGAGTGAAATAAATCAAGCAGAGAAAGTAAATTATCATATGGTTTCACTTCCTTGTGGAACATAAGGAATAAAATGGAGGACTTTAGAAGGAAAGGAAAAGTGAATTGGGGTAAATTGGAGGGGGAGACGAACCATGAGAGACTGTGGACTCTGAGAAACAAACTGAGGGTTATGGAGGGGAGGGGGTGTGTGAGGATGGGTGAGCCTGGTGGTGGGTATTAAGGAGGGCACGTTTTGCATGGAGTACTGGGTGTGGTGAATAAATAATGAATCTTGGATCACTAAAAAATAAAATAAAATAAAATATAAAAATAAATTAAAAAATAAAATTACCAGGTCTCGTATCACCATTTTACAGATTAGGACGTTGACTCTCTCACGGTCACATTGTTTTTTGTTTAGGATTTTATTTATTATTAATTTAAGAGAGTGAGAGAGCACAAGTGGCAGTGGGGTCGGGGGGTGGGCAACAGAGCGGGTGGCTGGCAGAGGGAGAGGCAGAAGCAAGATCCCAGCTGAGCAGGGAGCCCAATGCAGGACTCGATCCCAGGACCCTGGGTCATCACCTGAGCCGAAGGCAGCTGCTTAATCGACTGAACCACCCAGGCCCTAAAATCCATTCTTTTAACTTTAGTGTTATCTTAATATATTTAGCTGCTTAGTCTGCCTTTTTCTTATAACTTTGAAGAAGAGGAGTTTGAAATGGATGATGTTGGGACACCTGGGTGGTACAGTCAGTTAAGTGTGGACTCTTGGTTTCCAATGCGATTTTGAGATCTCTGTGCTTATCGAAGAATCTGCTTGGGACTGTCTCTCCCTCTCCCTCTGCCTCCCTCCCCCACCCCATGTGGTTGTGCATGTGCGTTCTCTCTCAAATAGATAAATAAATCTTTAAAAAATGGAATGATATCAAAATTTTATTTATTTTTTTTTAAAGATTTTATTTATTTATTTATTTGACACAGAGAGAGAGACCACAAGTAGGCAGAGAGGCAGGCAGAGAGACAGGGAGAGGAGGAAGCAGGCTCCCTGCCGAGCAGAGAGCCCGATGCGGGCCTCGATCCCAGGACGCTGAGATCATGACCGGAGCCGAAAGCAGAGGCTTTAACCCACTGAGCCACCCAGGCGCCCTTAAAATTTTCTAACAGATAATTTGTTTCATAAATGTCTATAACTTGTTCTCCATTTGTACTGTTTGTACTGCTCATCTCAATTGGCTCTTGACTCTATAATTATTTTCTGTAAATGTGAAAGAAGGGCACTACTAGAAATCCATGCCTTCCTGGTCTATGCCCAATCCTCAAAGACCCTCTGGGGGTATTGTTTCTAGGAACCAAATACCTTTCTGTCTTCTTCATTCCTTTATCACTTATTTTTGCAGAATTATTTCTCATTTCCTATCTATTCATCCCATAGTGAGGCATCCCCTAATTATCAGAGAAATGTATTATGCAGCACAAATGCTTGAAATATGTACCTAGAATCAGTTACTGTCCCAATCTCAAGGAGCTTCTAGCCAACAGGAACCTAATCCTTACAGTGTCATAGGTTTCAGGGTTTGAATACCAGAGGCCCAGCTGATGAGGGAGGTGAGGTAAGTGGGAGTGGTAGGGACTATGGCAAATAGAAAAGTCCTTTAATTTAAAAAAGTTTTATTGGGCACCTGGGTGGCTCAGTGGGTTAAAGCCCCTGCCTTCAGCTCAGGTCATGATCCCAGGTTCCTGAAATCGAGGCCTGCATCGGGCCCCCTGCTGAGCAGGGAGCCTGCTTCCTCCCCTCTCTGCCTACTTGTGATCTCTCTCTCTGTCAAGTAAATTAAAAATTAAAAAATAAGGGCGCCTGGGTGGCTCAGTGGGTTAAAGCCTCTGCCTCTGGCTCAGGTCATGATCTCAGGGTCCTGGGATCGAGGCCCGCATCGGGCTCTCTGCTCCGCAGGGAGCCTGCTTCTTCCTCTCTCTGCCTGCCTCTCTGCCTACTTGTAATCTCTCTCTCTGTGTCAAATAAATAAATAAAATCTTTAAAAAAATAAATTAAATAAATAAATAAAATACTTTCCAACTCCCTTCTTCAACCATATCCCTGACCTGACCCTCCCCACCTCCTCACTTTTTGGGAGCAGAGAGGGGCTGGAGATTAAATCCAATCTCTAGTGGCCATGCCTATGTCATGAGATCTCTATAAAAACTCCCAAACCATGAGGTGCTGTGAGGGTGGCGCCCCTGGAGAGGGGATATAAACTCTGCAGCCCCCCCACCCCCGCCAAATGCATCTTTTCCATTTGGCTGTTCCTCAGTTGTTTTTTTTTTTTAAGATTTTATTTATTTATTTGACAGAGAGAGAGACTACAAGTAGGCAGAGAGGCAAGCAGAGAGAGAGGAGGAAGCAGGCTCCCTG
>LNAC01000016.1:4919145-4936189 GCA_002007465.1 Ailurus styani | reverse complement strand
AAATAAATAAATAAAATCTTTAAAAAAAATAAAAAAAAATAAAAATAAAAAAAAAAAAGAAGGAAAAGGACCTGCTCATGATTACACAGCAAGTTAGTTATGGAGCCTGGTCTGACTCCAAATCTGGTACTCTGTCACATCAGACAGTCTGGCTCATCCTTGGGTGCCGGGGATTTTATACTTTCTTTCTTACTTTTTTTTTTTTTAAAGATTTATTTATTTATTTATATGACAGAGAGAGATTACAAGTAGGCAAAGAGGCAGGAGGAAGCAGGCTCCCTGCTAAGCAGAGAGCCTGATGCAGGCCTCGATCCCAGGACCCTGAGATCATGACCTGAGCTGAAGGCAGAGGCTTTAACCCACTGAGCCACCCATGAGCCCGATTTTATACTTTCTAGGAGAGAATGGAGTGTGGTCTATGCTTGCTAATTGGCACATAATGTTTGTGGAATGAATGCCGAATAAATGAATGGATATAGCACCAAAATGCCTACACTTAGAGCTGCACAAAGGTAATAGCTGGTGTAGGTCTGATTGGCAGCGGGGAGGGGAGAACTCATTGTAGGCACCAGGGGATTCCCTGGGAAGGGAAGAAAGTGGAAACTCAAACTCATTCTTGGTTGATGAGAACGATATGATCGGATTTACAACACCTGAGAATAGGTCATTTCCAGGGTCCTCTGGGAGTTCGGATGCCACTAGAGTAAAGCCACTGTGACTTCATCAAGTAGAAAACCCAGAGAAGTTTCCTAAATCATTATCTTCATGATTTTGCCATACCTGCACCCTACTTCTACTATTATTTATTCAATATTTTTCTTTAAACTCCCTTTATTTATTTTTTTTAAAGATTTTATTTATTTATTTGACACAGAGAGAGAGAGAGAGATTACAAGTAGGCAGAGAGGCAGGCAGAGAGACAGGGAGAGGAGGAAGCAGGCTCCCTGCGGAGCAGAGAGCCCAATGCGGGCCTCGATTCCAGGACGCTGAGATCATGACCTGAGCCGAAAGCAGAGGCTTTAACCCACTGAGCCACCCAGGCACCCTAAACTCCCTTTATTTTTTATGTTTTTAATTTTTAAAAAGATTATTTGTTTATTTGACAGAGAGATAAAGAGAGTACAAGCAGGGGGAGCGGCGGGCAGAGGGAGAGGGAGAAGCAGGCTCCCCGAGGAGCAAGGAGCTCAGTGGATGCAGGGCTTGATCCCAGAATCCTGGGATCATGACCTGAGCTGAAAGCAGATGCTTAACCAACTAAGCCACCCAGGTGCCCCTAAAATAAGTATATTTTTAAAAGGCAAGTGTATATTATTACCATAAATGGAAAACCAGTCTCATTTGTCATAAATGGAAGGTAACTTTAAAACATGAATAAATATTAGAATATAAAACATTTTGTCCTCATATTGCTAAACTGATCTTGGAGACCACAGTGATATGGTCCCACACTTAGGAAATGCTGCCCTAAGAGGAGGGTTCTTAAAAGGGGTACATGGTTGGGTTTTACAAGTCCCCTAGAATCATGCACAAAATGTGTGTTGTGCTCACAGGCATTTTTCCAGGGAGAGGATCTATAACTTCCATCAGGAGCATGAAGGGCTTTAGAACCCAAGGAGCATAAAGAACAATAGCCCTAGTATAAATCAAACTCTGGGAATGAATGTTAAGATTCCTTCCCCAGAGCCCATTGAATTGGCCTACCTGGGGTTCCATGACATCACATATCTGGGCAACTCACTCTATTTCTCTCTAGCTACTAAATTTGCTTGAAAAATCTTCTAAACCTGAAAATGTGCATTTTCTTCTTCTTTTTTTAAGGTTTATCCATTTACAGAGCACACTTGCATGCAGAGGGAGGGGGAGAAGAAGAAGAAGAAGGAGAGAAGCAGGCTCCCCACTGAGCGCAGAGCCGGGTGGCTGAGGGGCTCGAACCCAGGACCCTAAGATCATGACCTGACCCAAAATCAAGAGCCGGATGCTCAACCAACTGAGCCACCCAGGAGCCCCAGGTTCCTGATTTTTAAATGGAAATAATACCTTCATTATAAGGTGGTGGGAAGGGTTATATTAAATAATGCATCTAAAGACCTAACCAAGGTGCCAGAAAATGATAACCATTGCTGTTATGTATTGAGAATTTACTATATGCCAGGCATTTGGGACACATTGTCTCATTGACTTCTCACAACTCTGTGGGGTGGATATCAAGAACTGCTGGTCTCTCCATTACACAGAAGAGGAAAATAAGGT
Source organism: Ailurus styani (assembly GCA_002007465.1). Lineage (NCBI taxonomy): Eukaryota > Metazoa > Chordata > Mammalia > Carnivora > Ailuridae > Ailurus > Ailurus styani. Next base: position 4,933,939 of record LNAC01000016.1, on the reverse strand, counting down.
TCAGTGAGGTGAAGTCCCTTGCCTAAAGTCACACTGCTCAGAAATGACAGAGCTGGGTTTGACTCTGCTGTCACATATAGTAGGCAGAACCCTTGAGCCACCTCCCCAGACAAAGAGAGATGATGCATATTCCTGGAGACTGTAGGTATCCCTGGCTCCTGGCAGAAGCCCCCTACATATATGTTGGATGAACAGATGGATGGATAATGGATGGATGGTTGGAAGAAAGGATGGATATTTCAAACTAATTCAACATTGCTTCCTCTCACACTTGACCCTAGATTGGCCCTTGACTCTTTTGATCTTCCCTGGACAAACTACCTTTGTATTTTAGCCACTACACTTTCCCAGGGCCTTCAGAAAGCCCTTTGAGAGCGTTCACATGCAGGCTGAGGGATCCCTTGCAGGGCTCGGAGCTCTACCCTCCAACAAACAGGCTAGAGAAGACCACCTGTTCCACCTCCACTTGCCACTGGTCCAGGATTACACTGTCCCTGGCCATGTCCAGGAATCACTTTTCAAGGTTTTCTGGAACCTCAAGCCCTTTCTTAGACCAGTACTGTCATTAACCTAGCAGCCCTAGCCCTCCCTTACCTGAAAGGACATGTGAGATGTGACCTTGCAGCTCCCAGAATTGATTCGAGGACTCTTGCCCAGAAAGGATTGGCTCCATGGGAGAGTACATAAGGCCTAGGTCTGAATCCAGAAGCTTCCTCCCCATGGAGAAGGGCTGGCACTTGCCTAGGGCTGGCAGGGCAACTGAGCTTTAGAGCCAAGTACAGTACTGCAGTGCAGGGAGAGTGAGGCCAGATAGGCTAGGACAACTCAGGGAAGAAAAATCTCCTCTCTGGCCAATAGCCAAGCGTTGCCTGAGTGGACAGACCCCTCTAAATGCTCACTGCTCAGCTTCCTGTCCGTGGGGAGCAGCAGACAAATTCAGGCACATCCAGAGAGGCCTAGTAGGCCCCCTTCAGCTTCCAATTAGTGGGCAGAGCCACCCAGAGCAGAGGCAAAAAGTACAGACTTTGAGGTCATGCAGGCTTGGGTATGTATCCTGCCTCTCTCCCAACTAAGGTGTGTAACCTTAGGTAAGCGAGACCACCTCTCTGAGCCTCAGTTTTCTTATTTGTAAAATTGGGATTGCAATAGTCCTCATTTCTCAGGGACAATTTGGAGATTGAGATGGTGCGTGTAAAGTAGATAGTGCAAGACTTGGCACATGGCTAAAGTCAATGATGCCAGCTACCAATTATTATTAATGTTACCCTAAACCAGGACCCCAGTTTGCTGGGGTCTTGTTATCATAACAAGCCTTTCTCTACTATGTTAATAAGATTTATGTTAATAAAGTGACTTTCAGAAAGTACCTAAGGATAGGACCTGACTGCTAGTGGAGGCAACCATTAGAAGTTTGGAATTTGCAGCCCCACCTCTGACCTCCAAGGGAGAGGTGAGGGGCTGAAGATTGAGTTCAATAATAACTAATGCCAGTGACTAGTCAATCATGACTATCTTTTGAGGCTTCCATAAAACCCCAGAAGGACAGGGTTTGGAAAGCTTCTGGGTTGGTGAACATGTGGAGATGCAGGGAGATTGGCATGCCAGGAGATCTGAGCTCTCTCCCCATACGTTGCCTTACATGTCTCTTCCATCTGGCTGTTTCTTTCAGAATAAACTGGTGATCCAGTAAATAAAATGTTTCTCTGAGTTCTGTGAGTTGCTCTATCAAATTAATCAAACCCAAGGAGAGGGTCATGGAAACCTCTGATTTATAGCCAGTTAGTCAGAAGTATAGGTAACAGAAACAAACACAGACACAGACACAGACACAGACACACAGACACACACACACACACACACACACACAAACACACACACACGTAGTAGTAGTACAAGTAGCAACCTGGGCTTGTGACTAGTTTCTGCCATGGGATGGGTGGGGCAGTCTTGGAGCATTGGGCCCTTAACCTATGGCTTCTAATGCTATCTCCAGGTAGAGAGTGTCAGAATTGAGGTGAATTGTAGGACACCCAGGTGGTGTCCAGATAATGCTTGTTGGTGTGAGGGGAAACCCTCCACTCCATATATAGTGACCAAAACCCTCCTAGGAATGTACAAGAGAGTTGCCTGGGTGGCTCAGTTGGTTAAGCATCCCTTGATTTCGGCTCATGAGATTGAGCCCCTGCATCAGGCTCCACACTGGGCATGGGGCCTGCTTAAGATTCTTTCTTTCCCTCTCCCTCTGCTGCTTCCCCACACCCCCAACCCCACTCACATACATGCGTGCTCTCTCTCTAATTAAAATATCTTTTAAAGGAACATACAAGAGAATAAAATGGGCAATGTCCCATCTTCATGGAACCTATATTCTAACAGGAGAATAAAGATATTAAACAAGCAAAAATATGTCATACCCTGATAAGTGAAATGGATAAAAATAAAGTAGAACAAGAGAAACAAGGGTAAAAGGATGAGGAGTCTTGTTTGAAATAGAGGTTTCTGCGAAGGACTCTCCGAGAAGGTGTCACTTGAGCCAAGATTTGATGACCAGGTGGAGGATGGAGTGTGGAGAAGCCCGTGGAGGCAGAGAGGCCAGGTGGAGGCCATTGCATCAGATGGCTTGAACCAAGCAGAAGTAGGAATAGAGCAGGTTGGATTTTAGATAAATTTTGAGGGCAGAGCTGACAGATTTGCTGATTAATTGAATGCAAGGTGTGAGGGAAGAGATGAGTCAAGCATGAACCCAAAACTTGTGGCCTGAACAATGAGAAGAACAGATTGGGTTGGGGAAGGCTGGCCAAAACAGAAACAAAAAGTTGCTTTGGCCATGTTAAGTTCGAGATGCCTATTAGACATTCTAAGTGGAGGTGGCAAATAAGTAGTTGGATATATGAATTCTGGGAAGAGGTCCAGGCCAGTGCTATAATTTGAGGAGTCATCAGTTTATAAGTGACATTTAAAGCCATGAGACTGGATGAGGTCATCACGGAGGGAGGAGTACATGAAGATGGAAGAGGTAATGCTTATTCAGCTAACACATTCTCTGAGCTTTTAACGTGGGCCAAGCCCCAAGGTAGGTGCTAGGTACAGAGATGTATATCCCTAGGCACCTGCCCAAGAGATGCTCCATTACTTATTTAATTTTTCCTGTCTAAGTGCTTTGGCCACTTAGAAGATAAACATTGGGAGTTCCTTCCCTGCCACTTAATCACTTTTTTTTTCAACAGATACTTATTGAGCACCTACTTGTACAAGGCCCCCCTTTAGGCACTAAAAGGAAGTCAGTCAGATATGGCTGCATACTAATGGTATTTACATTTTGTATGTGGAAGAGGTGGGCTTTGAACAAGATGCAGATGATGATATAATTACAGTTGTGACAAATGCAATGACAGAGAATGTAGGCTAGTATGAGAGCTGTTTAACAAGGGCTGTGCCCTAGCCTGGGAGGCAGGAAGGCTTTCCTGGGAAGTCACATTTGAGGAGCAATCTAAAGGAAGAGGTGCTTGCAGAAGAGGACATGCAGAAGCTTCTCAGGTGAAAGGAATAGCACAAAGACCTGAAGGCTCAAAGGAGGTTGACAGCTGAGGAAGGCCAACTTGGCTACAGAGAAGTGATCTGCGGGAGTGGGAGAGATGAAGCTGGGGGTGCAGGATCGGGCAACAGACAAAACTTCAGGGTCTTGTGAGCCTAGCTAAGACCACATGGATTCTTTCCGAAGGCTATCATTGGCCCTGAAAGGCTATTTGGGCTTCATGTGATCATAGGGTCACTAAGAAGGGTAGGCCAGGGCAGGAAGCCAATGCAACAGCCAAGTCACCACTGAAGAAGTATTTGACTGTTGTCCCTTTGCCTCAGTCTCTTGGTTGCTCCATTTTAGACATCTGTTTGTAGAGCCCCGGTTCTCTCCAGGGCAGGTGGGATGTCCTCTCTCAGAAGAGTAGAACCCTTGGTGCCCCCAAACTTGGCATCTGGGGATCTCAAAGCCAGAGTTTAAGGCTGCACATGAAAGTCTTTTTCTTCTAGGAGCCACTCCAGAGATATTACAGATAGTCCCTGGCTTAGGATGGTTAGACTTAAGATTTTTTGACTTTACAACGGTGCAAAAGTGATACACATTCAGTTGAAACCATAATTTGAATTTTGATTTTGGATCTTTTCCTAGGCTGGCGATATGCAGTACTATACGCCCTCGCCCACAGCTTCCCGTCAGCCATGCAGTCGCAAGGGTAAAAGATACACTTACAGCCATTCTGCTTCTCACTTTCAGTACAGTGTTCAATAAATTACATGAGCTAGTCAACATTTTATTATAAGATAGGGTTTGTGTTAGATGATTTTGACCATCTATAAGCTAATGTCAGGGTTCCGAGCATGTGTAAGGTAGGACAGGCTAAGCTATGATGTTTTTAGTAGGTTAGGTATATTAAATGCATTTAGGATATTTTCAACTTATGATGGGTTTATTGGAATAAACCCCATTGAAAGTCCAAGAAGATCTATATTTCATTAAGCACAGGTGCCAGATTGTTCTGGCCAGAGCCTCTGTGACTCTCTATGATTATTTTCTCTCCGAGTTCATATAAATTAGATTCCTGGATTTATGGGCCCTTTACCATCGGGCTCTAAAGTAAAATAATTAATTAGTGCAGCCAATTGCAACTGTTCTCAGTCTCAATGTCACAGCCATCACAGGTGTGAAATATTTAGAGAACCAGTTTTCTTTCCTGACATCCATTTCTTAGTAAAGATTATAAAAATAACAAATGTGCAAAGTGAAAGAGGCAGAAGAACACAAAGAATTAAGTTATAATGATTAACTGTACAGAGAGGACCACTGTTAGTATTTTGCCTTAAAAAATTATCATTTTTCAAAAAAAATCATTTTTCAATGCATATGTATATGTAGTCATAGGATACCTATAATGCTGTAAATATCATTTTAAAAAATTTTATTTATTTATTTAAGAGAGACAGAGACAGTATGAGCAGGGTGGAGGGTGTGGCAGAGGGAGAGGGAGAAGTAGACTCCCGGCTGAGCAGGGAGCCCGATGTGGGGCTTGATCCCAGGACACTGGGATCTTGACCTGAGCCAAAGGCAGACACTTAACCAACTAAGCCACCCAGGTGCCCCTGTAAATATAATTTTTGTTACATGCTTTTCCATGTCCTTAAAAGCCTTCTACAACATAATTTTTTCTTTCTTTTTTTTAAGATATTTATTTATTTATTTGATGGAGAGAGAGTGATCACAAGCAGGCAGAGAGGCAGGCAGAGAGAGAGAGAGGAGGAAGCAGGCTCCCCACTGAGCTGGGAGCCCGACACGGGCCTCGATCCCAGGACCCTGAGATCATGACTTGAGCCGAAGGCAGAGGCTTTAACCCACTGAGCCACCCAGGCGCCCCGTAATTTTTCTTTAAAAAAAAAAAGATTTTATTTATTTATCTGAAAGAGTGAGCAAGAGAGAGAGAGAGAGCACAGAGGGAGAGGGAAAAGCAGACTCCCGCTGAGCAGGGAACCCAACTTGGGGCTTGATCCCAGGACCCTGGGATCACGACTTGAGCTGAAGGCAGACGCTTCACCGACTGAGCCACCAGGCGCCTCCAACATAATTTTTCAATAGCTTCTTAATAGTCCACCCATAACTATTTTCCATCCATCACTTTTGAAACAATCCCTTATCATTGGACACTTGGGTTGTTTCCAATTTTTCAGTATTGTAACAACACTTTGTTGAACATCCTTCAAAGTTAAAAATAATCAACATTTTATTCTACTTTCAGAAGTAATAGGTACTCATTGTGTAAAAGTCAAACACTGCAGCAATTTAGAATCTGGAAAAGAATGTTCCCGGTAATCTTACAACTCAAAGATAACAACTGTTAAAATTAGATTTTCTTAAATGCGTAGAATAGTCTTTTTTCTTTCTTTTTACCAAAACAGGATGATTCTGAGTTTTCCATGTCACGACATATAAATCTGCTTCCTCCTTTTAATAATCTTCCCTTTATCCCCCCCCCCACCATCGCTATCTGCCCACGCACATCTGTAGGCACACACTGCCTCCCTCCGGGTACCAGGCATGAACCACGAGTGTTCCTATCTAAGGCCATCTTGCTGGCCCTGAGTCCATCTCCTCTCACTCCTCTGATGGACAGTGTGTCAAATCTGCGTCGTTAATTTCCCCATCTACTGGATTATTCCCATTAGTGTATGAACATCCTGCAACACTCTTTTTTTTTTTTTAAGATTTTATTTATTTATTTGACAGAGAGAAAGATCACAAGTAGCCAGAGAGGCAGGCAGAGAGAGAGGGAGAAGCAGACTCCCCGCTGAGCAGGGAGTCCGATGCGGGGGCTCGATCCCAGGACCCTGAGATCATGACCTGAGCCAAAGGCAGAGGCTTAACCCACTGAGCTGCCCGGGCACCCCCAACACTCTCCTTCTTCGGTAAATGCCTTCCCTACCTCTACAATCTCCTCCAGCTACCACCCCATGCAGGTCTCCCCTCTGAAGAGCTGTCTATACAGTTAGCTCCCCCTCATCTGTGGATAGACCCCCCTCATCACATGTTCCAAGACCCCCAAGGGATGCCTGGAACCACAGATATACAGAATCCTCGATATATGTTTTTCCTATGCAGACATACCTACAATAACATTTAACTTATGAATCAGGCATGGTAAGAAATTAACAACAATAGCTATGCTAACAATCAATAATTAACGATTAGTAATCATTAACAATAAAATGGAAAAATTATAACTGTAGAACAATTATAGAACTGTCGTAAAAGTTGTGTGAATATGAGCTCTCTCTCTCAAAATATCTTATTGTGCTGAACTCCCCCTTCTTGTGTTGCTGTGAGATGATAAAATACCTGTGTGATGAGATGAAGCAAGGTGAATGGCAGGCATTGTGATGTAGTGTTAGGCTACTCTTGACCTTCAGGAGGGCACTCAGAAGGAGGATCCTCTGCTTCCAGGTTGAAGCTGGAACCGGGGTAAGTGAAACCGTGGATAAGGGCGGGAGTGGGGGTGGGGGGAGGGGAACTGTCTCAATGTCTCTGATTCAGAACTGTGAGAAATGAATTTTGGTTGTTTATAAACCACCCAGTCACTGGTATTTTATTATAGCAGGTGGAACGGACTGAGACATGGCCCATTGTCCATTGTCTCCTCAATTCACTGCACCAAAACAGCTTATCGAGGTGACCAGTGACTGCCATGTGCTAAATCCAGTGACCAGTTCTCAGCACTTCCACTGACGCACGTGTCACAATTTGCTTTCTTCCCTTCTGAAGCCCATTCTTTGCTTGGGTTCCAGGATCTCCGGGACTCTCACAATCCTCTCTCCCTGGGTGCTCCTCTTCAGCTGCAGCTGCTTGTCTACCTCCTCTCCCTGACCTCTGAAGGAAGGAGTGTCCCAGGCCTCACTCTTTGGGCCACTTCTTATAGTCTATTTTCATGGCTCTAAAAACCACCTCCATGCCCAGGACTCCTGTCTTAGTCCACTGCGGCTGCTATAACAGAACGCCATAGACTGAGGGGCTTGGAAACAACCAAAATTCATTTCCTCGGTTCTGGAGGCTGGAAATCCAAGATCAGGGCGCCAACATGGTTGGGTTCTGGTGAGAGCCCTCTTCCTGGTTTATAGCTGGCTGTCTTCTCCTTGGGTCCTCACATGGTGGAAGGAGCGAAGGACTTTCTGAGGTCTCTTTTATGAGGGCCCTAGTCCTATTCTTAAGAGTTCTACCCTTATGGCCTAATACTTCCCCAAAGCCCTACCTCCTAATCCTATCCCACTGGGGGGCAGGTTTCAACCTATGAATTTTGGGGGTGCATAAACAGTCTGCAGGAAGCCCCAAATTTGTAGTCAGCCAGGAAAAAACTGGGTACACTGGGAATCCCATCTGTGTCCCTTGCCTAAAGTAAGGATAAGTCTTGCAGGACTGAACCCTTAACCTGTGGGGTTCTGCACTAACTCTGGGTACTGTCAGAATTAAATTGAATTGGGGTGCTTGGGCGGGTCAGTCAGTTAAGTGTCTGACTTTGGCTCAGGTCATGATCTTGGGGCCCTGGGATTGGGCTCTGCACTCAGCAGGGAGCCTGCTTGTCCCTCTCCCTCTCCCTTTGCCCTGCCTCCCCAGCTCATGCTCTCTCTCCCTCAAATAAATAAAATCTAAAAAAAAAAAAAAAGAATTGAATTGTTGGACACAGAGTTGGTGTTGGAGAATTGATATGGAAAAATGACACATTACGTGTCAAAAAAAAAAAAAACACCAGAGGAAGTCACTGGGTATTAGCACAGAGCTAGATGCACAGACTTCAACAGATATAAAAATTATAAGCCACAAATAGGAGAAAAGAAAAGATGTGAATAAATGGAAAGTAACATCAAGGTTCTGGATAGGAAAGCCAAATATAGCAAGAACGAAAAAATTTTCCACATGTTAATTTATAGATTTAACACCATTCTAATTAAAATACCAACAAGATGTTGTACAGAACTTGACAGAAAGATGCTAGATTATGCTTAGACAAATCATGGGGTGCCTGGGTGGCTCAGTTGGCTAAGCATCCAACTCTTGATTTCAGCTCAGGTCATGATCTCAGGGCTGCAAGACTGAGCCCCAGGTAGGGCTTTGTGCTGGGCATGGAGCCTGCTTACGATTCTCTCTTTCCTGGGTCGCCTGAGTGGCTCAGCCAGTTAGGCATCCGACCCATGACTTTTGCTCAGGTTATGATCAGACCCCTGCGTGGGGCTTTGCATTCAGCAGGCAGTCTGCTTGAGATTCTCTCTCTCTCTCTCCCTCTGCCTCTCCTCCCCCAAAAAGAGTTTGCAAATCAGCAACACAACTAAGCCTTTCAGTTGTTTGTACAACTAAGGTACAAATTAGGAGGAAAGTTCTAGACTGGGCTCATACAGTTCTTGCTACCACTGAATGTGAAACTCACCAAATCTGGCGGCCACAGAGGGTTTGGTCAAACAAAAGACTGGGGAGGCAGAGGTGGAGAAATCGATGTTCCAAGAAGAAGTAGCCCCTGTGAAGATCAAGTGCAGGCTTTCAGATACAGAGAAGCTGGCTGAGGAGTAGTAGGAGATGAGGAGAAGCTGGGGGAGGCACATGATGAAGAGCCAAAATGAGGGTGTGGACATGGGGCTCTCTCCGGGGGGCAGCCACTTTGTCCACTCCACTGCTGAGTCCGAAGTATCTAGCCCAGTACACACAGTAGATGTTCTGTAAATATCTTGGAGATCTTTTCATACCTGCATATATGGACTTGGTTTTTGTAATATCTGCATAGTGTTCAGGCCTCCACATTTCCCCTGTGACAGGTCCTCCCAGATGGACCTGGAGGTTGCTTCCAGTTATTATTAGGGAATCATAGTTATTATCAATAAACATCCTAGCATTTCCCATAGGAAATGGGCCCTTCCTTCTGTGGCCCTCCTCCCAAGGGCCAGGAGGGATCACTGGATTTTTGCTTGGTCCAGTTTTGCTCCTTCTGTGGCCTCCATCTGTGGCCCTTCCTCCCAAGGGCCAGGAGGGATCACTGGATTTTTGCTTGGTCCAGTTTTGCTCTCCTGGTTCCCAAACAAGCACCCTTTTGCTACTCACGGTCCCCTCAGAGGCTGTGAGACTACAGTCCCCTCAGGCCTTCCCCTCCCCCAGCCGACTCCCCTTTACAATCATCCTATTCAGGGATATACAATAAACATTTTCATGGTAAAGGCAACTCACACTGATTTCTACTGAGCAGCTGAAATACTCAGGACTTATATATATGTACCCTAACCCACCCGGGCTCTGATTTACATTAGGGCTTCTCACCATAAGTCACCTATGATTCTAGAGGGAGAAAGAACACCCCTCACCACCCAACTCATGCCATTAATGTGCTGAGCTACTGAGCTTCCCAGAGAGCACCAAGCTCTTTTTGGCCCTGCCAGCTTTCTTAGCACAAGCTCTTCCTTCTCTGCTCCTCAGTACCTGGCTAACACCAGCTGGTTCTTTAGGTCCCACAAGCCACTCCCTCTAGGAAGCCTTCCCTGAATACCCACTCCAGCCTGGGTTAAGAGCCACAGAAGCACCCCTTTATTTCTTGTAGCACATATCCCACTTTGTTACATTTCTTTTTTAGTTGTCCGTGAACAGTGTGAGGGCAGACTTTGGGTCTTGTTCACTGTTTAGTCCCTGGTGCCCATCACAGAGCCAGGCGGTTCTGTGGCTCAATACATGTCAGTTGAATGAATGAACAAATGTCAAGTGCGCAAGGAGGGGGGAAGCCACCAACGTCCCAGATGCTACATACACCACCGTGGGCTCTTAGAGCTGGGGAAGAAACATTCTGTAAGGGACCAAAACCTGGTTTCCTGCAGGTACCTTTAAGGAGTCTGTCACAAGACAACTGGCAACCCAAGGGAAAGGATGAAATAACAAAAGAAAATGGTCTCCAGCTGCCTGGCTCCTGGGAATGTTTGTCAGTGTGACATTCACAGAAGCCCTGCACACGGGCTGACTGAGGGGGAGAGCCAGCCTCAGCCAGACAGAAGGGAGTTCAGCTACTGTGCATGTGTTAGCACTGAGCAATGTGTGGCTTAGAAGCTTCTTGGCTCTGCGTTCTTTTTTTTTTTTTTTACTTTAAAAAAATTTCCAGTTATTTCCCATATATATATATTTATTTTTTTTACCCTTAAGAAATGTTTTTATTTTTGAGGTGCTGTTAACAAATTATATTGACAGAGTTCATTAAAAATCTGCTTAGTACAAAATTGATTTGAGTCCAAAAACATTAGGATTCTATTAAATAAATGCACCTTCTTGCTGCATCAGAAAATATATATGTATCATTAGCACTGTCGTTAATCATTTCACATCCCTTCAATCCTTTGCTTGTGTTTCTGCCCTCCTCTGCCATAAAATGAGTTTCAAAGGTATGTGATAGAGTAGACGTGTTTAGGGGATACTTTTGGGTTGAGGGTAAGGAATTTGGGGCTGAGAAAATAAAACTTGGTGAACAGGAGGAGCCCATCTGTCATTTGTACCTCAGTTCCCCTTTTCTGGAGCTAGAATAACTCTTTTTTAAGTACTAGTTAATAAAGTCAACAGGTGTTTATGAAGCACTGTTAAAAAGAAAACCACAGACGCAAAATGGTGTTACTGAGGTGAAGACCCCAAGTCAGTAAACCAGGACTTAGTATCTAACCTAACTGCAGTTTCAACCCCCCCAGAAATGTAATCTTTAACCAATCAACATGGGAATTTTCTGGTTAACATTAGGAAATTTACAATAGGCCCCTTCAGTTCCCCTCAGGAGGGTGACTTTGCCTAAAACAACGGATTCTTTGCTGATCATTTGCTTTTTTCCATTCCCTTTCTACCTTTATTTTTTATTTTATTTAATTAATTTATTTATTTGACACAGAGAGAGAGAGAGATCACAAATAAGCTGAGAGGCAGGCAGAGAGAGAGGAGGAAGCAGGCTCCCTGCCAAGCAGAGAGCTCGATGCGGCCCCCGATCCCAGGACCCTGAGATCATGACCTGAGCCGAAGGCAGAGGCTTTAACCCACTGAGCCACCCAGGCGCCCTCCTTTCTACCTTTAAAAAACCTTTCTTTTTCTGTAGCCTTTTGGATCTCTTGTTTGCTTGCTAGACTGGATGCTGCCTGATTCATGAACCTATTAATAAAGCCAATTAGAGGGGTGCCTGTCTGGCTCAGTCAGAGGAGCATGTGACTCTTGACCTCAGGGTTCAACCCACAATGGTGTAGAGATTACTAGAAATAAATAAACTTAAAAAAATGAAGCCAATTAGATCTTTAAAATTAAAATTTTTTTATTGTTATTTCACAGCACCTACTATGTGCCAACATAACATAGCTGTAAAGGGAAGTGATTGGTCTCAGTGCTTCTTAACCTTTTCTGGGGGGATGTAGGTTTACAGATCATTGTGAATGATGAACTGCACCAGCCTACATGGCAGCCACTAGCCACATTTGGCTATTTAAATTAATATTAACCAGGGCTCCTGGGTGGCTCAGTCAGTTAAGCATCTGACTCTTGATTTTGGCTCAGGTCATCATCTCATGGGTTGTGAGATCGAGCCCCGTGTTGTGGGGATCCATGCTCATCAGGGAGTCTCTCTGAGATTCTCCCTCTCCCTTTGCCCCTCCCCCAACTCCTCATGCTTCTCTCTTAGGTAAATAAATCTTCGTAAAGTAATAAAGTAATATTAACTAATTACAATGAAATACAACGAAAAGGTCAGTATCTCAGTTGCAGTAGTCGCATTTCAAGAGCTCCATAGCCACATGATGCTAATGACTACCACATAGAACTCAGATACAGAATGTTCCCAGTGTCACACGAAGTTCTATTGGACAGCACTACATGCATATTCTCCCTAGAATAAGGACTTTTCTGTTCACACGCAATGCTTTGCATCCAACTTAACAATCTTGACAGTTTTGCAGAGTCGGGGTGGGGTTTAGATGGGGAGGCAGTCAGTCATTTATGGTCCCTAAGGCCCCAGAATCCACCAAAAAGAAGCCTTGATATGACAAGCGGTTTGAGGACTCCCTCTCAGAATATAGCAAGTTGACAAAAATAAAGCAACAAAGCTGCCACAAATTCAGTATGCTCACTGCTTTAATTGTACCTCCTCATGTAAAAGGGGAGTTCCTATCTCTCTGGCCACATTCAAAAAAACATCAGCTTAGGGGTACCTAGGGGGGTTCAGGCATTAAGTGTTTGCCTTTGGCTCAGATAATGATCCTAGGGTCCTGGGATCCAGGCCCACATCCGGCTCCCTGCTGAGCAGGGAGCCTGCTTCTCCCTCTCCCTCTGCCACTCCCTAGCTCTCTCTCTCAATAAATAAATAAAATCTTCAAAACAACAACAACAGCGGTGCCTGGGTGGCTCAGTTGGTTAAGCGTCTGTCTTCTGCTCAGGTCACGATCCCAGGGTCGTGGGATCAAGCACCGCATCAGGCTTCTTGCTCAGCAGAGAGCCTGCTTTTCCCTCTCCCTCTGTTCCTTCCCCTGCTTGTGCTCTCTCTCTCTCTCTCTCTCTCTCTTTCTCTCTCTGTCACATAAATAAATAAAATCTTAAAACAACAACAACAACAACAACAAAAAAAAAAAAAACAACCCAACAGCAGCAACAACAACATCAGTTTACTATCCAAAAATAACTGAAAACAATGTTAAGGATTTTCTGCAGTCTTTTAAGGAGACACCAAAGGGGAAGAATATTCACAACGCACTGCAAATCTTCTTGAATTATCTTTCCTATCTTTTTCCTCTTCTCATCCTCCCACACATGGCACTTGCTTCCTGAAAGCTCTCTGCATCCAAACCCCCTCCAAACCTAGTCTGCTGCTGCTTCTCCCCTTCCTCCCCTGCACAGCAAAGTTCTCTATTATGTAGCTCTGCAGAATATGTTTTATTCTATTCCATCACACAAATACAGTGGCAAAGAATAACAAAGAAAAAGCTCCCAGGGTGATGTGACTAGGCATGACCCAACCCACAGCTCTCCCCGGCAGCCTGGACCAGTTTCTCCAAGGTGACTCATTTTCCCACCGATGGTTTACTCCCCACATCACTTCCTCTTCTGTCCACTGCTCCCAAGGACCAGAGTCTGGGAGAAACTCATGACTGAGGCTGACCCAGAAGAAAACATTTTGCTGGGATGCCAGAGGGAACTGATGTCATAGGGAAAGGGAGAAAACCAGATGGGCCAGTTCATAGAATGTTTTATCCCCACTGATAATTGTTTTATTATTACTTTTTATTGGGCACTGCCCTACTCCCTAGTGAATGGCTTGCTGTGGGAAATACATTAACTCTTAACACTCTGCCAAGGTCAAAGGCTTCTTTTCAATCTGAAGATAAGCCTAACAGCGCCATTCTTATCTTCACATTAGGAATGATCAACGTTATTGAGCTCTCATGTATTTTAGGCGAAAGCTTATCCCAGTAGAAAGGGCAGTCCTATCCCATGTATCTGAGAACTCTCATGCCTATCCACCGTCATCAAGTCATGCAACCGAAATTAGTGAAGGCACACAGAGCCGAGAGCTGTCACATTTCTTATCCTTCCTTATGTTCTCCACACACATCTGAACTCATCATCATTGTCCATTCCTTGTAGATCACTTTCTTCTGCTTTATTTCCCAACTCAGAATGCGACCAATGCATAACCAGTTCCTCAAGCCAAGAACTTGAAAATCAACCTGGACTCCTCCTCACTCAGCCCCCACACCTGGTCTAACCCCATGTCCTGTGATCCTGTCTCTTTGGGATAACTCACCTCCTTAGTATCTCTCTCTATCACCTTATGTCAGGCCACTGGCATCTCTTGCTTGGAAGACTGCAGTGGTCTTCCAGCTGGGCTCTCCCTGCACTGACCCCTAAGTTACTTCCCCATGTAACCTGCTAGTGGATGGGCCATTTGGGGCTATCCCTGTTCTCACCTATACTCACCTTTAGGCCAATCTGACTACAGTTGTATCTTCCCAGAACAGTAAGAATCCAATGCAAAATCACTAATGGATAATGTAGTTTTTTTTTTGTTTTTTTTTGTTTTTTTTAAGATTTTATTTATTTATTTGACACGGAGAGAAGGATTACAAGTAGGCAGAGAGGCAGGCAGAGAGAGAAGAGAGAGGAGGAAGCAGGCTCCCTGCCGAGCAGAGAGCCCGATGCGGGCCTCGATCCCAGGACCCTGGGATCATGACCTGAGCCGAAGGCAGAGGCTTTAACCCACTGAGCCACCCAGGCGCCCAA
>LNAC01000016.1:4832119-4913631 GCA_002007465.1 Ailurus styani | reverse complement strand
CTCCCCCCCCCAGCGCAGACCCCCTCACGGCGCCCCCAGGTGGAGGATGAGGCCTCCTCTCGCGGCAGGCTCCGGCCGTTCTTTGCTTCGTCGTCACTTCCTTTAGAATTATTATTTTTTTTACTTTACTTAAAAACACAAAAGCTGGGCGTTTGGAGGGCCCCGGCCCGCCCGGCCCGTCCCCCCGGGGTTGGTACAGACGACCATTCTCTCCCTTACGGCTGGAGAGGCACCCCTCAGGGGAAGCGGCCCGGAACTAGCCGGGAGAGGACTTGGTGAACAGAAGTGGCCGGTCGCCCTCCCTGCCCGCCCCTCCCCCCAGCTAGAACTCGCCGTTACGGGGAACAGACTGCGGGGATGTGGTCGTCTTTGGCGGTCGTAAAGGGGGGTCTGTGATGGAACAGATCTCCTTCCGCGCGCGCCCCGCCGGGCCACAGCTCGTCCTTATAAAAGCACTATGGTTTTTGGAAAAACTTCTAAAATGGTATGAGGGGGGGTCTCTGATTTCACTCCACTCCTCTGATGAGGGAGGCGCTGTTGGATGCTTAGGATCCCAAGCATTTGGAAGCTCTCGATCCCTAAATTGGCTCAAAGGGGCTCTGTGATTTTGCAAACTCTGTCGGCCTCACGGCCAGAAAACGCCTGAGAACTTTCAAAACTGCGGTTGGTGGTTCTTAGAAGCTACCGTATGGACTAGTCACTGCACTTGGGCTAAATAAGAGCCCACTGTGTTTCCCAGCAGTGAGCCAGGGAATGCTTTACCTAGTCTGCGCCCAGCAGGCTTCACTACGAGGACTGTCCATAGGGTGTCTTGCCTACCTGGTGTGGTGGTAGAGGGCAAGGAGGGCATCTGAGGACAGGGAGGTAGGAAGCACCCTGAGGCTTTGATGACTGACAGAGCTCGATCTTAGCGCCTTGCCATTTGCCTCAAAAACGGAAGTAGGTATTTTCACGCCTAAGCTGGAGAAAGTTGCACCCCTGTAACACTTCATGTGTTTTTTGAACAGTCACTGTGTGTCAAATACCACTTCAGCATTTTCAACAACCTATAAAAGAGGTAGTGTTAGCCACATTTTACAAATGAAGAAACGGAGGATTTAGAGTTGCTGATAAAAGAATGCTAGTAAGGGATCAAGATAGAATTTGAACCCCCAATGCTGTTATGCTGTTCTTTAAAACACAGACTTACTGTATGATATGCTACGTTGTCATCTCTTCTCTCCTTTCTTCCATAATAGAAAAACTGTTGATATCACTCGATGCCAAATTTCTAGCAAAGCACTGCGCACATAGTATCTTACTTAATCCTTACAATAACCCTGTGAGAGAGGCATATTACATTTAAGAGACATGAAAATTTGATATAAGCATTTACCCAAAGACAGCTACTAGTAAGTAGAAGAATGATTTGAATTTATCAGTCAGTATTCAAAATCTGCTCTTCAACCCTAGCAGTTCTGCCTCTCCTTCACTTCATTGTAAATACAGCACTGGTCGTGGTCCTCATTGCTTTTAACCTTGTGACTAGAATCTTGATGAGCAGTTGTGTGCTTGTGGTAACTGAATGATGCCTTCTTTATTAGTACATCTTTGGCTCTGCTTGTCCATCCAAGCTCTGAGGCCATTCTTTCTCCAGTCCAATACTGGAGAACCACCTTGGTTCCCCTAGAGCCCTAGGGAAGACTGAAAGTAACTTCATTGAATATTTATCTCTTTTGGCAAAGTTGTACCCAGAGAGTGGTCTTTACAACTTAGTTTTCCAAACCACGCTGAAAAGGTACACGTGAGAGTTACATATTTCTCACAAAGCACAAAGCATCTGTCCTTTGACCCTGATTTCTTTTTAAATGAATTTTTCTTTCTACAGACTTGATGGTACTTGGCCTTGTTGAAGAATATTAAAGGACTAGTATGTGATGGGCATTCTGAGAAACTGCTCACGGGGTTAGAGATATACTAGTGAAATCAAATCATCTGTCAGCAATTTTTTTTCTGAATTAGTTCTCTAATAATTCATCTGCTTGCCCCATTATCATCATTCCATACTTAGAAAATCCTGTGTGTGACAGTTGTAAAGTTTAATTCTAATATTATGAAAGGTCTTCACACGAAAGCAGGAGTGCATCAAGATTGTTTTGTTTTTCTGACTCCAGGTTTCCCTTTTGTACTGGTTAGGCAGGCCCCTCACTGGGAGGTCAGTCAGTCTCCTGAACAGCACTAACTCCTGACTTTTCTTTGCAGAGATGCTGAAGATGCAATTTATGGAAGGAATGGTTATGATTATGGCCAGTGTCGGCTTCGTGTGGAGTTCCCCAGGACTTATGGCAGTCGGGGTGGGTGGCCCCGCGGTGGGAGGAGTGGGCCTCCTACAAGAAGATCTGATTTCCGAGTTCTTGTTTCAGGTATGTTCCTTTAAAACTGAATGAAATGATGCATGTAAAATACTTAGCACACAGTCTGAAATGTTAGCTGTTACTCTTCAGCGCATGGGACACGTGGGGCTTTCTTTTCAATAGCCTGTGCACAGTCTGAAGCCCTGCTGTCTTGCCACTGAGGCAGGTATCTTGCAAATGAAACTGCATTGGTAGTGTAGCCTTAGGAGAACATCAACTTGCTTCTTAAAAAGAAGTTTTCTAGTGTTGAGAGGGAAGATGGTAGCAAAACCCTGTGAGCTAGAATTCTATAGAGATGTTTTCTTTTGTAATGTACTTAGTATCAGACTTGCTAGACATTCCAGGAACCAGATTTGAACTACTGCCCAGCCTTGGATGCTGAAAAAGGCCAGATTTTGGTGGTGGCTTTGGAATTATATAAAAAAGAAAAAAGAACTTGGGAGTTTTAGGGGTTGTATTGCAGAATATAGAATGAAATGTCTAGTGTTGACAAGTGATGAAATGCCAAGCTCAGGGGTTTATGCTTCTTTTCAGAATACTAAATCAGTGGTAAAGACCTGGGGCCTTCTGCACACCGCAGGGGCATTTTAGGACCATGGTGGAGTGAAATGTATTGAGAAACCTGGCACTTTCTTAGATGTAAATGTCACACGGTTACAGCAGACCCCCATGGTACTTAAGAGTGATCCTCTCAGTATCTGCCTATCTTGTGTCCCATTGTAATTTTTTAACCCCAGAACTCTATTCCCTCCTTCAGGATGTCATACATATCTTTTTTTCTCTCCATGCTGCTCTGAAATCCTGCTTAGAAAACTATTAGGAAATGGCTGCAGTCCTGAGCTGTGAGCGGTAAACACAGCCTTTGAGAGCAGGAGCACATTTCCCTTTCATGACATCAGGTAGGGTTGTATAATTCCCGACTAGTTGTAGCGTCTGAGTCTTACCTTTTCCCCCACTGTATTGAAGAATGTTGGTGATCTTTTGAAAGGTACTTTGTTTAGTTTGTTAGTCATTCACACCTACAAGAAAACAAACTTTAGATTTTTGTTGTGTTGTCACCTTCAGCTATGCCTTGGTTATTACTTCATTGGATAGTTTCAAAATTTCCACGTCCTGAGAAAACCCAATCAAGCAAGAGATAATTGGTACTAATACATTTTGTAATGGAGAAAATTAGAACTCAGAATCTTGGGAGTTTGATCTTAAATATGAAGGATAAAGAAAGAAAGGCTGTGAATTCTCAGATACTAAACCTATAATGGGGTGGACTTCTTGCTCTGTTGGAAGGGCTTGGTCTCTGGAAGATTAGTCTAGGACCAACTTCTAATGGTGATTTACCACACATACTTTAGTACTCTTTGCTGATTTTATGCCCCTTGTGACTTGTGATTTGGGGATCCTCAGAATTTGAAAATAGTGATGGATAAAAAAGGGACCCTAGGTACTGCTGGCTCTTAACAGGTCAGTTAACATGGCTGAAGGATATGGCCTTTTCTGTTGTCCATGCATAGGACTTCCACCATCAGGCAGCTGGCAGGACCTGAAGGATCACATGCGAGAAGCTGGGGACGTCTGTTATGCAGATGTGCAGAAGGATGGCATGGGGATGGTTGAATATCTCAGAAAAGAAGACATGGAATATGCCCTGCGTAAACTGGATGACACCAAATTCCGCTCTCATGAGGTGGGTTTCTGACTTTTTTTGAGCTTGCACCTATGCCACTCTACCTGAAGCTGACCTAGCAGAAGTAGCAACAGGCCATGCGTTTGCCATTTGATGACCTCACAGTACCATTAAAGATCTGAAGATCTAAACTGGTTAAAGCCAAGGAATTCATCATGCCCAAACCCTGCAGAGTCGTAACAGAAAGAAGTTTACAGTCATAGTATTTTTAACCTGGAGAGAATACTGGGGCAGTCTGTCATAATGTGGTGAACTATTCTGTGATACCATCCCTTTCATAACTGGCTTAATCTGCAATGTACCTCTGTGAACCTATTATGGTTGTCCCTCCTCTGGGTCTAGTCTGGGCTCTGCAAGCCAACCTTATCATCTCAGCTCTCCTAAGGTACTGCTGTTGGGCCAAGCTGTCACTTCATTTTTCCTTTCCAAGAGTAATGCATGCAGGTAGTCACCTTGGCATTTTCTTGTAATCACCTTATCCTCAGGACTTAGTTCTTGAAGTACTTTCCTTTTGAGAAGGCAACTGCTGCTTTGGATCTCTGTTTGATTCACATATTGATTGTCCCTTTGATATTACTGAGATGAGACAGCAGACCCAATTGGACATTGCTTTTTCTGGTTATCTTGTCTTGACTTACTATGGGGTTTAAATATGTCTGGGGTCCATTTCTTTTTCTAAGGATTTATATAGTTCCCTAATTTTATGGCTTGGAAAGTGCATGGCTTAATAGTGCTTTTGCTCAGACTGAATTTGGAGCAGAAACAAAACAGGATCTGGGGACACTTGGGTGGCTCAGTTGGTTAAGCGACTGCCTTTGGCTCAGGGAGTCCCCCACACAGGGCTCCCTGCTCAGCAGGGTGTCTGCTTCTCCCTCTGACCCTCCCTCCTCTCATGTGCTCGCTTGCTCTCTCTCTCAAATAAATAAAATCTTAAAAAAAAGACAAAACAGGATCTGGTCCTCAGTTAGACTGCAAAGCAGGGCCTCAGTAAGGATAAATCCAATTACTGAGTTTCCCTAGGGAATTCTGCATCTGACTTCTTTCATCTTAGCATTTTTAGAATCTCTGAGTGTATGCTAAGGGCAAAGGGCATAGGCCAGCCTGGATATGACTTCTCTGCCACTTAATAATTTCTTAGCTGAGCTATGCTCTGAACCCTGCTTCCTCGGTATGCAAAACAGGAACAATAATAGCACTGTCTCATAAAACTTGCCAGGAAGCTAACTTAGGAAGATAACTGTATCTAATCCAGGTCCTGACACCTGAGAGGTGTTGAATACAGGTTAGCTTCTTCCATAGGTACCTGTCCAAAGATGCATATATGAGGTGGCAGGGGACTGAATTATATGACCTCAAGATCCTTTCTATTCTTAGATTCAGGGGTCAGTGGCAGTAATTCAGTTATATTAACAGTAGTGGCTAGTATTTGAGCATTTACCACATACGAAGTTGCGATTTATTGCTTATGTCACCCTGGAACAGATAAGAACATAGTTTTCCTCATTCTTGAAATGAGCTGTTCAGCATACCTACCTCACAGCATTATTGTGAGGGTTTAATGAGATAATATCATGCCGGACAAACAGTAAGTGCTCAGTACTTAACTATTGTTAGTCAGCCATGTTAGGTATTAGTGTGCTATATTCTTCTGCTCAGCAGAAGACCCAGTCTTCTGGGTCTTATTTTTTCCTTTACTCTTTTTGTTTGAATTTCAGGGTGAAACTTCCTACATCCGAGTTTATCCAGAGAGAAGCACCAGCTATGGCTACTCACGGTCTCGGTCTGGCTCAAGGGGCCGTGACTCTCCATACCAAAGCAGGGGTTCCCCACACTACTTCTCTCCTTTCAGGCCCTACTGAGACAGGTGATGGGAAGTTTTTCTTTATTTTTTAGGTGAACTGAGCTGCTTTGTGCTCAGAATCTACATTCCAGATTGATGATTTAGTGTCTTAGGAAATTTTTTTAATTTTTTTTAAGGAAATAAAATACATAATTTCTACCAGGGCCATATTGGCAGTGAAGCATTTTAAACTGCAGAAATTGTGGTTTTGGTTCAGAAATAAGTTGTATATTTTTCACCCCTGATTATGGGAAAAAAATCAGTGCTGTGTCTTTGTGGGTTGCTCTACTATGGAGATCAGCAGTTACTGTGACTGAGTTGGCCCATTCTGTTTAGAAATATATTTTAAACGTTTAGTAATTGACATGTGTGGTTGTCCTTGATTAAGTTAATAGATTTCACCAAACAGGCACACTGATTAAAAAGAAAAAAGTCATTGAGTTGTAGCAGCAGCTTGGTAAGGAGAAGTGGGTAACTTTATTCGGGGACAAAGGTAGTTGCTATGTTGGTGGTTTGAGAATTTCAATACCAAGGGTTGCTTCAGGATTATCTTGTAATTCAAGGCCCAGCTTATAAATGTTTTTAAAGTCGGCAGCAGCATAAAGATGATAGAAGATTCTTAAAACCAACTGGGGCAATTTGGAGGGGGGGGAAAAATCTCTTTAAATTTTGGTTCTGTCACTTTTACCCCTAAATCTGTTTCATTTATCCTTGGTATCTCAACTTTCTTAAAACACGAAACAAACCAAAAAACTCTACTATCTTGGATTCAGTAATCATGGTGGGGGTGGGTAGGTTACTTTGTTCCAGGCCTGGAGCTTTTTTTAAAAAGCCACTTTATTTAAGTATGATTGACATGTAAAAAGTTGTACTTATTTAATGTATACAACTCAGTGAGTTAGGGGTTAAGTGTATATCCATGAAAGCATCTCCACCATCAAGACTATAAACATATCCATCACCTCCCAAAGTTTCTTCCTACTCCTTTAAGATTTATTTGTGGTAAGATCTGCCCTGTTGACAAATTTTTAGTGTACAATACAGTACTGTTTAGCTATCCCGGGGCGATTTCTGTCATAGGTTCTTTTCAGAAAAACTGTAGCTGTGGCTAGCATCCCTTTGCATGTAATCACTTTGTAGGATAGTGGATGACTGCAGGTTAGGAGGTCACAAGCTGTAGAGTTTACTTTGAATACTCTTCAGACCTTAGGAGAAAGTTAGCCTTCTGCTGGGAATGAAGCGGGTACCCAGGAACAAGTCGGAGTTTGTTTGGTAAAGACACAAGGTTTCTTGGGTTGATAGAAACAGCAACCAAAAAGTACAACACAGGTTGTCACAGAGTGATCAGATGCGTTGTCTAATAGTTACATCAACAGAAAAATTCACTTAAGTGCAGTTTGGTAGACAGTCTTTCTGGAAGAGATAAAGGAGGGTAACCTCTTACATACTGAACAGTCTGTGAATAAATACTTGATCCATTTCCTTAGAAAGTAGCAATACCTCTTACTTCCAGTAGCAGCAGGAACTCATTGCCTTGTTTTGGCTAGGTTATTTCCCAATTCTGTCTTCAGAGAGTTAAAGTTATTAAAAATACTTAACCATCAGTTTTTTTCAGGTGACTGAAGAAAGTGGGGCCATTAGTGTTCACAGTAACAAAATACTATCTTTGGGCTTCCACGTGTTCACAGGGTACCCCTTTCCAGAATAGCTACTCAGTTGTGTGAAAAAGGCTCTTGTTCATCCTGCTTTGGCAAAGGGATATTACCTGTTTGAAAACAGTAACAAGAAAGAATGTTAAAGCTGAGTCTGCTTCCCAACTGGTTGGACTGAGCTAACTTACCACTTGGTTTGTCATGAAAAGTAAGCAGTGCAGATAAGTGTAGTTACTACCCTATTTTTCTGAGTGTCTGAAAGAATAACACTTATAAGTAAAGCCTAACAAATGCATGCTTTCAATAAGGGGCAGAGACAGTGTAGCCAGTTATATGCATATGGGAGTGGAAGGAAAGACTAATGATTGTGAATTCACTTTGTCTCAAGAACTCTGGCAAAAAGTTCTTTTTGAGAAACATATGTTATCAATGGATATGTCTGCTAAAATAGTGACAACTATCAGATTCTGAAAGAGATTATAAAATCTTTTTTTCTCTTCAGTTAATTTGAGGTGGTTTAGTGAACCAGAGGCATGATCAAGAGTCAAGTCCCCAATTTTCTAAGCTTTTTCATTCTTGCTTCAAGCAAAGCTTTTCTTTAATTGGCTGGTCTTGATCAAAGAGGTAACCCCTGAGCTGGGGGACTGATGATCGTCTCTGAGGCTAGTTAGAATGGTTCTCTGAGATGATCTCCTGAACCTGGCACTTGGAAAACCATCCCATTTCCAAATATTCAGAAGGGTGCACCAGTTCAGAAGACCCATCTATTTGCAGAGGAAGTTAAAAAAGTTCACCTCACCCAAGTTTCTGGATTTTATTAGCCCAGAATTATTTTTAAGTTTTCATTTAAAATAGTCACAGTAAATTTTAAAGATGCAAATTTGAACACCAAGATTGCAAACTGATGGCTCACAGGATGCATCTGGCTTGCAGGTATGTTTTATTTACATGGTATTTTATTTTTTAAAAAGGTCTTTGAATTAGTTCCCATACTTAAAATTTGGGAAATACCACACACCCATGAAAGTGCCTGATGTCCAGGTTCTCAGGGAGAATGGGATCCCATTACTATCTGGCGCTGAATGAGAAGCAGTGAGTGCTAGTTGCGCCTTTAGGCATAGCTTGAGCTCCAGATTTGATGCCATGTACACACCTCCCTGCCCCAGTCCTATTTTGCTCATTCCTATTACAGACTGGCCCTTAGGGGTGAATGTGACCCCTCCACTCTATTGCCACCTATACTTTTTTTTTCACTGTTAATATACGTGGGGATTTTCATTCCACTTTTATTAAGATAAAATTGACATACAACATTGTCTAAGTTTTACAACACAATGACAATATATATAGTACAAAATGATTACCAGAATAAGATTAGTTAACATCCATTATCTCACATAGTTTTTTCCTTGTGATGAGAACTTTTAAGATCTGCTCTCTTAGCAACTTTCAAGTACAGAATACAGTATTATTAACTATAGTTGTTCTGCTGTACGTTGAAGTTTGTACCTTTTGACTATCTTCACCTAATTCCTGTTTTATACTTCTTAACTTTCATGTAGCAAATGTGGACCTCACAGCTCCCACTATATTCTTAGTTCACCGAGGGAAAATCTGTTAGGCACTTTGGGGAACACATACCTGGGGGGGCCACAAAATACTCCTCCACAACTTGATGGGCATTTTGTAGTAGTTCTTCAGCACAGCTGCCTTCTACCACATTGTCAGATCTCAAGTATAGACATCTACAAAACCAGAAGCTCAAGGTTACCTTCTCAGAGAACAGACTTCTATGGCATGGGTAGAGAGGGTAAAGAGTGGGAGAAAACAGAGCAGCATATTCTTGAGTTACGGTCACTACTCAAAGATGGAGGAGCTATGGTCAATCGTCAACCAAATAACAATCTACAGTTTATAGATTCTCAACCACTCAGTGAGGTAAGTGGTAATTATTCCTCAGGATTGATAACGTTCAATAAATATTCCTGCATGATTACTATGGGTAAGCTGCTTTTGGTGGAGACAGGTAAGGCAATTAAAATATAATGTGTTTTAAGTCTAACAGGTAAGCAAAGCTTGCCAAGGGAGTAGAAAGGGGGCACCTAAACCAGCCTGGGTAAGGAACAGGTACACAGAATAGGTGATGTCACTGCTAAAGGATGAGCAAGAAACCACTGGATTGGTGGGATGGGAAATGGACTTCCGGGCAGGTGAAGAAACTTGCTCATGTGTGGTTATAAGTGACTTAGATATTAGGTCCCAAGTGACAGGACTGGAATTACCACAGTTCTTGTACCCCTAAGATGAGCTGTTTTTCACTGCAGTCACCTTCATGGACATGGAGGTGCCTGCCCTTGCATAGCTGAAGAATATTCCACTGTTCTCTGGACCTAGTAGCTTCATTCAAGTGTCCAGATGGCAAACTAGTGAAACCAAACAGGAGCTGAACATACCAAGGGGCTTTACTGGTGTTTCAAGGCTTAAAAGTGCAAAAAAAAGTCTGAGCCTGCTTCCAGATATTTGGGCTGAAAAATAAGCAGTCTGTTCAATCACTGATAGAGTAGCCAAGCTCTTTCTGCTCTGAGCCATAGACTGAGGACTAAACCTAATGGGACAAAAAGGGCAAGGATGTGGGATGAACATCCAGGTAAAGGCTGCAGAGGCTGAGGTGGTCATGGTAAGATTCTTTTAGGAAAGGACTTTTTCTGTTTCTTTTGTGGCACACCACCCTAGAGTAAGCACTCATGGTATGGACTGTAGAGAGCTACACTCTATTCTAGGATCTGCACTCTAACTTTGTGGCCTTAGACAAGTACGGATCTTTCCAGACCTTAACTTTCTTGCCAAAAAAGTGAAGGTTGCATTTGATTTTTTTTTTTAACTATATAGAGGCTTATGAAAACTTGGAGAACAAAATAAAAACCCTCTGTAAAGGTGAACATTGGACCTTCTGGAGTTTGTATTTCTGTTGGGTGTTATAACAAAATGGCTAAGAGCTTGGGCTCCTGAGTCACAGATGAATTCATATCTTAGGGCCATACATGGCACATGTGCAAGTTAGTTATCCTCTCCATGTACCTGTTTTCCTTATTTGTGGAATGCTTCATAGAATCGCTGGGAAGATTAAATGTTGAAGAAGATCTGATAATTTGGGGCCTGCGTTCTCACTGCAGTGAGGTAGGTGCTGAATAGCACCTCCTTTCAGAGTAAGCACACCTGGGCACACCTCAGTCCCCACTCCTCATTCAGAGTATACCTCTGCACTTAACCTGCTGTAATCACACATTACCTGCCTAGCCCCTACACAGCAGAGGCTGCTAATTGTTCCTGGGCACTTGGAGAGTTTGATGAGATGAGACTGCCACCACCAACAGGTGGTTAAAAGCTACTGCTTCTCCACAGTAGATGTAATAGCAACTGATTTATTCACTCATTTGAAAATCAGGTTTCCTGTGTAATGTTTCCAGAAAAAATTAACTCCTTTATATACCACACATTTTCACCTAATTACTGTTTATGATGGAGCTATTTCCAAAGAAATCCACACCTTCCTATTTTCATAATCCTAGGCTACTGAACTCGGGGGCTCTGTGAGGGTGGTACATCAGTGGTTCACTTGGCAAGTTGCTTTTCTTTCTTTCCCTTTTTTTTTTTTTTAAGATTTTATTTATTTATTTGACACAGAGAGAGATTACAAGTAGGCAGAGAGGCAGGCAGAGAGACAGGGAGAGGAGGAAGCAGGCTCCCTGCTGAGCAGAGAGCCCGATGCGGGCCTCGATCCCAGGACGCTGAGATCATGACCTGAGCCGAAAGCAGAGGCTTTAACCCACTGAGCCACCCAGGCGCCCACTTTCCCTTTTTTTTAAAGATTTTATTTATTTGTCAGAGAAAGAGAGCGCACAAGCAGGGGGAGTGGCAGGCAGAGGGAGAGGGAGGAACAGGCTCCCAGCTGAGCAAAGAGCCCAATGCAGGACTTGGTCCCAGGACCCTGGGGTCATGACCTGATCCGAAGGCAGACGCTTAACCGACTGACCTACCCAGGCATCCTGCTTAACTTTTCTTTCTTTTTTTTTTTTTTTTTAAGATTTTATTTATTTATTTCACAGAGGGAGAGAGATCACAAGGAGGCAGAGAGGCAGGCAGAGAGAGAGGGGAAAACAGGCTCCCTGCTGAGCAGAGAGCCCGACGTGGGCCTCGATCCCAGGACCCTGAGATCATGACCTGAGCCGAAAGCAGAGGCTTTAACCCACTGAGCCACCCAGGCGCCCCTGCTTAACTTTTCTTGACCTCAATCATGCATAAAACTCCAAACAGGACCAGGTGCCTATCAATTACTGATTGACTAAATGTCTGTCTCACATCCTCTTTCTCAAAGAGAATTTAGCCCAAATACTATAGGACACCCATTTTGATAAATCAACTATGGGTTAATATTAATTATATACTATACTGGGAAGCACTAAAAAAAATCACTTGAATCTTACGTGTTCTGGTTCAGATGAAATCCTGGTTGAGAAAGGCTCACAGACAAAACACTTTAACCAGTAACTGTGGGAAATACTAATAAAAAGCAATTTAATGGAAAGCACTATGGCAGCACTGGAGAAGAAATGCCTTTATTGGCCACTGGACTGAGCAGATAGGACCACTCTGCTGCTGGTGTTAGGCTGCCAGGAGTCATTTTTTCTGAGTACCATTCTACTTCCATCTACAATCCTTTTCCCTCCCTAATTAATTTCTAGTTTGATGCAGAGTGGAATGAGAGTTAATCAATTTGGCTAAGAATTTTTGGTTCAAATAAGATTCTGAGGGACATCCTAAGCACTGAAGTATTTGGCTGCAGTCAGAGATATCATCATCTGAGTCAGTCTCTGGAGATGGGAGAAAATAAAGGTTCTAGGGGTTGACTTTTAGACGGCATATCTAGAACAGTATTTGTGAGCTGAAGTTCTGAATTTCAAGTTCTGGATTCTCTTACTACACCTGTGAAACTCTGGGGCATATTACATAAACTTCTGTGCCTCAGTTTCATCTATAAAGGAGATACTAGTATAGATTACCTCCCAGGGTTGTATGTGATAATTGAGACAATGCATATAAAATCTTAGTGCCTGGCACATAAGGACACTAAATGCTTTTTAGCTAAAACCCAAGGTTAGGGTATTAATGTGCCAAGAGATTCTTAATGGAAGCCCCTGGGTTCCATTTCAAACATCAGGCGATATGTTAAAAAAAAAGTCCTGGGGCACCTGGGTGGCTCAGTCATTAAGCGTCTGCCTTCGGCTTGGGTCATGATCCCAAGGTCCTAGGATTGAGCCCCGCATCAGGCCCCTGCTTGTGTTCCTCTCTCTGTGTCTCTCTTCTGTTAAATAAATAATAAAATCTTTAAAAACAAAGGAAAAAAATGTCCTATAAGTGCTACATCTCTAAAATGGAATAATTAACTCAAACTGGTTTCCAAGTTTATGGCAAGACTGCAGATCACTGAATATGAAGTCACTATTCCAGCTACCAGATCCAAATCCCTCTTCGTCTTTTTCACAAACTCTTCCTGCGTAATAGTTCCATTTCTTTAAGTTTCACTCTACATGATCTGGGAAATTCTGTCTCCTCCTTGTGCTTTTCTGCCCTCCTTTCCCAAAGATATTAATAACATTCAGTGGAGCGCCTTGGTGGCGCACTTGGCTAAGTGTCTGACTCTTGGTTTCAGCTCAGGTCATAAAAGTGTCATTGAGATCGAGGCCCCCATTGGGCTCTAAGCTCAGTGTGGAGTCCACTTGAGACTCTTGCTCCCTCTTGCTCTGCCCCGTTTCTCTCTCAAAATCTTTAAAGAACATTCAACAAACATTTACTGAGTGCTAGGTACTAGATACTGAGAACATGATGAGTAATAACATACATGTTCCCTGGAACATGTATGAGCAGTAGAAGAGAGACGGAGAATAAAATATTACTCAAATATGGCACACCTGGCTGGCTCAGTCACTAGAACATCCAACTTTTGACCTCAGGGTCGTGAATTCAAGCCCTACATTGAGTGTAGAGATTACTTAGGAAAATAAATATATACATATATACATAAGTGTTACTCAAATAGACGTATAAACACATGCAAAATTACAACTCTACTGAATACCATTGAGAGAGCCACAGGTCCTGAAAGCCTGATAAGAATCTGAGGAAGAGGGCGCCTGGGTGGCTCAGTGGGTTAATGCCTCTGCTTTCGGCTCAGGTCATGATCTCAGGGTCCTGGGATCGAGGCCCGCATCGGGCTCCCTGCTCGGCGGGGAGCCTGCTTCCCCCTCTCTCTCTGCCTGCCTCTCTGCCTCCTTGTGATCTCTCTCCCTCTGTGAAATAAATAAATAAAATCTTTAAAAAAAAAAGAATCTGAGGAAGAGGCAGTTGAAATCTGAAGAAATAAAGTAGGCAAAAAGAGTACTGAATGGGATGAGGTAGGGGAGTCTAAGAAGGAAACAGAATGGAGAGCTCAAGGAATTGGAAGTTATAGCCCTATCTTGGAGGTGGGCAGGGGCTACGTTAAATGATGCTTTGTAAGCTCTGGTGGAGCTTTTGTCTTTATCCTAAAGAACACTGGAGGGCCACCTGAAGAGCCTGGGGTAGGAGAATTACCTCAGATTCTATTTTGAAGTGCTATGTAATTTTGGGCAAACTGTTTGACTTCTGTAGATCTGAGCATCAGAGTACAATATAGAGAAAGGATGTGAAGGAATCAAAGACTGGAGGTGAGAATGGGAGGCTATCAAGCACTTTATACAGATGTTATGGTTACAGACACGTCTGGTTCTCCCTATTGGTACCAATGGCAGCTAATCTTTTTTGCTCCTATCTATATTGAGTATTTGGGGCTCGAACTCATGACCCTGAGATCAAGACCTGAGCCGAAGTCAAGAGTTGGACACCTAACTAACTGAGCCACCCAGGCACCCCAAGAGTGTTTTGTTTTTTTTTTTTTAATCACATCAAGGGGGCATCTGGGTGGTTCAGTTGGGCGTCTGCTCTTGGTTTCAGCTCACATCATGATCTCAGGGTCCTGGGATTGAGCAGAGAGAATCAGGCTCCCTGCTCAGCAAGGAGTCTACTGGTTTCCCTCTCTCTCTGATCCTTCCTCCACACACCGAGCTATACTCTGTCTAAAATAAATAAATCTTTTTTTAAAATCCCATCAAGAAAAGAGTAGGACAGAGCTGTAGACTGCCTTTGTCTTTATGAGCTACATACCCATCTTTCCCAAGAAACTGTAGTCCCAATCAGCAAACAGGTCTGCTTTTCAGAAAAGAGCATTTTCTTTAAAAATGTATTAAGATTTGGCAAAAACTGGGCTGCCTGGGTGGCTCAGTGGGTTAAAGCCTCTGCCTTCAGCTCAGGTCAGGATCTCAGGGTCCTGGGATCAAGCCCCACATCGGCCTCTCTGCTCAGCAGGGAGCCTGCTTCCTCCTCTTCCTGCCTCTCCACTTACTTGTGATCACTCTCTCTCTGTCAAATAAATAAATAAAATCTTAAAAAAGAAAAAAAAAACAAGATTTGGCAAAAATTGGTAGAAGTAGGGAGAGGATGCACCCTTTTAGGACAATATTCACAAACTGCTTTGTCAAAGACCTGCCCCTCCCTACTGCACTATACTACATCATTTCTTGTGTTATTACTCTTCTCCTTTAGGTATTTGTGTTTTGGCCCTCACTATAAGATGAAAAGTTAGAACTTCCCTCTGTTCCACTTTCTTTAAAACTAATTATTGTTACAGTTTCTTGCATGCTCTGAGGGAATAAAACTTAATGCATATACCAGAATATGTCAAATAGATGACACATTAAAGTACTGATAATCCCATACACAATGTTCTGTGCCTTTTTTACTAAATGTATCTTTTCATATTAGCATAGTTTCATTATTTTTTTTAAAGATTTTATTTATTTATTTTACAGAGAGAGAGAGATTACAAGTAGGCAGAGAGGCAGGCAGAGAGAAAGGAGGAAGCAGGCTCCCCGCTGAGCAGGGTGCCTGATGCAGGGCTCGATCCCAGGACCCTGGGATCATGACCTGAGCTGAAGGCAGAGGCTTTAACCCACTGAGCCACCCAGGCGCCCTAGTTTCATTATTTTTAAATAGCTGTCAATATTCCATTGCATGATGATGTATTTAGCCATGAAGGCACTCGGGCTGTTTCTGTTTTTTGTTTGTTTCTTGGGGTTCAAAAAAAATTTTTAAATTAATTTAAGTAAACTCTACTCCCAACTGGGGCTGAAACTCATGATCTGGAGATCACAGCATGCTCTATGGACTGAGCCAGCC
Source organism: Ailurus styani (assembly GCA_002007465.1). Taxonomy (NCBI): domain Eukaryota; kingdom Metazoa; phylum Chordata; class Mammalia; order Carnivora; family Ailuridae; genus Ailurus; species Ailurus styani. Next base: position 4,897,752 of record LNAC01000016.1, on the reverse strand, counting down.
AGGCGCCCCTTGTTGGGAATTTTTTGTTGTTTTTTGTTTTGTATTATAAACAGGTTTGGATACCCTGAACACTCGTGCATACATCTTGCTGCACTTTTACAGATGTTTCCACAGGGAACCACTAGGTCAGATGATATGTACAGGCCATATTTTGAGACAGGAATCCAACAAGTAACCAAGTCAAACATGAGCTCACGTTCTAGTAACAAGAGACAAATCAACAAAAATAAGATAATCAAGAAATAGAAGAAAACCCAACAGGATCAGGCAGTCGGTGACTGTTAAGGGAGAGGATATTTGGAGGAGCGGCCTTACCGAGGAGATGAACTACGACCTGCCAAGGAAAGAGGCTGCCCAAGGAAAGGGGAATAGCAAACGCAAAGATACTACGCAAGAAACAAATTTGGCACACTGGAGAAACAGTAAGAAAGCTAATGTACATTGATGGAGTAAAAAGAGCAGTATGCCCGAGTGGTAGAAAGGGATTCGGTGAAGTAGGGCCTCAAAGGCGATGATGAGCAGTTCGGACATGGTTCCTAGCTACACTGGGAGGCCTCGAGGACTTTAAACGCGAGTGATAGGATCCATAACGAACAAAGAAAGCATGAAACTTACCACGAGGTGACCGTGGGCAAGTTCTTGCATCTCGCTAAAGCTCTTTTCCCTTCTGTGAAAGGATACACTAATAATCGCCACCTCAAACGACTGCGAAGGCACCACAGGCAAGGAAGGCTTCGGGGTGCGCAGCCGCGAGTGTTTACCTGTCCTCCAGTACTGATTCCATGGGCTCCACCCCGTCGGTGTCCACGGCGCGGAGCCGGTCGGCAAAGGCGATGGCTTTCTCCAACCGCGCCACGGCCTCTTGGCTGCCGAAGTCCACGAGAGCCAGACGCTCCAGGTGTTCGATCACCTCGGCCGTAACCCGGCCACTACCCTGGAGGGATGAGGCGGAGAGTGGGGGTCACGGGCGGGGCCTGCTCCGCCACCCACTTAGACGTCCCCGGCCTTTACCTGAGGATCCGCCGTGGAGGTGAAGCCCCGGCGCCAGCCCACCCAGGACCGAAGGCCCAGCCTCACCGCCCGGGGCCACATGTCTCTCTTCAGCCGCCGTAGTGCGTCCCCACGTAAAGGCGAGCGACGCACTTAAGAGTGACGACATCAGCGCACGCCGCTACTGCCGCCGCCGCCATGAACAGCGTAGGGGAGGCCTGCACCGATATGAAGCGCGAGTACGACCAGTGCTTCAATCGCTGGTTTGCCGAGAAGTTCCTCAAGGGGGACGGCTCCGGAGACCCGTGCACCGACCTCTTCAAGCGCTATCAGCAGTGTGTTCAGGTGAGCCCTTAGGTGGCCAGGGCCCTTTCGTGTCTACCCCCCGGCCCCTGGTTATCTCTTGGGTGTCCCCGGCCACGCGCGTAGTACTTCGCGGAAGTTGGGAAGGGAACGGTGAAGAAAAGCCTCGGTGAGGACAGTGGCAGGAGCTCTCACCCCACCATCACCACCAAGGCCGCCCGGTATCAGATATTTTTACAATGCTTTACATTTTATGGAGCACAGGGAGATCCTTTGGTTCATTTGGTGCTCATCCTAAACTCGCAAAGTGAGCATAGTTGTTCGTATTTTATACATGGAACGTTCCCCAAATAGGAAGTGATTAGTTCGAGTTCACCAGAATCGTTTCCTTGATTTTTGTGGTGGGGCGCTATTTCACTGTTATTGCTGGGAGGCGTTAGACATGATCTCATTTTGTTGCTGTTGTAATTCCTTCTTTGGCCTGTTCTCCCTCTCAACCCGCTAGGAAATTTTCATTCTAGTTCAATGAATGTGAAACTGCTTTGGACTTTAAGAACCGCAGTGGGCACAACACTCCCATTTAGTTAACTTAAAATATCCTCAGGGTAATTCCAAGTTGCTATCTCTACTTCCATTTATAGATAGGAAAGTGAGGCTTGCTCAAGGTCACATGCCCACTAAGTCCTGGAACTCAGATTTGAATTTGTGTCTTTCATAACACAGAGTGGAGATACTGTTTAAATTCCACATCTGGAACATTGACTATTCCTCACAACTCCTTTCCATTCACTCTCTGGCCTTAAATTTAATTTCTCCGTAATGGTACTCAGGTTAAAAAGAGTACAGGTCTTTAATCATGGTTGGGTGTTCTCTCGGTCCCATATGATTTACTTTTGTACCATCATATTTATAAAGTTTGGTCCTCAAGCTTCATATAGACCTGTGTCATGTGTTTTTTCCTCCATCAGAAAGCAATAAAGGAGAAGGAGATTCCCATTGAAGGACTGGAATTCATGGGCCATAGCAAAGAAAAGCCTGAAAGCTCTTCTTGACCTTGACAATCACCTTGAAAATAGACTCCTCCAATCAGGAAATTGAGGACACTGGATTTTGTCAATTAAGGCTGTGAAAATAGCCATCAATTTGATGAGGAGTTAAGGAGGGAGGAGTCGTCTTTCCTCCGTGATTTCCTCTCACTTGTAAAAGACGATGAACCATCACTCTTTTGCTCTGAGATGATTGCTCACTTGCTCTGGCATCGTGCAGGAACTCCCACGTGCTTAAACTGAATGATTGCTTGGGATTATAGTTGTGCAATACTTGGTCTAGGATCAGCTTTAAATATCCTTTGTATATAAATACTGATAAACTTGTCAGGATGATCAGGGTTGCGTGACCTCTTGAGTTTTGCTGCGAAGGACATTAGGTACATTGTACTAGAGTTATTATTCATGGAAGCAATTTGTTAGGATCTCTGTCTTCTCTCAGGGAGCTGAGGCTCTGAAAAGGGATCCCAGCACAACGGTTTTAATCAATGCTTGGGAGCACGGTTCTACTTTTATAATAATAACTTTTAAGATTGCTGGTGGACTGAGTTAGCCAAGAGGAAGACAGAGTTCCCTGCCTTAAGAAGAGATGTCAGATTTCTGATTAAGATGTGAAAGCTTGAAGAATGTTGCAGTACACACCATTTCTGAGCTCATAGTGTAGTTTAGGAATGAAGATCCTTGGAGTAACAATGGAGGAAGATCCTAAATTGCCAAGATTTGCTGTTGCCAGCTTTCAGCCCAAGTCAATTAATTAAGCCAACCTGTATCATCATAAAACTGCCAAAATGCTGCATCTAGTTAAATGGGAGTTTGTTTTATTTGCCTTGTGTACCCACCCTGCCCTGTAATGTCTGTAATCATGAAGATGTAATAAATTGTAATACTTAGTTTCATTATTTGCCCCGGAGAACTCAGTGCACTTTACAGAACAAGTATTATACTGTAACCTCACATACCCATATGTACACTGGAGAAAGTTTGTTTTATAATTTAAAGGTGGAAAAAAAAGTGAAAATTTATCTAAGGTAAATAGTGTGCTAAAACAATTAGAAACCTCACTGATTTCTAAAATTTATTCCCACGATAAATTACACAAGTAACTTAATATGCTTCTGTACCTGCACAAAAAATGTCAGGATCAGGTGAGCACTTACACACTTTGGAATGTCAAGTAGTCACCAAAATTGCATGTCTTGAGTAATTTGGTTTAATTATATATACCCAATATAATATGAAACAACTTACAGAAGGTGGAAATTGTATTAGCCTCTCTCCAATTTATGTGACTACTTCATATTTAACATGATCAGTCCTGAATGTCATTTCAGTACATTCTGCACTTATATTTTGACTGGTTATAGTCTATTATACAAGGATTATAAAAGATATTTGAAGGGGCGCCTGGATGGCTCAGTGGGTTAAAGCCTATGCCTTCGGCTCAGGTCATGATCTCAGGGTCCTGGGATCAAGCCCCATATCGGGCTCCCTGCTCAGCACGGAGCCTGCTTCCTCCTCTCTCTGCCTGCCTCTCTGCCTACTTGTGATCTGTCTCATCTCTCTCACTCTGTCAAATAATAAATAAATAAAATCTTAAAAAAAAAAAAAAGATATTTGAAATCCAGCTGAGGGAGGCTGGGCACCAAGCCAAAGTAAAGTACATCTGTCCTGAACTCAGACTGGCCACAAGAACACTGGTTCTATGGGGACTTGGAAGCACAAGCCCAGGCTGTGGTTAGATCACAAAATGTAAAAGATAGCAGGGGTCCTTTTCTCCCCTACTGTAAAAGGCTTTCACACCCTGTGTTACCATATGCCTCACCTTTGCAGTACTAGTTTACTTTATGTACTATGCAATACCAAAACCTGGTAGCTTCTTGAATCTTACTACAAAACTGTCTGAGCCTCGAGAATAAAACCACTCCAACCCAACCATGTTCTTTCATTGTAACTGCTACTGAGGGAATACTTTTTTAAATTGTTCTTCATTCCTTTTTTTTTTTTTTTAAGAGAGAGAGAGAAGAGACTCTCGGCAGGCTCCACAGTGTGGAGCCTGATGCAGGTCTTGATCTCACAACCCTGAGATTATGACCTGAGCTGCAATCAACAGTCAGACACTTAACCAACTGAGCCACCCAGGTGCCAATTATTCTTCATTCTATTTTGACTTTATCCTGCCCATAAAGTGACTTCATCTATCTCAGCTTACTTCAAGGACTTTAAATTCTGAAGAGAAATGAAATGCTCTGTGAGGGTGACTTTGTTACTATTAATACTTTCCCCCTAATTCTTAATGCTATAGGAAGGTTTTAATTCTAGAAACAAATAAAGCTAATGCTATATGCAAAAATGTGTCCTTCTGCCTTTATTTTTTTTCAAGATTTTACTTGTCAGAGAGAGCACACACAAGCAGGGAGAACAGCAGGGAGAGGAAGAAGCAGACTCCCCAGCTAAGCAGGGACACTGATGCAGGACTCTGGGATCATGACCTGAGCTGAAGGCAGATGTTTTACCGACTGAGCCACCCAGGAGTCCCCGTACTGCCTTTATTTCTCCAAAAATTTCTGACCCTTCCAGTCTACAAGGTGCTAAGAGATGACCCCAAGATGAGAACTTGACACTTTCGGAGACAATTACCTACCTACAGGGAACATTCTTCAGCAAATGTTGGTGGAATGGGACAAGAGAAAGCCAGGACAGAGTAGGCACTTCCTCTGGAGAACCAAAGATACCTCTTTCAGATGTAAACTGCAGGTTCTACTGGCCACTCAATATCTTTCCCACCCAAAGTCTGTCAAGACCCAATCTTGATACTTCAGTTAGTTCCACTTATGGTCCCTTTGCTTTACCCACCCCAGGCATAAGAAACCAAGGACAAGACTGTTAAAAACACTGTTATCCAGAGACCTGTACACAGCAGCCATAAACCTTCATTACAGAAACAAAAATAATGCTGATTTCAGAGGGAAAAACACCAAAGAATGCAACTCTCGTATCATGGACCAGTCTAAGTTATTTATTTAAGCCATCTCCTGCCATAAGCAAAGGGATGGAAGATCAGTTTACTGGTCATCGTTTGATACAAATAAGGAAGGTGAGCTTAAGGTCCCATAGATTTTTCTGGTCCGTGTGCAGAGTCATGGTCCAAAGCAGTGCTGTGGTCCCCACTGGGTGGTGGTCCAGGTTCTCTTTATTCATCTTCATAGCCGGTTGGAAGTGGATTCACGTGAGAGTTATGGAATAGAGTATGATTACCATCTCCCCAGGGAAAGGGCTGTGGAGTGAAGATGTCAATTAGGCAATTCCGGAAAAGAATTCAGAAAACAGTACTGCCATGAACTGCTTCAGATAAAGGGTAAGTGACAGACCATACATAAAAACAAAATGGTAATTAGTCCTTTAGCTATTGGGGTATTTCAGCCTTCCCTTAATTTAAGGGAGCTCTTTTAACTTCCAGGAGAGCCTTTAAAGTAGGCAGTAGGAAAAGCAAGCTCAAGTTCATTATTCATAAGCCTCTTCCTAGCACTGCAGTATCTGTGAAAGTGTAATCCTCACATCATCCTATCAGAATTGCAGAGGTGGGTAAACGAAAGATGATGCTTACTTAAATGCAGAATTTGGGCTTCATTCCAGATCTAAAACAAACCCTGGATTGGAAACTGCAATCTACTCTCCTCAATTTTTTACATGCTGCCTTTGAAAAACATTGCTCTAGGGCAGTGGTTTCCAAACCTGGATGATTTCGCCCCTCCAAGGACATTGGGCAATATCTGGAGAAATCTGGGAGAGGGCATCTAGTGGGTAGAAGTCAGGGATGCTGTCAAATATCCTAGGACTCATAGGATAGCCCCTTGCCCCAACAAGAATTACCCAGATCCAAATGTCAATAGTATTGAGGTTGAAAACCATGCTTATATGGCTTTTACATCTTTGTACAAGGGTGGGAGTGGGGCTCAGATTCAAAAATTCTTTCTGAATATAAGAACCTAGCTTAAGTTTCTATAAGGCCAATCCTATCTTGGCTAAGTGACATAATAGTTATTAAAAAGCCAGCAGGGTATCTTGTTAAGAATACTTAAAAACAAGCAATGAAAAACAAACGATTACATCCACATCAATAACAAAGGATAAGACAGTGGTGAAAATAACTAGCAGAGGTAGGAATAGAAGCTCTTAGTCTCTTCATCATGCAGCTAGTACCTGCCAGAGGCTCAGGTCATAGAAGGGTGAATCACCTTCAGATTTGGCCACTCTAAGGGAGATTCCCAAACTTCCAAGTCTCATACAACCGACAACCTTTTCAGAACAGTATCAGAATGCAGAGATGGGATGGATCAGAAAAAAAGGAAAACTGAAGGGCACTTACTGTATGACCTTGAAAAAGAAAACAAGATGTGACCCCCAAGTCTGTTATATTTCCATAAAACCGGAGAAAATAAAAACTTGTAAAAATTAAATGACAAATTTTACACGATTTTAGAGAATGAAGAACTCAGACTAGGCATTTGTCATAAAAGGAGAACGGATGCTCAAAGAACCTACAAAGGCCTACCTTGGACCTGATGCGGAGATGGGGGTAGGCGACGAACTCGGGTCTCTCATGCTCTCCGTGATGCGACTTCAGGAAAACATTCAGCATGCTCACACCCACGCCGGGGAGCGCTACGAAGTAGGTGAGAGCCTTCCACATGCGAGCTGCAAAGGAGGCACGACCGCTCAGGCCTGGTGGGGACCCCGCTCGGATCTCACCCCGCACCCCTCCAAGTCCTCAAGCCAAGGTCACAGTCCTGCCCCGCCTCGCTCGAGTGCGGCTGAGGCCCACCCCGCCAACCGCAGCTCCAGTACCTGAGCCCTCCTCGCCGTGGGCGCCGCTCGACATGGACCGCCCCAGCTGTGCCCCGGACCGACCTAGCAGCCCCGACAGCCGGGACATAGCTGCCGCCGCCGCCGCCATCTTCGACCTGGACAGCCTCAGCGCCGGAAGCGGAAGTAGAAAGTGGGCTGGGGGCGGGACCACAACCTCAAAAGCAAACTCCTATTGGACGGATCCTTCCCACGCGCCTTGAAGCGAGGAGCGTGCGTACTCTCCTCCCGGCGGCCGGAGTCCTGGTTAAAGTCCCCAGGGCCACGGATCTCGAGGGAGCATGCGCTCTCCACCTCCCGTGTGCACGCCCCTCTCCCTACAGTCCCCACCCTGGGGAGGCTAGGCGAGGCTGAGTGCGGAAGAGAGGTTTATGCGGGGCGAGCTGGCGTCCGGAAGCGCTGTCTTCATTGGGTTCCGTGGACAGCAACTGGAGGTTCTGAGCTCAGAACACCCCATCTAAAATGCCATTCCTGTTTCTCCCCGTTCTGTGACGTCATTTTTCTTTGCACTTGACATAATAATCGTCGTCATCATTATTATGTCTGTTTCCCCTACTAGAACATAAACTCTATGATGCCGGAGTTTTTTTCCACAGCACCATTCCCGGAGCCTGGCATTGTACCTGGCACATAGCAGGTACTCAGTACAAATGAATGAGTGAGCGAGTGAATGAGTGAATGAGTAACAACGGGAACCAGAAGGAGCCCTGGAATTGGCGCCAGAAGATCTGGATTTTAATCCTGCCTCAACATCCTTAACTTTCGGCTTTTTTCGTCACGTTAGCCTTCTCTCCATTGAAATTCTGGAAACAAAAATTAGCATGTTTTGTCTCTTCAATCCCCTTCCCCCAGTTCTTTTTTCTTCCTTCTACTCATCTAAAAACAGTTTTAGAAATAAAAATTGGGGGCGCTTGGGTGTCTCAGTCGTTTAATAGGCTGCCTCTGGGTCAGGTCATGATCCCAGCTTCCTGGGATTGAGTTCCACATCATGCTCCCCGGTCAGCACGGAGTCTGCTTCTCCCTCTCCTCTGCCCCTACCCCTTGCTCGTGCTCTCTCTCAAATAAAATCTTTTAAAAATTTTTTTAAATTAAAATAATAATAATAGAGGAGAAGGCAATGTGAAGACTGAGGTAGAGATTGGAGTGATGTGGCCACAAGCCAAGCTAGAAGACACACTGTGAGTTTTTCCCAAGAGGCCATTCAGAGAGAGCATGGCCCTGCTAACACCTTGATTTTGGACTTCTAGCCTCCAGAACTGTGAGAGAATAAATTTGAGGGTTTTTTAAAGCAAAAAAAAAAATTATAAGAGAAAATGAAAAAGGGTGCCTGGGTGGCTCAGTGGGTTAAAGCCTCTGCCTTCGGCTCAGGTCATGATCTCAGGGTCCTGGGATCGAGGCCCGCATCAGGCTCTCTGCTCAGCAGGGAGCCTGCTTCCTCCTCTCTCTCTGCCTGCCTCTCTGCCTACTTGTAATCTCTCTCTCTCTGTCATATAAATAAATAAAATCTTTAAAAATAAAGGGAAAAAAAGAAAATGAAAAAATGAAAGGAAACTTTTGGATCATAGGCCTCTTTGAGGATGTAATGAAAGCTATGAACCCTTTCCCCCCAAAATGCACCTGCTCCTAAGCACACAATGTTGGGGGAAAAACATACCATAAATTACATCCAGAGGCCCCCCCAAGAGTCCTTGTACCCCAGGTTAAAAACCCCTGAGTAGGAGAACACAGAGGATGCTGTTGTGGGAAAACTAGATTCACATTTTGTTTCCATCCTTTACACCCTGTGTGACCTAAGCTATGCAGTTTCATGAAGACAAAAATTTAGGATCATGTTAGTAGAGCATCACAATCTGATCTTGCATTAGGTCTTTCTTTCTCTGAGTAGCCAGGGTTTTTACATATTATGGTACACTGTATGATACATCAGGTTCATCAAATCCCTAGGCGTCCTCAAACACAGCCAAAGGGCCGCATTATGAAGCTCCATAGTGTGGCCATGGGAAGGGTCCACGCTCAAGGATCAGGATATCCTGGGTTCAGTACTTTGGTCTGCCACCAGCTGGTTCCTCTTCTTTAAAATGGGAATGTAATACTCATTTATTCATCCCTTTAACCAATAAATATTTATCCGAACCCAGCTCCACTTTTGGATGTTACTCAGCCTCCATCTATAATAATGAGATTTCATTTAATATGTGCCAGGCATGTGTGGTAGGACACAGTAGGCGTAAGATCTCTCTCATGTAGCTCACATTCTAGTGGTGGAGAAAGGAGTAAATGAAAAATGCCTGACATATATCAAAAGTTTAACAAATACTCGTTTTCTCATAGGGCTCTTATACCCGCTGCAGGGTCGTGCTGCTAAGTAAAGGCTCTATCATGTGCTTGGCTCACAGCGCACAGCCTTAGGCACGCTGCTTGTGGCTATTCCGGGTATGTTCATCACTTCCAGAGATTTGGATGGCAGGGTTTGGATAGTCCAGGAAACCAAAATCAACCGTACAAACAATAACTAATATCAATTGGGCATTTATTTTGTGCCCATATCCATGGTGAGCACTTCATACAAATTGTGTTCCCCGTCTCACTGAGTGACTATTCCATTCTTTTTTTTTTTTTAAAGATTTTATTTTTATTTATTTCACAGAGGGAGGGAGATCACAAGGAGGCAGAGAGGCAGGCAGAGAGAGAGGGGGGGAAGCAGGCTCCCCGCTGAGCAGGGAGCCCGATGCGGGCCTCGATCCCAGGACCCTGAGATCATGACCTGAGCCGAAAGCAGAGGCATTAACCCACTGAGCCACCCAGGCGCCCTGACTATTCCATTCTTCAAATTAAACCCTTTGGAGTCATCTTTGACTCTACTCTCTCCCTCCCTCCCTCTCCTCTCTCTCTCTCTCATGTGACGCGTGCACACACACACACACACACACACACACACGCACACACACTTTATATCCAATCCATCAACCAAATCCTGCCAGCTCTTCCTTCAGGCACATCCAGAATCTGACCATTTCCTACTGCCCAGTGCTACCAGTTTGATCAAAGTTATTCTCATCTCTCTCCTGGACAACTGCAACAGCCTCCTGATTGGTCTTCCTGCTACCTTGTCCCCCTCCAGTCTATTCTTTACATGGCAGTCAGAAGGATCCTTTAGAATCTGTCAGATCATCTTCCTCCTTGACTCAAAATCGTCCTATGGCTCCCCTCTCACTCAGAGTAAACACCAAAGTTCTTAGAGTAGGCTGCCGAGTCCTCCACACCCTGCCCCTAGCCACCTCCCTCACATCATCCTTTCTCCCTGCCCCGTTTCACTCCAGCTACATTGGCCTTCTTGCCTTTCCTTGGACATGCAACCCATGCTCCTGCCTCAGGACTGTTGCACATGCTCATTTCTCTGCCTGTAGGAGTTTTCTCCCAGATGGCCCCATGATTTGCATCCTCATTTCACTCAGGAGTCTGCTCAGAAGTCCTCTTATCAGAAAGTCCTTCCTAGACCACCCAGAAGTGAAATAACTCCTCCCCACCCTGACACTCTATCCTCCTTACTGTGCCTTATCTATCTTCATGGGACTTACCACCATCTGCTGTATTAAATATTTATTGGTTTATTGTCGGCTTTCCTTCACCAAACACCAGGGGGCACAGATTGTTTTCTTCACCAGTATGAACCCCACACTTGGCACACACGATAGGCACTCACTGAATATACATTAATCCCAACTAAGATCCTGTGAATCAGATACTATTCTACCCACTTTTCATATAAGGAAACTGAGATTCTGGGAGGTGTAGGAAATTGCCCAAAGTCAGAAATCTTTAGACAAGTGCTTTAGACCCAGGCGGTTTGGGACTCCAGCCAGTTCTTTTAACCTCAAAGCCATACAGGCTTTGCTTTAGGTAGAATGATATCAAGCTTAAGAGGTCACCCTGTCAAGTTCATGCTGATCTGAGGCTCTGAAAAGAAAAAGAATAGCTATTTGATTTCTGACATCAGTAGGTTTGGAAAGAAAAATATTTCAAGTCGTGGGGTCCTTGAGAATGGACAGAACCATCAAATGTGTCTTCAGGGTACTGAGCTGGCAGTCACCAGCTTGTGCTGCCTCTCACAGTGACCCCCAGGGCACTAAGCCTCTCTGTGCAGGGAGCCTCCCCAAGGCCACGGCTAGCCAGGCTTGGATTTGACGTCATCCTCTCTGGCAGCTGGCAATGTTTATGCTCACGCTGAAGCCACTAAGGTCTCTGATGCTCTGTTTCCTTGAAACAGGGAGCTGGCAGGTGGGCATCTCAATACCATGGGCAGCTGATGAGGGGAGGCGTTGTTGTTAAGATTGGGGGAGGCTGCCTAGCCAAGGACAGGGCTTGCTTAGGGGAAAGCTTATCTGGGGGTATCCTGCCTGCTATTTCTAATAGTGACATTTCCCAATAAGAGCACCTCCAGTTCCTGGACTAATAAATATTTGTCTGTTAACAGACTAATCCTAGGAGAAGACACTGAAACCTTTTTCCAAAGCACACTGCAGGGGAAGCCAAGGTGTTAAGACCACCACCTCTATCTTCTGAATAACGTGTCTGAGCTGTTCAGCATCATTAGCTCCTTTAACTAGGGTCTCAACTGTGTCCCTGGACTGGGGGGACAGAAGTGACCTTCATGGAACACCCAGTTTAGAGAGAGAGACTGACAATTAAACAGTTATTACAACCAGTGTGAGGGGTTCTACAATGGGAAAGAGTGCAGCATGCACCTTGGTGTTAAGTTCAAGTCCCAGGTCCGCTACTTACCTATGTAATCAAGTGGAAGTCAAGTTACCCCTTAGATTCTCAACCTGTGAATTAGAGTCATTACGAGGAACTTAACAGAATAAGTTATTATCTAACATTTATTAAGCACTTACCATCAGGGCGCCTGGGTGGCTCAGTCGGTTAAGTGTCTGCCTTTGGCTCAGGTCCTGGGGATCAAGCCCTACAATGGGCTCCTTGCTCAGCGAGGAGCCTGCTTCTCCCTCTCCAACTCCCTCTGCTTGTGCACTCACTCTCTCTCTCAATCTGTGTCAGATAAATAAATAAAATCTTAAAAATATATTAAAAAAAAAAACAAACAACACTTACCATGTCCTGGGCCCTTCACAGGTACAAACAGTCCTATGAGATAGGTACTGTTCTTATCCCCATTTTACAGATGAGGAAAATGAGGTACAAAGGGACATTAAGCCATTTGCCCAAGTTTCACAGCCCTTTAAGTGATCGAGCCAGGATTCAAATCCAGAAAGTCTGGTCTTAAAACTTGCATGTTTAATTACTGTGTAATACTGCTTCAATATCTCAAGTAATGTTAGCACAAAGTGAATACTCAAAGATTGTAAACTATTATTATTATTGTCTCCATGATTAGGAGAAAGTGTATAGGGCCATGGAAACAGAGTAGAGGGCCTGGATTACAGAGGGGCAATACGGGAAGTCTTTCTGTAGGAGGTGACATCTAAGTCATGGCTCCTTCCCACATAAATATGAATGAGTCAGGGACAAATTTGGATTGAGAGAGAGATAAGAAGAGTTTTCCAGGCGGACAGAAAAGATAAGGGTACTGTATCTGGAATTCCAAACAGTGCCTTCAGGCTGGAGGTGTGAAGGCAGCTAGGGAACAGGAACTTAAAGCGTCCTGCAGGTTGTGCTGAGTTAAGATTTTATCTGAAGGGTATGGAGAAGGCTTTGTTTTAAGCTAGGAGACAGATGATCAGCTTTGCAGTTTACAAAGATCCCTGGCTGTAGTGCACCAGGAGGTTTGCACAGAAGCCTGGCTATGAAAGTCCGTTTCTCTCTTTTTTTTTTAAAGAAATGACACCTTTTAACATTTTACTTTTTATTTTTTTAAGGTTTTATTTATTTATTTGACACAGAGAGATCAGATCACAAGTAGGCAGAGAAGCAGGCAGAGAGACAGGGAGAGGAGGAAGCAGGCTCCCTGCTGAGCAGAGAGCCCGATTTGGGCCTAGATCCCAGGACCCTGAGATCATGACCTGAGCCGAAGGCAGAGGCTTTAACCCACTGAGCCACCCAGGCGCCCTGAAAGTCCGTTTCTTTTTTTTTTTTCTTTTTTTTTAAAGATTTTATTTATTTATTTCACAGAGGGAGAGAGATCACAAGGAGGCAGAGAGGCAGGCAGAGAGAGAGAGGGGGAAGCAGGCTCCTTGCTGAGCAGGGAGCCCGATGCGGGCCTCGATCCCAGGACCCTGGGATCATGACCTGAGCCGAAAGCAGAGGCTTTAACCCACTGAGCCACCCAGGCGCCCTGAAAGTCCGTTTCTTTGGGGGCAGTTAGGGCAGGCAGAATAGTGTAGTGGTGCAGGTTAAAACACCAGATTCAGACCCTGAGCCTCCTCAGTTGACTCTCTTGGCCCTACTCTTCCCTACTCAGGGACCTAAAGCAAGGCTCTTATTTCTCTGAGCCTGTCTTTCTTCATTTATAAATGAGGCCAACAACTGCCAAACTTCCAGAGCTGTTGTGAAGTTAAATGTGATAGTTTAGGTAGAGAACCTGGAATGTGGGGCGTGCACAGTGAAGGCTAACTATTATTTATTTCTATGGTTCCCCAACCCTCTGCATAGTCTTTGGAGGGCAGACCGCAGGTGTCATCTGTCTCTTTATTCCCATAGAACTTGAGGCTCAATTATTTTCCCTTACTGGTCCCTGTTTGTGCTCATACACATGTCTACACCTGAAAATTCGCTGAGACTGGCCCCTCCTAGAAGCGTCCTTTCCACCCTGGTGCCCATCTATGTCTACACACACCCCACCCACTCCTCTCTCCTACAGGCAGCCTTTCCGGATTACATCATGGCTCCTTGTTCGGTCCCTCAGTGATGTTTAAGCTCACTGTACCATGTATGAAGACAACTCTACGCCCTCATTTACACTCTGAGCTCCAGGAGAGCCTCTCCCTCCCCCCCTTCTTCAGAATTCCACACAGCACAAAGCAGGCATAACAAACTGGTTAATAACTCATGTTCTTGGGGCCCCTGGGTAGCTCAGTCAGTTAAGCATCTGTCTCTTCTGCTCAGATCATGATCCCGGGGTCCTGGGACCTGCTTCCAGCTCAGCAGGGAGTCTGCTTCTTCTTCTCCCTCTGCCCCTCCCCCTTGCTTGTGTGTGAGCTCTCTCTCTCTCTCTCTCTCTCTCTCTCTCTCTCAAATAAATAAATTATTAAAAAAAAAAAAAGAACTCATGTTCAGAGAGCATGCAACTCCTGATCTCAGGGTTGTGAGTTTGAGCCCCATGTTGAGTATAGAGATTACATTAAAAAAAATTTATGTTCTCAGACAAGGCTGAATTAAAATCCTGGCTCTGCTACCTTTACTGGACAAATCACTGCTCCCCCCACTTTTTTATGCATGTAATTTCTGTGTCCAACATGGGGCTCGAACTCACAACCTCAAGATCAAGAGTTCCATGTTCCATCGACTGAGTCAGCCAGGTGCCTCTCACTTTCCTTTTCTGTGTCTCAGTTTCTTCATCTCAGAATGAAGAAGATATTAGTGCCTACCTCCCACAGTTTTGGGGAGGACTGAATGTGATGATGTGTGTGAAAAATCTCAGCACCATCCTCAACAAATAGCAATTTGCATTGCATTATTATTAACCTTCTACTGTTAAGTTAAAACCAAAGCTGGTGTATGTTATGTGAAATATATCTCAATAAAGCTGTTAAACACAACAAAGCAGGCTACAAAATGTTATGAAATGCATGTTTCCACTTTTTGTAAAATGCACAAAGAAATACTGTAAGGACTATACTCACATGTTAACAGAAGTAATGTCTAGGTGTTAATTTTCTTTTAAAATTTACTGCAATGAATATATATCACTCATGTTATAAGAACAAAGGCTTTTGGGCGCCTGGGTGGCTCAGTGGGTTAAAGCCTCTGCTTTCGGCTCAGGTCATGATCTCAGCGTCCTGGGATCGAGGCCCGCATCGGGCTCTCTGCTCAGCGGGGAGCCTGCTTCCTCCTCTCTCTCTGCCTGCCTCTCTGCCTATTTGTGATCTCTCTCTCTCTGTCAAATAAATAAATAAAATCTTAAAAAAAAACAAAAAAGAACAAAGGCTTTTCAGGGGTGCTTGGGTAATGCAGTCGGTTAAGAGCCCAACACTTGGTTTAGGCTCAGATCCTGATCTCATGGTCATGAGATTGAGCCCCCACCTCTGGCTCCGGGCTCAGCGTGGAGCCAGCTGGACAGTCTCTCTCCCTCTCCATCTGCCCCTCCAGCTCGTGCTCTCTCTCTCTTAAATAAACAAATCTTTAAAGAAAGAAAGAAAGAAAAGAACACGGCTTTCACCAAAAAGCAGATTATGAAGTTGCTGGTATTCTTCTCACCAGACCGTAAACCCCATGAGGACAGGGACCCCTTCGCCAGGCGCAGATAAGGCGCTGAACAAACATTGACACAAGGATGACTGGATGGGGGCCTCCTTGGCGCCCGCGTCTGCAGTACCGCTCTCTCCCTGTGGGTGGCAGGCTCCGCATGTGCGGGCACCGCCCACGAGTCTGCACGGAGATGAGTAGTGCCTGCGACCTTCAACGTGACTGTCCAGTCTCAGGATCTTTGAAGGAGGGAGGGAGGTAGAACCTGCAAGAGGGATAGAGGGAGCCCGACCCGCGCCTCAGGATTCCTCCTCAATGCCTTGTCTCTGAAATTTTCTCTGCATCTTCCCTGAATTGGAACAAAAAGAGAAAACTTCATTTCTTGGAGAATGTCCCCACCTCCCCCAACTCACCCCTTAGTGGGAGGCAGACGGGAGAGACTGATAGTCCCCCTGGGTTGGGGGTGGAGGTGTGGGGGGCGGGAGAGATTGAGAAAGAGAGATCATCTTGAAAATCTTCATCTTCCTAACTCATAACTCACAGGGCGCTGCGCTTGACATTGACTAACTGTCCCCACCCAGTAGCTCTTTGATCTTAAGAGGAAGGTATGTTAGCATCCTCGTTTGCAGAGGAGGGCCATTGTGGCTTAGCGCGGTAGTCCTCACTTAGAGACAGACCTCAGCTGTGTTTGACTCCAAATCTCTTCCCTTGACCTGCCTCCCCCACCCCACCCCCACCCCGCTGTGTGTCAAGCTGAGATTACCCTTGGAGGTGTGTGTCCATCTAATTTACCATTAAATTATTAAAACTAATAGCATCTATTTAGCCTATCCTTCCTGAAGTACTGGCACTCGACAAATATTACCTCATTTAATTTCTCCAACAACCCAGTAGAAGGTTAATAAGTAAGAAGTAAAATTATCCTCATTTTACAGATGAGGAAACTGGGCCTTGGAGAAGCAAAAATTGACACAACTAGAGACAGGCTTGACTGAGGCAAGATGAAATGCACAGCTGTCTGACCCCAGTCTTTTTTTTTTTTTTTTTTTTAAGTAGGCTCTATGTCTACTTAAGACATGGGGCTTAAACTCATGACCAGGAGATCAAGAGTCGCACGCCCCACTGACTGAGCCAGCTGGGTGCCCCCAATACATGCTCTTTTCCTAATAATTATTTAAGTATTGGAGTATCAAATAGGTAATACATTTACATGGTTCAAATTACCAAAAAATAAAATAAAATAAAAAAGGAAAAGTCACCTCCCATGCCTGTCCTCTAACCACAGGATTACTGCAAAGAAGGTCACCATACTAGAGATTTCTAATGAATCTTCTACAGATACCCTGCATAGATGACTACCTCTTACACACTCACAACTGATTTCTAAAACACAGGAAGGACCAAGTCCTCTTCTAGAACTGAGTGTGAGTGCTCCTCACTGACTCCTTGGATGGCCAGAGGTAGGGCCTCCTGGGAGAACCTCCATCCACTTCATGTCTCAACCACATATGTCTTCTCCAAGCCTTCTATCATGTGTCATCTTCCCAGCCTCCTCGTCTCCAGCTTCTCTCCAACTGCTCCATCTATTATGATCTCTTTGCTCTTTGAGGCTCCCCAGGCAAAACCCATCCCCCCTTCCTCTTTGCCCCCAGAGGGCTTGCCAGCATCTCTCTTGCACATTTCATTATCCTATGTGTGATGGATGGTTGTCTCCCTGCCTGCCTCTCCTACTAGATTATTAATTTCAGGCATCTCTTGTCAGTGGTTAGGTAGCCTGTGAACAGCGCCACCACCCGTGTAGTCCCCACACTAACAAACTAGGGATCAGTCTTTCTCATTGTCTCCTACCTCCCTCCTTCCCTCCCTCTCTCCCTTCCTTCCTTCCTTCCTTCCTTCTTTCCTTCCTTCCTTCCTTCCTTCCTTCCTTCCTTCCTTCCTTCCTTCCTTCCTTCCTTCTGCTTCATCCTTACATCTGGTCAACCACCAACTGGTTTTTACCTTAGAAATGTCTCTCCTGGGGTGCCTGGGTGGCTCAGTCGGTTAATCATCTGACTCTCGATCTCAGCTCTGGTCTAGATTTCAAGGTCGTGAGTTCAAGTCCCACATGGAATTCAAGCTCCATGCTCAAAAAGAAGGAAATGGCTCTTTCATCTTCTCCATCCCTGCTGTGCTTATGGCCACTGTTCTCTCTCCCCTGGATGATTGCAATAGTCTCCAGGCTGGCCTCTCTCCTTACAGGTCACTGCCTCCAGTCTATTCTCCATTTAGCAGCCAGGGTGACCCTTCTAAAGCACAATTTTGACTATGCCACCACTCCACTTTGCAACCCTTCAATGGCTTTCTGATTCCTTCGGACCTCCACCATCCTGAAGGATACAATCACTGCCTATCTCCACTAATTTCACTAAGGACACATCCTCTGAGCTAGCCTTCTTTCTGTTTCAGTTTCTATTTTTATTTCCAACCTCCGGGGCTTTGCTCATGCTGTTCCCTCTGCCAGGAATGCTTTTTCCGCTCATCTCCCTAATGTCTAAGTAGCCTGGGAAGTCCATGAGAACAGGGACCTTGTCTGCCTTGCTTACGCCTATATCCCAACACCAAACACAGTGCTTAGTCAATATTTTTTAAAACAAGGCGACTCTGCTTCTTTATTTTTAAAAAGATTTTATTTATTTATTTATTTATTTGAGAGAGAGAGAGAGCATGAGCAGGGAGAGGGACAGACAAGAAACAGACTCCCAGCTGAATGGGGAGCCCCATTCAGGGCTCGATCCCAGGAACCTGAGTTCATGACCTAAGCTGAAATTAAGACTCAGACACTCAAATGACTGAGCCAGCCAGGTGCCCCAAAATTCTGCTTCTGTAAATTTTGACACAACTTTTAGACTCTACCAAGCAATATAACATCGTATCTTCTGTTTCCATCTGACAGCAACAGGCGCTCTACGGCTACAGCCTAAACCCACCCAGATAAGCACCACAGCCCTATGTCTGCATCTTCCATGATGGGCAGCACACTAACAAATACTAATTGTTCTTACAAAAAATTTTTTTTACCTTGAAGATTTTTATTATTATTTTGCTCTCGTTGTTCTCCTAATGACAAAAGAAAATGTGCCTGTTGTAAAAACTGCAGACAGAAATAAATTAGAAGGTAAAAGTCCCTTGGGGGCTCACCCTATAGAACTATTGTTTGATTTAAATGGCACCTATAACCTTGTTTCTATTTGTAGACTTTGCAGGGGAGGAAGAGAAGGGAGCCTGGCCTGCCCATGGTCAGTTCCTCTCCTTAATTCCTAGGCCCTGTCTGCTCCCTGGTTATGCACATAACATGGTTGCTGACATTATACATTATCCATGTTGAGCTTGGCAGACATTGGCACAAACGACTCTGATGGAGAGGAGGTCTATTTAAACCTCACCTGTGATGAAGGCCACTCTCACACTTCAATCAGACTCTAGGTTTCCATTCAAGTTTGAGAACATTGAGTGAACTTGAATCCTGCTGCAAATTGGTGCAATTAAAACACGTGATGAAATTATTGGTCAAACCAAACCCAGGTTCATATCTTGCTTTCATCACTTCCTGTGTCAACTCCAGCTGTTTGCCTTTCTGTTCCTTGAACAAGCCAACCTCCTTCCCACCTCAGGGCCTTTGCAATTGCTGGGCCCTCTGCCAGGAACCCTCTTCCCCTGCTTGTCATGTGTGGTGTACCTCCCCTTAAATTTCAGCCTTCCAGGAGAGACCTTGCCTGGTCACTTTCTCCAAAGGTGAAAAGGTGATACTTCTCTTTATCACAAGAATCATTTTTTAAAAGACTATTTTTTTAAGTTTATTTATTAAATAATCTCTACTCAGTTGATTAAGCATCTGCTTTTTGCTCAGGTCATGATTCCGGGGTTCTGGAATCAAGCCCCTCAGGCTCCCTGCTCCTAGGGGAGCCTGCTTCTCCATCTCCCTCTGCAGCTCCCCCTGCTCGTGCTCCCACGTGTTTTTGCTTTCCCTCTCAAATAAATAAATAAAGTCTAAAAAAAACCATCTCTACACTCAATATGGGTCTCTAACTCACCATTCTGAGATCAAGAGCCACACGTTTTTCTGACTGGGCCAGCCACGTGTCATGCAAGTATCATTTATTTATTTATTTTTAAGATTTTATTTACGTATTTGCCAGAGAGAGAGACAGGGAGAGCAGCTGGCCGAGGGAGAAGCAGTCTCCCCGATGAGCAAGGAGCCCAATGCGGGACTTGATCCCGGGACTCTGGGATCATGATCTGAGCCAAAGGCAGATGCTTAACCAACTGAGCCACCCAGGCGTCCTGCAGGTATCACTTTTTTAAAAAGATTTATTTATTTGAGGGGGAAGGGACAGAGGGAGAGGGAAAATCTCAAGCAGACTCTGCTGAATGCAGAGTCTGACACAGGGGTCAATCTCACTATCCTGAGATCATGACTTCAGCTGGAACCAAGAGTTGGAGGCTCAACCAACTGCCCCACCCAGATGCCCAAGTACCACTTTTTTTTAAAAGATTTTATTTATTTATTTGACACACAGAGAGAGATCACAAGTAGGCAGAGAGGCAGGCAGAGAGAAGAGGAAGCAGGCTCCCTGCCGAGCAGGGAGCCCGATGCGGGCCTCCAGCCCAGGACCCTGAGATCATGACCTGAGCCGAAGGCAGAGGCTTTAACCCACTGAGCCACCCAGGTGCCTGTATCACTTTTTTTTAACAGCACAGATTGTTACCTGTTTTTATTTTGTTTTGTTTTTGTTTTGTTTTTTATTTTGGTTTGTTCTTCATCTTTTCCATTGGAGTGTGAGGTTTTTTTTTTTTAAGATTTTATTTATTTATTTGAGGGAGAGAGCATGAGTGGGGGGGGAGGGACAGAGGGAGAAGCAGACTCCCCACTGATCAGGGAGCCAGACGGGGGTGCTCAATTCCAGGACCCTGGGATCATGACCTGAGCCCAAGGCAGACGCTTAACCAACTGAGCCACCCAGGCGCCCCTAGAGTGTGAGTTCTATGAAGGCGTTTAATTTGTCTTTTGTTGTTGTATCTCCAACACTTTGCGCTGTTCCTGGTGCCTGAATGTTAACACCCAACATTTTCTGTGGTCCTACTGTGTGTTAAGCACTCTTCCAAGCATTTCATAGAAAAACTCAGTCTATTCTTTAAAAGCATAGCAAAACAAAACCCAAAGAAACCCACAAAAAAAAGAAAGAAAGAAAGAAAGAAAGAAAGAAAGAAAGAAAGAAAGAAAGAAAAGAAAAGAAAAAAGAGAAGAGAAGAAAAGAAAAACAAACAAACAAACAAACCTCTTTGGGGATTGTAGGTACTATTATTAGCCTCCTTTGCCAGAGGAGGAAATTGAAGCATTGGAAAGTCAAGTACCTGTCTAGTACCTGTCCAAGGACAGGTAACTAGAAAATGGCCAAGGGCAGATTGGAATCCAAGCTAGCCAGCTCCAGAACCCTACTGTCCACCTCAATATGAGTTATCATCAGTGGGGACCACGAGGGTCATTCCAACTGGGAAGAGATCCTGCAATTTTGCTCTGTAGTAGAGCAGATCTAGAGCAGGTGTTCTGTTCTCCCGAGGCCTTTTACAAAGGAATTCTCCTCCACTTAATTCAAATGTCACCATTTGCGGCTGGGTGCTACGGACTCCAGATCTAAGGCCTTAGTTCAAACAAACAAAGGCTTAGCATTGACAATGGAGGTGAAAACAGCATCCAAATAAGAGGATGATCGGTTTCCGCCCACCATTAGGCTGATAAGAGAAGGCTCTGAAGTCCTAGGAGACACCTCCCGCTCCCCGCCAGCCCGGATTCTCTTCCAGGCCCATCTTCTTCACCCAGGATGGGATGAAGCAGATGCTTCTATCTGAGAAAGCATCAGAAAGCAGTCACTTCCTCTGCAAAGTCCTCCCGATAACCTCAGGCTAAGCCAGCCGTCTCTTCCCCCTGGCCCCTGGCCTCATCATTCTGCTAGGCTGTACCTTCCTTTCCCGGTTCCCGGACTGTGGTGGCCTCCCTAAGGGCAGAGACCAGCTTCTCCGTTGCTGTGTCTCTTCCCCCGTCCTCTTGCTGTGTTCACTCCCGCTCATTCCTCAAATCTCATCTTAAGGTCACCTCCTCCAAGAAGCCTTTCCTGGCAACCCCCACAATCAGTACAGAAAACTTCTTGGTGCAATGATAGCTGGTTTGCTTATCTAGGTTGCCCCGCCCTCCACCCAGGGGTTCCCACACCTCAGCATCTAGGACTCCCCTGGGGGAGCTTGTAAGATGCAGATTCCCAGGCTCCAACCTCAGAGAGTGAGTCCAGAGACTGGAGTAGGGCCTGAGAATCTGCCTTGTAACCACTCACATGGTAATTCTGGTATGAAGGGTGCCAGAGGAATGATGCAATAAACAATTGCATGCTTGAGGGCGGGGACCATCATCTTTGCGAACCCCCATTAGCCAGTCTGAGCCTGGCACATAAGAGGTGTTCATACATGATGGCTGAATGAACGCTTGAATGGATGAATGGCTACCAGCCTTATAATACCTTCTGCAGATATAGCAACTTGAGTTTGACCTTGAAACAGCCACATGAAGGTCATAGGTTTATACTCTGCTGGAATGGGGGTGGGAAAGTGTTGAGGCTCTGGTGTCCACAGTGCTAAATTGGAAACTGAGGATGCTACTTCCTGACTTGCAGCATGAGCAACTTATTTGGTCTCTCCAAGCCTCAATGTCTTCATCTGCAGAACAGAGATGGTAATAATAATAATAATAATAATAATAATAATAATAATAATACTTGCATCATAGAGCCTTGGAGAGATGAAATGAGGTAAAGCTCTTAGCACAGTGCCAGGCCCGGAGTCGGTGTCCAAAGACTTCTGGATCCTATTATTATGGTTGTTGTTATCATTACAAATATTTTTTTTTTTAAGTTTTTTTTTTTTTTTTTTATTCATTTGACACAGAGAGAGAGATTACAAGTAGGCAGAGAGGTAGGCAGAGAGAGAGGAGAGAGGAGGAAGCAGGCTCCCCGCTGAGCAGAGAGCCCGATGTGGGCCTCGATCCCAGGACCCTGGGATCATGACCTGAGCCGAAGGCAGCGGCTTTAACCCACTGAGCCACCCAGGCGCCCCATTACAAATATTTTAAAAAATATTTTATTTACTTATTTGAGAGAGAGAAAATGAGCGGGGGAGGGGGTGGGCAAAGATGGAGAGCAAGGGACAAGCAGACTCCTGTGCTGAGCACAGAGACCTATGCAGGGCTGGATCTCACGACCCTAAGATCACGACTGAGCCAAAACCAAGTCAGTGCTCAACCGACCCTGCCACCTGGGTGCCCATCATTACAACTATTAACATCAGAGCTGGGAGGGATCCCAGATCCTCAAATTCATGAGCTTCCTACTCAAGTTTCCATGGATTCCCCACCCCCCTTTCCCAGGGAATCTATAGTGGGGATTCAGGAGGATGTTCTATGAACATCCAGAAATAGAGGACACGATTGTACATGTCTGCTCGTGTTTCCTAAGAGAACCCTAACTTTCAAGTTAAAGATGGAGAGACTGAACCAGAGAGAGAAGGGGCTTTACTCCAAGTTTCTTCATTCACTTGTACAGTCATTCCTTTATTCACTCCTCATTTCTTCAACCAAGCATTGACTATTTCCCCAGGATCCAGAGGTGACCCAGACGCAGTCTCTAGTCCTTATCCCCTACCTCACATCCCAAGGCCTCTTGGCCTCAATTGTTAAAAGCTCAGTGCTTGTATTCTGATTCCTTTGTTAACACAATGCCCTGGGGGTAAGTCAGGCACTTTGATTAAGCCTAAATTCTTGCCCCAGGTTGAAAGCCCTATTTTACTCAATTATTTCCCTTCTCCAAACCTCGTTTT
This sequence comes from Ailurus styani, assembly GCA_002007465.1. Classification (NCBI taxonomy): domain Eukaryota; kingdom Metazoa; phylum Chordata; class Mammalia; order Carnivora; family Ailuridae; genus Ailurus; species Ailurus styani. Next base: position 4,874,293 of record LNAC01000016.1, on the reverse strand, counting down.
CCCAGCCTGTAGAAAGGGGGTAATAACGCCTGCCTCCCCGAGTAGTTGTGAGAGATAAATAGACTTGAAGGTGTTTTATAAACTGTAAAGTGCTGTGCCAATATTAGATATTACTGGCTGGAGAGAGATGAAATAGAAATCAATAAATAATTAAGAACTGCACAACCCCCTTCCTCTTTTTTTTTTTACATAAAATATTCTGTAGTAAGAGCTCTTATGTAATCTGATCAGATGAGTGGTTGGTAAGTTTATTGAAAAAGCCCACTGAAACAGGAAATGATAAAAATAATACTTACAACCCTTAAATATTCTATTCTAATGTAAAAATCTATTGCTATATATTCATTCGCCAGTCTTTTGATGTAGGTCCAAAGCCTTGTCTTTGAGCCTGATCTGAGCCAGCTGGTTGGAGTTTTCCCACATCCTTCTTACAGGAACCACTCCCCTGAGCTTCTTAAAAGTTGATGTAGATCTGAAGGCCCTTGTTGTCCAGATTTTTAGAATTCCACCTCCATCCCCATCTGAGAGTCTCTCATTGTCTAGACCATCCCTAACCCACTAACTTCCCCCACAATCAGTGCCTTATGACAAAAGTTTATTTTTTGCTCATCCTATATAACTATAGTGGGTCAAGCTGGGGCTTTGCTTCTTTCTCTTCTTATTTCTCTTCTTTCTTTCTTATTGATTTTGGTTTGGAGAGAAACAATTATTATATTCACAGCAATTATTAGCAAAAGATACAGAGATGCCTCATACCCTCCCCGTCCCAGCCCTTGCATAGCTTCTCCCATTATCAACGTCCCCCACCAGAGTAGTACCTTTGTTGGAATTAATGAACCCACATTGACAGACACGCCATCAATACCCAAAGTCCACAGTTTACATTAGGCTTCATTCTCAGGGTAGTGCATTCTACAGGTCTGGACAATTGTGTAATGACACATACCAACTAACTTCTAAGGAGTCTTTCCAGAGCATTCAACTGGTTTATAGAAACATCAGTTTTCTTTTCCAACTTCCATGTTACCAGTTTGTCACATACAATGATATGATTTAGTAACAAAAGTGACTGAAGGGTGCCTGGGTGGCTCAGTGGGTTAAAGCCTCTGCCTTCGGCTCGGGTCGTTATCCTAGGGTCCTGGAATCGAGGCCCACATCGGGCTCTCTGCCCAGCGGGGAGCCTGCTTCCTCCTCTCTCCTCTCTCTCTGCCTACTTGTAATCTCTCTCTGTGTGTCAAATGAATAAATAAAATCTTTAAAAAAAAAAAAAGAGTAAGTGACTGAAGAACCAACCCAGCTGACTCTTGGTAGGTGCACAGTCACGTCGCTAAGTCATCAGGACAGGTTAGTGACTGGTCATACTAGGAATGANGTGACTGAAGAACCAACCCAGCTGACTCTTGGGAGGTGCACAGTCACGTCGCTAAGTCATCAGGACAGGTTAGTGACTGGTCATACTAGGAATGAGTCCTCCAGCCACTGTGGCATGACTTTGTTCCGGGTTTTGCAGTAGGCAAGATGAGTGTTGGTTAATCCAGAGAGCCAGCTTCAGGGAGTTCTTAATCCAGTGAGTTAATTCAGAAAGCTTCTACTATACCACCTCATATAATGAAAAGTCATTCTCTGAGTAATTTGCAAGACCAAAGCAGATTCTGTCCTTCCTTCTTATATTTTTTAGTTATTTTTTTGAACCTTTAAAATGGGTGAAAGTTTTTTTTTTTAGGTAATTACGAATATACAGTCACATATGCCAAGTGCTAGATGAATATACTAGACTTCAAATTCTTTGAATCGAGCCCATTGTAATAGGATAAGCTGGACGTGACATAACATGCCGAAGTGGGATAATGACAGTGGAGAGAATCCTGGAATTAGGTAGTGGTTCTCAAACTGCACTCTGGGACCAGCAGCGGCAACATCACCTGGGAACTTGTTAGAAATGCAAATTCTCGAGCTCCACCCCGGACCTGCTGCATCAGAAATTCAGGGGTGGGGCCCAGCGATCTGTGTTTGAACAAGCCCTCCAGGGGATTACGGTGCTCCCTCCAACCAACAGATGCTCCCCATCCCAGGTTTACCACTTGAAGGCTGTGTGATCTCAGACAAGTCACTGCTCTCTTTGAGCCTATTTCCTCTCTGGAAAATAAGAATGATAACAAACCTAGGTCACAAGGAGATTGTGAAGATGGGCGCCTGGATGGCTCAGTGGGTTAAAGCCTCTGCTTTCGGCTCAGGTCATGATGTCAGGGNCTCACAAGGAGATTGTGAAGATGGGTGCCTGGGTGGCTCAGTGGGTTAAAGCCTCTGCCTTCGGCTCAGGTCATGATGTCAGGGTCCTGGGATCGAGGCCCGCATCGGGCTCTCTGCTCAGCAGGGAGCCTGCTTCCTCCTCTCTCTCTGCCTACTTGTAATCTCTCTCTGTCAAATAAATAAATAAAATCTTAAAAAAAAAAGGAGATTGTGAAGATGAAGTGACGTAATACTTGCAAAACGCACAGTACAGTGCCTGACCCACGGCAGGGACCCAAAAAACGTTAGGAAGAGTTGATTTTATTGTTAGAGATTCACAAGTGGTGGCTCTAATTAGGGCTAAAAACATTTGAGAGAAACAAGAAACGATGTGAGATGTTTTTAAATGTTTCTGAGGGCGCCTGGGTGGCTCAGTGGGTTAAAGCCTCTGCTTTCGGCCCAGGTCATGATCTCAGGGTCCTGGGATCGAGGCCCGCATCGGGCTCTCTGCTTGGCAGGGAGCCTGCTTCCCCCTCTCTCTCTCTCTCTGCCTGCCTCTCTGCCTCCTTGTGATCTCTCTCCCGCTGTGAAATAAATAAATAAAATCTTAAAAAAAAATAAAATAAATGTTTCTGAGAAGCTACACGATAGCAAACACTTTGACCTCATTATGTCCCTTTGCCTTTCTAATAAACGTGTTGAAGTAGGTATAATTATACTCTCCCCACTACCGAGATGTGGAGACTGAGGCTTGGTGAGGCTGAATGAGAGCTGAGGAGAAGAGCTGGAAGTGGACCACATCTAAGTGCTCCATGTGTCCCAACCCACCCTCTGCCCCAAACAGATGCAGGCAGATTGGCAGCTGCTAGGGCCAGCCCCCACCCCTCCAAACCACCTGACCTCCAGAGTCCAGCTGTTGTCCTCCCAAACCCTCTGCCCCATGCAGGAGAAGACGTGAATTTCTTGCAGGAGTCGTGGCAGGATTGCTTTCTAGGTGCTCTGGAAGTCAAGACTTTCAACTAATCTCTGCTCCACCAGGATTTCCTGATTCAATACCCTGGCCCACTTCTCCTGCTTCAGACTCTCCCCCAACTTCAGTTGGGGAACCGAACACCAGCATGATTCAGTTTTGGACCTTAGACCAGAACTAATAAATCATTAGTTCATCGGATATTCCACCTGTGGTGTTCCAGGCACTGGGAGTACAGACATGAGCAAAACAGACAAGGGCCCTACTGCAGAGATCCTGAATGTTCAAATGAAGGACACACAGAAGCAGACAAATACTATACAGTAGGGTCAGTGCAGACATGGGAAAACAACCTGGCTCTGTGAGAGCCGAGAACAGGCTCCTGATCCAGTTCAGGAAGGGGAGAATCCTGGAAGGCTTCCTGGAGGGGGTGACCTCTGAGTTGATTGAGAGGTGTTCACCTTAGTGTTTCAGCAACTTCTCATTTTGTGGATGGAGAAATGAGTCCAGAGAGAATTATTTGGCTCATTCATTCATCAAAGCAAGCAAATATTTCCCCAGTATCTCCGTTTCCCTAGTATCAGGCCCTGAGCCTGAAGATACAGAGTCGAATGAAGAAACAGCCCTGCTAGAGGCCCCAGACACTCAGAGGACCACACCCACTCAAACCCATTAGCGTCTTTGGGGGGTTTTGTACTCTTTCTTTTTTTTTAATTCTGTCATTTAAAAGTCAGGTTATTGCAGTATGCTTCACATAGAGTAAAATTCTCCCTTTTCAGTTGTTGAGTCCTGTGAGTTTTGACAACTACACACGGTGCTGGGACCACTATCATGACGAAGAAAGAGAACATCGCTTGCAGCTCCTCCGACTTCCTGGGTCCAAGCTCACCGCCTGATTCACTGCGGAACCCGGGGCAGGTCCTCCCCTCCCTGAACCTCAGTTTCACCATCTGTAAAATAGGGACCATCAAGTCTCTCTCACAGGGATAATGTGGAGAGGCCGGGCACACAGTAAGCGCTCAATAAACACCCATTGTTACTGGGATGTCCCTCCGCTTCTTCCCCGTTCTAGCTCTTCCAAGCTCTCCCTCACCCTCTGGGTCTGAATCTCTATCTCTAAAACACGCGCGCGCGCGCGCGCACACACACACACACACACACACACACACACACACACAAAGACATTTTTGAAGCCTCTTGTTTCTCAAAGAGGTTTTATTTATAGGCCGCGCCTCATTGTGAATGTGAAAAGGAGAAAGCCCAGGCCCTGCGTAGACCTTTCATGTGTAAATCAGCCCGGGCCAGGAGCACCGGGGTCACCGGGAGGAGGATTTCACTCTTAATTACTCCTGGAGAAAGCGGGCGGGAGCGGGGCCGGGGCGCAGACTCCACCCTCGTCCGAGGGAGGCCTCGCCGGGAGCCCCGCGCCTGCCCGGCCTGGGCCCCTCGCTCTGCCGGCTGGGGCGCGCCTGCTCGCCGGGGCCGGGTCGGGCGCTTCCTGGGCCTGGCCTTGATTTCTGCTGAACCCGGGCCAAGGCAGAGGCGCAGGTGCCTCCGGGGAGCAGGGCCCCGAGTGGGTTTCTTTGACGCCAAGACGTTTGGACATGGAAAGAGGGCAAACAGCTTTGGCAGAGTGGGAGGTAGGGAGCGATGGTCTGCGAAAGGGGAGGCCTTACATGTAAAAAAAAAAATTTTTTTTCCCCAAAGGTCTTTTATTCATTCTTTCTTTTCCCGTGTAAAAATAACATGCTCTAGAAAAAAAGTCTGGAAGTATTCTCACCGGGCCCTGAATGTTGTTTACTTCAGGGAACGAATTTGGGAGATGAGAAGGACATTATTAACATTTTTTGTAACACGTTTCTTTATTTTTGGCTTGGTACAACGACTACGTGTTGCCTTTCGTAATTAAAAAAGAGATACTTTTCATAATGTCTGTGATACGGTTTTCTGATGAGCAAAGAAATTCATAACCAGTGTAAAACACTGAGAAAATGAAGTATAAAAACCACCTCTGCTCCCACCCAAAGAAAGTCACTTTTAATATTTAACTATAAGGACGTTGATGATTTATTTCTACTCCAGGCTTTTCGGTTTTATTTTTGTGTGTTTGTTTTGCATACTTAACACTGCCCACTTTTGGCACAACTTAACACATTGAGGTTTTTTTTCCCCTTTGTCTTTTCATGTGTCTTATATGTATTTATGTTATTGGATGGCAATATCTTGAAATTTAAAAATACACAAATCCTTGGGCCCCAACAATTTCACATCTATGCTATTCTACAGATATACTCACAGGGGCAGGAAAAGGTAAATAGTATAAACAAATATGTTCATTGTAGCAGTGTTTATAGAAGCATAAGCTAGCCACGATGTTGATGTTCACTGTCAACCTTGATCATCATGAGTAGGGAATTAATTAAATTATCATGTGACATTAGAGTAGAATGTTTTGTAGTCATTATAAGAGAATATCACATATAAAGATAACCCCAAATTTATACTGCATTGAATAACAAAGTGAGTTTCAGAATAATTTATATATCAGAATAATCTGTATTTATATTATATATTCAGAATAATGTATATATGATCTATATATAAATGGATAATCATACCTGAGTGTATATGCACAGAAAATTGAAAATTTCTGGAAGAACATACGTGAAACTGGTAACAGTCACTTTTGGTAAAGAGGGGTCAAGAACTTTTAGTTTTCACCTTACACTTTTGTGTACTGGTTGAATTTTTCTCTTAATGTAAGCATACATTCGTAATCTAAAAAAACTAATAAAAATGTAGCCTAGCTATATATAATTCTAATATATGTTTATTAAGGAAAATTCGATTTTCACTGAATAAACGCAAAGTTCATTAAAGAAACAGAACATTGATTAAAGAAAATACAATCCCCTATACCATCCAAAGACAGGCACTGTTAACATTTTGGTTTATTTCCTTCTAGTTTTATTTCTAAATATATTTCGTTAACTTTAAAAAAATATGCTAATGGAAAATATACACAAACGATGCATTTGTACAAAAGTTAGAAAATAAATACCACTCAAACCCTGCTATTCAGAAATAACCACTGTTTACATTTTAGTGTATAAACTTTGAATGCTTCCCTGCAGCGTTTTCTTTGGGGAGTTGATTTTGTTTCTGCTTTTTTTTTTTACACCATTCCTTCTATATATGTAAATTCGTGTTTTCCTTTTATTCATTCATGTGTTTTTATATCCTTTTCCATGTTAATATAAATGATTCACAAATATAATTTTAATAGTTAGAAAATATCCCAGCCGTAGACAAAAAGCCCTTCACTCAAACATTCCCCTTTTAATGATTCCTAAGTTGTTTCCAAGTTTTTGTGATTATAAACAACTCAGATGAATGCTTTATACTTACATCTTTTCCTCTATGTCAAATAATGTCCTCATATCTCAGCAGTAGAGTTACTAGGCTAAAGGGTATGTCTATTTTTCAGGCTGTCTCTTTTTTTAAGATTTTATTTTTAAGGGGCGCCTATGTGGCTCAGTTGGTTAAGCAACTGCCTTCGGCTCAGGTCATGATCCTGGAGTCCCAGAATCTAGTCCTGCATCGGACTCCCAGCTCAGCGGGGAGTCTGCTTCTCCCTCTGACGCTTTCCTCTCTCGTGCTCTCTCTCTCAAATAAATAAACAAAATCTTTAAAAATTTTTACTTTTAAGTAATCTCTATACGCAACGTGGGGCTTGAACTCACAACCCTAAGATCAAGAGTCCCATGCTCTACTGACTGAGCCAGTCAAGCACTCCTATTTTTCAGGCTCTTAACAAGCATCATCCAGTTGTTTCTTGAGTGTATGACAGACAGAGACATTCCAGAGGAGGAGAAAAGATGGGAAGGGGAGGGTTCAGCTGGGCAAGTTTGGGTGGGAACACCTGGAATTTATATTTCTCTGCCTGTCTGCTGTGGCTTTCCCCTTTCTCTTCTAACACTGCAGCGACTACCCCCGACTGCTGAGCCTTTACTTTGTGCTTTGCACTTTACATGCTTTATCTCATTTGCTTCTCACAAGAACCCTAAAATGTGGGTGGTCTCATCATCCCCACTTTACAGATGAAGAAACTGAGGCTTAAAGACGGAACTGTACTTCCCTAGAACACATAGCTGGTAAGTGGCGTGGCTGAGATTTGAACCAAGCAATCAGATTCCTTTTGCATGAATTTATAGATTGATCAAACTCTCATTTTAAAGATAGAAAAACTGAAGCAAGAAAGGGGATGTGAGCTGCCCAGAGAAGTAGCCTAACGCCAGTTGCTGGACATTTTCCCACTATGCTCCATTGTCTGCTCACAGGGTGCTAATCCAGGGAGTCCGGACTGAAGGCGCTCCAAAATTCTTTGTTTTAGAAAATCTTCCTGTGGGGCTTCTGGGTTCCAGTGAAACTCAGAGTCTCTCAGAACCACAGCTCCAGCTGTGGGTCTCCCCTCCAGGGCTGGGTGCTGCCTGTCCATCATTTAAAAAAAAAAAAGAAAGAAAGAAAGCAAAAAAAAAAAAAAAAAAGTAGCAGTTAAGCGCCCACATGCCCAGGCAGGGAAGAAATCGGGCAGCCCCAATACATGTTCAGCCACGGCCATTCCATGGTTAGGAGTATGAAGTATTAAGATGAACAGAAAAGAGATGAGTGAAGAGAAGGAAAATGGCCAAGGAAGGAGTGCATTTGAGAGAAGGCTGCAAAAAGAGACAGTAGAGAAGGAGATGATGTCTGAAGGAAGTGAACTGGAATCAGCTGATCCCCTCAGGTAAGCAAGAACTCAATACCCTAGGCTGAGTTTCCACTTCAAAGAATTGTAGGGAGTCTGGCCTAGAATCTCCAGGCACTGCATTTTACAGACGAGGCCTCTGTGTCAGAGACAGAGAGAGAGACAGAGAGGGGAAGACTCTCCCCAGGCCACAGAGCAGGCAAGCCTGGGATTCCGCCATTGTCTCTGACGTTGCCTTCTGTCATATTGTCCCATCGTCTCTTGGCTGGAGGTCAGAGCCCCAGGAGGTGAAGATCTAGACCTGTCTTCCTTGCTCAGGGCTGGGGTAGGCTCCCTGCTTGTGTGGATCCAGATGCTCTGATGTCAAGGATGGAGAGGCAACTAGTGGGATGGAAAGTTCCAGGAAGGCCAGGACAGAAGGTACCCATCCATCCACCTGGATGGGTACCACCTAGATACCCATCCTTCCATCTGTCCATCCATTCATTCATGCATTCATATATCCATTGATTTGTCTATTCATTTGTCAGTCCTTCTCTTCATCCATTTGTCTCGCCTTCTGTCCATCCACGGGACATCCATGGATATCCATCATCCATGTTAACACTAACCAATAATCACAGGAACATCCTGGTTAAGACTGAATTCTGGAACCAGACTCTGAATCCTGGCTCCACCACATACAAACTCTATGACATTAGGCAAATTACCTAGCTTCTCTGTGTCTTAGTTTCTTCATCTATAAAGTGCAGATAACAATATCATATCAACCTCATAGCGTTGTTGTAAGTAATAAATGAGTCAATCCACTTAAAAGATTTAGAACTGGTTCATAACACCGCTTATTACTATTTAAGGATGTGCTGAATGGAATCCTGGGTTTGAGTAAAGTGCGGCAGAATACAGAGGCAAAAGCAAACATTTTTTTTGCTCAGGGAAAGTTGAGGTTCTGCTCCTTGATTCAGTTTTCGGGGTCATCGTTTGGAGCCCAATGATGAGAGGAGGGGAGAGGGGATACCCTTGGCTGTGGCTTGTGAGCTGCGTTGGTCCCCTTTAGGACAGAGGCATGTGTATCCCTAGCGGCAGCTGATGGCTCACAGGAGAGTCCCTTTCTGCAGCTTGCCCATAGTTGAGGGGCGCTGTCACACAGGTCATGCCCCCTTCTCAGGGCAGCTCATATCCTTGGACTGCTCAACGCAGGTATAAATCCTCAGCTCCCTCATGGCAGCTCAGGGCAGCTCTGATGGACCATCTCAGCTTCCAGCCTCCAGTGAGGAGGCTGAGGCCTCCATGGAGACGGCATCACAGTCTCTATCTATTCCTGCTTCCTTCCTTGCACAGCCCACAGGGGCAGGCGCGAGCACCTCCTGATAAAGTTCTGCCTGCTAATCATCTCTGAGTCTGCTTCTCAGGAACCTGAACTATTGGAGAGAGAACACAACATCACTGACAAGCTGTTCACCAGGTGTAATATACACAGAATTCCTGACAACGCTCTCAGGAAGTAGGTACTTTTTATTACTCCCATTTGCAGATGGAGAAATTGAGGCACACAGAGAAGAGAAGATCTGCCTAAAGTCACACAGCTGGTGTATGGCAGAACCAGGATTCAAACCCAGTGGGCAGGAGCTAGAGTGTAAGCACTTGACCTCTACGCTATGCTTCCTAATGAGGTTCTTTTTTTTTTTTTAAGATTTTTATTTATTTTTTATTATTTTTTTAAAGACTTTATTTATTTATTTGACACACACAGAGAGATCACAAGTAGGCAGAGGCAGGCAGAGAGAGAGAGGAGGAAGCAGGCTCCCTGCTGAGCAGAGAGCTGGATGCGGGCCTCCATCCCAGGACCCTGAGATCATGACCTGAGCCAAAGGCAGAGGCTTTAATCCACTGAGCCACCCAGGTGCCCAAGATTTTTATTTATTTATTTGACACAGAGCGAGCGAGAGAGACAGAGAGCAAGAACAAGCAGAGGGAGCCGCAGGTAGGGGAGAAGCAGGATCCCCGCTGAGCAAGGAGCCTGATGTGGGATTCGATCCCAGGACCCTGGGACCATGACCTGAGCAGAAGGCAGCTGCTTAAAAGACTGAGCCACCCAGGCACCCCTCCTAATGAGGTTCTGACCCAGCATAGGAATTCAGCATGGGGTGGGGTGGATGGGGGTGTGAGTGTGTGAATGGGGGGATGCACGTACTTGTGGGGTCACACGTGCACACATGTACCTGTGTGACTGCATGGGTGCCTGCTCTGCAGGCATGAGGGTGACTGAGCAAGGCGTGTGGGAATGTTATGTGCACACGGAGTCCCCCATTCAGGTTCCCACAGGACCCATCTCCCTGGTTTCTCCTCTTTCCTGTTGGTACACAGGAGGCATGAGTGGTGGGGGCCGGGGGCGGTGCAGGATTTGGATTCCAAAGCCAGGTTGCCATTTCCTTATTCCCACTGTGCCTCTCGAGATTAGGTAAGGTCTAGACCGTTGCAACATCAAGCTCTGTGGAGTAGAGTTGATAAGCAAGACAGGGAAGTCAGAGAATGATGTGATTTGCATCAAAGGCAGAAACCCCAACCTTTGGTCCTGCCTGGCTTCCAGTGAGCTGGTGTCTTTTACCTCAGTTGGGGCCATCTAGTGATGAGTGGAAGAAGGCGGTGGAGTGAAACCTTTGGGTTCGAATCCCAGCTTTGTCTTTTAAGTGTGTGACTTCAGCAACCTCTCTCTGATCCTCTACTTCCTTTCCTGTAGAATGGGAGTCTACTAATAGTAACTACGACATAGGGTTTGTTACAAGGTTGAATACCTCTTGAAATAAAGCTAAACCCACAATAAGTCTTCAATAAATGCTAGTTTTATTATGGTTTTGAACCCACACCAGGCAAGTAAAGGGCAGAGAAAAGTACCTAAGCTGAAGGCAGATGTTTAATGGACTGAGCCACCCAGGCAGCCCTCATGCCCATTTTGTAGATGAGGAAACCGAGGCTTAGCAAATGAAGTAACTTGTCCCAAGTCACACAGCCAGTGAGTGACAAAACCAGATATCAAATGTGGATCTCAACCCAATTCCAATGTTCTACCTACCACACCACAGCTGCCTTCTTGTTTGGCCTAGAAGTTTCTGGGTTGTGACAACTTGTCCTGGAAACTCTGTTCAACACAGATATTTTGCTGCCTACATGTTTTTCTCTCATGTCGCCTGCTCACAAGAGAATATGTAGGGATTTGCAGGTGGTCAGATTTTATGAAGAAAAAAAGTAGACATTTCTCTTTGTGCAGAAAGAAATACAAGTGAGACAGTTGAGACAGTCGAGTGGGGAGCTCTTAGAGGAAAATGGGAGGTTCAAAAGGCAATTAATGCTTCTGTCTGAAACTGTAAACAGATAGTTACCGGCTCTGACACCACCAGCACGCAGACAAAAGGCAGACAGAAACAGCGCACCACAAGGAAGCTGGGATAGACTACGCCCAGAGTGGAAATTAAATGTTTTCCTGAAAGCAGAAAGGAAAACCATGGTTAAAGCCAAGCCATGACTCTAAGTCTATGACTCCATGGCAGTATAAGTTTAGTGAGTTAAAGGCCCATAATTTGTACCTAGGTGTTGTGAATCTTAAAGTCTTACTCGACATTCTCTCTTGACCTAAGTTTGTAAAACAAAAGTAATAATTAGAAGTGAGTCTTCAACACACACTGTCATTTTAATCACATATATATACGTATATATATATGTATATGTATATATGGAGAAAGAGAGAGAGAGAGGAAGGTAGGGAGGGAGAGGGAGAGAGAATCATTGGCATGTTTAGTTAGAACTTGTGGTTGTAAGCAACAGAGAACTCAAACAGATGCAAACAAAAAAGAGTTAACAATTTTCTTTTAAAGATTTTATTTATTTATTTGAGAGGGAGAGAGAGAGAGCACACAGGAGCAGGGGGAGGGGGAAAGGGAGAAGCAGGCTTCCCCTTGAGCAGGGAGCCCAATGTGGGGCTCGATCCCAGGACCTGGAGATCGTGACCTGGGCTGAAGGCAGATGCTCAACCGACTGAGCCACCCAGGTGCCCCAAAATGTAGTTAATATTATTAATTGTGGCTCACAACCAGATCTAGGCATTCAAATATTTCAATTAGTGTCATTGCCATGTCTTGGTTCTGCTTTCTTCTATGGTTTTGTTCTCAGGCACACCACCTCCTCTGCAGGGTGATAAGATGGCCCTCGGAAGCTCCAGGCTTTCTACTCCTGGCGGAAAAGAGATTGCCTGTCTCCAGCTAAAATCTCAGGGTTCCCTCTGATTGGCTGTCATGGGATCACATGCCCATCTTTCAACCAATCCTTTGGTCAGGCTGGATCACCAGGGCAAAATAAGTCCCATCCAAGGTACAGAGACTGATATTGGCAGAGAGAGGTCCCCAGGGAAACTGGGGTGCTTTTTCCAGTAGACAACACATGTTCACCATCTGGTAGTTCCTGCCTCTCTGTTAACCAAGCTTAAGGAGAGGCTGTCAACAGGAATAATAATAATAATTAATAATAATAATAATAGCTAGCTCTTATGGAGTATTCACAATGTGCCAGGTATTATGCGAAATCCTTTCCGGCATTATCATTTTTACTCTTCACATCATCATAGTTACTCCTCATATTTATTCCTTATCATCATCTAACTTCACCAATGAGCAAACTGGTGCTTAGAAGATTTTGGGAACTGGCCCAAGTTCATACGGATCTTAAGGAGTGGAAACAGGCAGTCCTTTTCCCAATCCTGTGCTCTTAGTTTCTCTGGGAACTACATTTAGAAGTGGTTTGTCTTTCAGAATTGCCAGCTTCCTCCGAAGAGGAAGCTCCAAGGCTTCTAAAGGGTTACGTTGTGGGGCACCTGGGTGGCTCCGTGGGTTAAAGCCTTCAGCTCAGGTCATGATCTCAGGGTCCTGGGATCAAGCCCCACATGGGGCTCTCTGCTCAGCAGGGAGCCTACTTCCCCCTCTCTCTCTGCCTGCCTCTCTGCCTACCTCTCTGCCCACTTGTGATCTCTCTCTCTCTCTCTGTCAAATAAATAAATAAAATCTTTAAAAAAATAAAAAATAAAAGGCTACATTGCACAGGCGACCCGGTGTGGGAGGGCAGAGAGCATTCTGACTCTCAGAGTCATTCTTGATTCTCAGAGGGCTTGCCCTGGAGCAGCGCCACGGACCTAGTGCTGCGGATATGGAGAGATTTGCCAAGGGAAGTCCGATCCGAGGATCACTGTGGGTTCGAGCCTGGATTCCTTGGTGCCCTTGTCTTCCCACCCACCAGGAGTGCTAAGAAAAGAATGTGCCATGGAGGGACTGTGTTAGGTTTGATCCCGTATTCTGCCATTAACCCGCAGTATGTGTCTTCAAATAAACTCCATTAACCTCTCTGAGTCTCAGTTTCCGAATCCATGAAATGAGCATAACCCCTTCCTCAGAGGCTTGTGAGGATTACATTGCATGCGAAGTAATGCCTGCTTGTCACCCCACTGGCGTCCCATGAAGTTAGTTCTCTCTGCATTATCCCTCTTCCCCACCCCCATCCCAGCCCCTCTTAGCAAGGGACGCAGCAAGGAGAGAAAGGAAAGCACCTGCCAACTCTCCCGGCCAGCCTCCTGGGCTCTCCCCATCTCCTCTTCCTCTGGGTTTGAATCCCAGCTCAGTTGTACTCTCCCCAGCTTTGTGACCTTGGGTAAGTCCCCATCACCCCCCTCAGTTGAAGAACACACCTCCCTCATGAAAACCGCCTCTGAAAATGTGCCTTGCACATGGCTTGTTTATTCCCCAAGTCTGAACCGGTGAAGGGGACAGAGCCGGGTGGTTTACGCTGCTCTGGGCAGGGCCTGAGAAGGCTGGTCAGCAGAGGGGCCCTCTGCACTCCACTTCCCATCTCCTGAATAATTCATGACAAACAAAATGGCTGGCCCAGACTTGGGCCCTCCCTCCTCCCCGGTCTGGGGAAGGGAGAAAAGTTTCTAATTACAGGTCAGCCGCCTGGCTCCCCCGGGCCCCTGGGCGCTGCACACAGGGGGTATTTATGGGAAGAGAGGGAAGGGAGGGGCTCAGTCCCAGCCCCTTTCCAGAAGGAACTCAATTCGTTTAGAAATTGCAGCCTGGGCCTGCTAAAGCCCAGGGACAGACCGTGGGGAGGGGGGCGGGGGGAACTTAGAATCAGCAGGAAGGGAAAACTTTGTTGAGGGGTCAGAATGATGTGTCCATAAAAATGGCAGGTCAAAGAGGGTAAGACCTGGCAAGGGGAACACACTTGCCCAAGTCCCATGGAGAATATGACCAAGCTGCCCTTCAAAAGGAGGACATTCTGACCCCCAAACCACAGGCTCTCAGCTGTTTTCCAGTTTCCTCACCTGTGAAATGGGCAGAAACACAGAACCTTCCTGACAGAGTGTTGGGGAACTGCATGATACATGTGATGTGCTTAGCCTACTGCCTGGCACCTAAACTCAAAAAAATATGCTGCCTCCAAGGGGGGAGGTCAGTAAAGGACAAGGGTGATAGAGAAGGTTCAGGGAGGTCGTGGAAGGAAAGAAAAAACACTTGTCAGTGAGTTTAGTATAGTGATTTAGAGCAAAGACCCCAGATATTTTCAATTAAAAAAAAAAAAAGCTCTAAGGACCCCAGGACTAGGTCGCCTGTGTTCAGTCCTGACTCTGCCTCTTCAAAGCTGTGTGATCTTGGGCAAGTTGCTGTACCTCTCTGAGCCTCGGATTCACTCTCTGTAATAAATGGTGACCACTGCCATTGGTGGAGAGTGGGTGGATAAAGTCCCAGTCCTCGTGGAGCTTACAGCTAGAAAGGTGACCCTAACCAAGTGCATTTACTGAGTGCCTACTGTATGCAGCTCCAGCCCCTACCGCATCACGGAACTTGCAGTCTACTAGAAAAGCCACAGTGTCTACTGTGTCTACTGTGTACAGGTACTGTGCACCCTGCAGATGTTCCCTCCCCTCAACTTCACAGCATTCACCCTCATTTTATATATGTAGAGGCTGAAGCTCAGAGGTCAGGAACAGAGAAGGGATTTGAAGCTAAGGTGGGGATCATTTGACAGCATGGATGAACCTCCAAACAGCATGTTAAGGGAAAAAAGCCAGACACCAAAGAGTATACATTGTATGATTTCATTTACATGAAATTCTAGAAAAATGCAAACTAACCTATGGTGACAGAAAGCAGATCAGTGGTTGCCTGGGAACAGGGGGTGGGGGCTGGTGGGGGGAGGGCAGGCATTGACTGCAAAGGGGCACAGGGGATCCTTTTGGGGAGATGGAAATGTTTTACATTTGACAGTAATACTAGTTACATGGGTGTAATCATTTGTCAGTGCTCACTGAACTGGACACTGAAAATGGGTGCATTTCACTGCATGTAAATTCTATCTCAGTGAATCTGATTTTTAAAAAAAGAAGAAGGGAAAAAACTGCACCAGACCTCAGAGCCTTGCGACCTTCCTTATATTATTTGAGTGTCTGATTTCCAGTTCATTTGTGGGCAGAAACCGTATCAGCTTCAGAGCCTAGCAAAATGTTCTCAAACCCACTAGTTCAGAGCAACAAATAGATCTTGGGCACCCTCCTTGTGCTGGGTGCTCAGGGCACAGAGCAATCAGCCCAGTGGGGAAAACAGAAGAAAATGGCCAAATAGGCACAATGCCATGCAGTCTATGTTCTGGTGGGGTAAGTGAGACATCAAGCGTGTGCCTATTGGGCCATAGTGATGGATGCTGCACCAAACCTGGGCCTTGGGGTAGTGAGGACCCCTGGCTCTGGAATCTAATGCCTGGGTTCAAATCCCCACTCTGCTTCTTGACCACCTTATTAACATAGCACGCTTCCGCCTCCACCTCTGGAAAATGGGGAGCAAAGTAGCTCCAACCTGAAGGGCTGTATGAGAATGAAGGAAGACAGAGGACATCTCGTGCTTGATACCGTGTGCACCGGAAATGTCCAGTAATTGTTAGCTGTTCCTTTCGCGAATGAAGAGTAGGGAGCTGGAGGGCTTCGAGAGAAGAGAGGGACTCCCTACCCCACCTGGGGGTGGGAGAGGGGTCAGGGATGCTTTCCCAGAGAGGTGATGCTTGAGGAGCGGTTGGCCAGTTTAAGTGGCCACAGGGGCAGGAGAGAGTGGGAACCGCTCGGAGCAAATGCTCAATAAATATTTGCTCAAGAAACAAAAAATAAAATAAAATAAAGACTGTGCAAGTCCTGCCCGTAACCAGGGGGATAGAAACGCCTGCCAGGGCAGACTGGGGGGTCCTCAGGAGGCCGGATCTGGGTGGCGGGCCCCACTGGCAAGCTCCAGACTTTTCTAGAATACAGGACCCTCCTCGGCCTGGCCTACACCGCCCTGTGTGCCCCGCCCAGTGCTCCAGAGGGGATGTGGACACCCCAGACCTCAGACCTGGAGCCCGCGGGAGGGGGAACGGTGGGGTGGGCCGGCGGGGCGGGGGTCCTTCTCCCCCTTAGCGAGAACGGCCGAGTCCCTGCGAGGCGCCTCCCGCGCCCCCGTTGTCCGAGCCACAAAGGGCCCGGATCAATGGAAGGCGGGAGCGGCCGAGGGGCCTCCTCTTTGTGCGGCTGTCTCAGGCCTGTTTGCACCGCCGTCTCCGCGCCCCCATTGATCAGGCATGTGGAAAGATTCCGCCTCCCGGGCTCCCTTTGTGGCCGCGTTGCCAGGCTGCGCCCGGCGTGACTGCGCCGCGCTGGGCGCTCCCGCCTGCGGTGGGCACCGGGCTGCGAGCCGGGGCGGGGTCCCAGGAGGGCCGGCTTGCCAGATTTAGCCAATACCAACACGGGACGCCCGATTAAATTCGAATTTCTGATAAACAACGAGGGAGCGCAAAAATAATAATAATAAAAACCCACAAAAACCAAAACCAAATACATTTATTTTAGTGTAAGTATGTCCCAAATATTGCATGGGACATACTTATACTAAAAAAGTATTTATTCGGGCAATCCTCTGAGGTCTCCTCCGTCTTTGGGGGCTTTGTACTCGATCATTCAATAACTTTACTATCGCTTAAATAAATAAATAAGCAAACAAATATTTATTTATTTGTTTGTTTGCTTATTTATTTATTTATCTGGCAATCAAATTTACCTAGGCGTCCTGTATGTTATCTGGCGCCTACGAGATGGGAAGCTGAATACAACCGCAGTGCCCAGCACTTCCGCTGATAGCTCTCCTGCCTCCAATCGCTGGAGTTTGTTTGCTGTTGCTTTTTGACCTTAGCGTCGTAACCCGTCAACTACCAGTTAGAGACGATCTTCCTTTAAATGAATTATTTTTTTTAATTTAAAAATTGTTAAGGGTAATCTCCTGATGCATAGGTTACATACATTAATTTGAACCAATATTAAGTGTATGTCCGGGTGCATTTATTCCCAGGCAGACACCCGTATGACTGCATCCAGATCAGGCCATAATGAATCCCATGACCCCAGAAGGTTTCCTTGGATATTGCTTCCTGTCCCTGTCCAGACCATCTCCTGTTGGCAGCCACTGTTCTGACTTCCATCACCACAGATGAGTTTTAGTTGTTCTGGAACTTCATATAAACGGAATCATATAGTGTGTACTCTCTTGAGTGTGGCGTCTTTCACTCAACATTCTGTTTGTGAGATTGGTCCACGTTGTGGCTTGGATCAGCAGCTTGTTTCCCTTCTCTGCCGGCTGAGGAGGGTTCCATTGTACGCCTGTACCACGGTTGGTTCGTCCGTTCGCTCGTTGATGGATATCTCAGCTGTTTCCAGTTTTGGGCTACTATGAATAAAGCTGCTATGATCAGACTTGTACTCGTCATTGTATGCGCTTAAACATATTTAACCTAAGCGATACTATTTGTGAATTCATAGCCTTGGAATGCTAGTTTCATTTTTTACCCCTGCACATGGAATATATAACTATGCCCATGTTTATGTGAGCATTTTTTTTTTAAGATTTTATTTATTTATTTGAGAGAGCAAGAGAGAGCACAAGCAGGGGGAGCTGCAGAGGGAGAGGGAGAGGGAGAAAGGAGGCTCCCCACTGAGCAGGGAGGCCGACTCAGGGCTCAATCCCAGGATCCTGGGACCTTGACCTGAGCCAAAGGCAGCTGCTTAACTAACTGCGACCCCCAGGAGCCCTTATGTGAGCATTTTTATACCAACCAAGCTCACCTTCTGCACCATGATTGGCCAGTGCCAAACTGCAGAATAAAGATTAAGAGAACAAACCGGCTCAGGGTGGATCCTAGCCAATTGAGCTACCGCTTTTGCGCCTTGGTTTCTTTGTCTGTGAAATGGGGCATCTGTGATAATGCCAGTTGTCTCAAAGGACGGTTGAAAGGTAAAATGGGATAATGTCGTATGAAAGGGCTGAGCACAGGGCGGCCACATAGTGGGTGGTCTACATGAGAACCTCTATCAAGCTCTGGATTGATGCCTGCCCTCATTCCATCCTCCTTTCAATCCTTTGAACCAGGTACTATGATCATCAACCTATTTTGCAGATGAGGAAACCGAGGCTCTGGGAGGCAAAGTCACTTGCTTGTGATGGCATAGTTAGCAAGAGACAAAGCCACCACCCAATGTGGTTTCCAGAGCTGTGGAAACAAGGAGGACCCAGGAAGGATGAGGCTCGGTGTCTGGAAAAGACAGCTGGGTACCTTCTTCCTGCTTCTGTGTCCTCTAATAGCATCCAAACTGAAGGCAAGCAGGTGGCGGTGGGGCCTGGTTTCTCTTTGGAGAATGGAGAGAACTGGGTTGGACATTTCTAGGAGAGGCTAAGCCTTCTAGCCACTGGGCAGGTGGGAGGACAGGCAGGGCGAGTCTGACGGGGTAGGG
Source organism: Ailurus styani (assembly GCA_002007465.1). Classification (NCBI taxonomy): domain Eukaryota; kingdom Metazoa; phylum Chordata; class Mammalia; order Carnivora; family Ailuridae; genus Ailurus; species Ailurus styani. The sequence goes on along the minus strand of LNAC01000016.1, from coordinate 4,855,504 downwards.
GGGCGGGCAGAGGAAGCAGGAGGAAAAGCCCAACCCTCTTGCAGAACTGCAGCCACAGCCGCTGGGCAGAGCCCGGCATCAGCTACCTGCCATCTGAAGGGCACGGAACTGCTGATCTCAGGCGATTAGCATAACAATCCCCGATCTAGCGTCCTCGGGGCCCAAAGCTGGGTCTGCACAATCCCATTTCAAGCCAGCTCTTTCTTTAGCTGGCTAATTATGGGGGGGGGGGGTTGTAAGTGTGTGTGGGGGGAGACACGATCTTCTTAAAGGGCCCCTACACCCAGGGCCCAGGCTGGGGCTGGGAGCAAGAAAAGGTCCCAAAAATACCTTCAGCTCTGGCAAAGTGTGGGTGCCAGCACCTTGGGCCATAAGAAAATGACTGCCCTCACTAGGGATTTCCTGTTTCGACCCTTCTTGGCCCCATTAGTGCATGACTCTAGGATATATCCCGTTCACAGCTATATCCTGGTGCTTGGCACAGAGTAGCTGTTCAAATAAGTCTCCAGCACAGAGCCTGTGGTTTCCAGAACTTAAGACTCTACCTACTGCTATAGTGAGGCCCCAGGCTGGGTGCTAATGGAGAGCACTGAGAAAGCCTCACCTTTGCAGGCCCGTGAGGGTCTTCCTTCTGCCCATTCCCACCCTTGGGGTTCTGAGAGCCCCCCCACCCCCCGCCTTGACCCTCCAGCGTCCTGGCAACAGAAGTCAAAGAGAGCCACCTGGGTTAGAATGGGCAGAACACAGAGATAGAGCTGGGCTTGAATCCTAACTCTGCCACTTATCACATGTGTAATCTTAGGAAGTCTTAACCTCTGAGGCTCAGTTTTCTCATCCATAAAATGGGGACAACCAAAATTTGCTTTAAACATTGTTTATAAGCATTCACTAAAATACCACATGGGAGTGCCTGTCACATGGTTGGGGCTCAGAAAATGGGAATCCTTTCTTCGGCTTCCATAGAAACACCCAGTGGGTTACTTACTACCAATGTGGTTATTGTTTATCGGGTGCCCATTATATGCCAATCTGTGTTCAGTGGCTAAATTCCCTCTTGGACCTATAAAATGCCTCTGTGAGGTGAGTTCACTGTTTGAAGAAAGAGGAAAACAAACTCAGAGAGGCAAAGTGACTTGCCCAACACCTCTCAGTTAACAAGTTTCAAAAGGAGGCATGAGCCCAGCTGACCCCCAAAACAATGGCTCGTGGGGGGGGGCAGGAAGAAATGACAGTTGTTGGGGCCACTACCCCTTTCCCACTCAGCCAGCCAGCTAGTCTCTGTTCTTTTGATCACGTTTGTGTGTTGAGGTTTGTGCTGAGACATGAGGATAGAGCTGAGTGCAAGATAGACATATTCAGTCATTCTGCTCTCCTAGAGTTGACATGTGACAACAATCGAGTAATTTCTATGAGTGATAAGGGCCTTGAAGAGAGTAAAATGAGATGATTGCTAGAGTCATGGGGGTCCAGAAGGCTTCTCTTGAAGAAGTGCTATTTGAACTTTAGGATAGCTTTTGGAAGATGGGAGTGGGCAGGAGAGGTTACCTGAGGAGCAAGTGCAAAGACCCTGGGGCAGGGTGGGGCTTGAAGTGTCTGAGGCACTGAAAGGCAGCTCTATGGCTGGAGCACAAGAGAGGGTAACTAAGAGTAGGGTGTGAGGAAACTGGGGAAGGAGTAAGGGCCCTAACCAGGCTGGGCTTGTGGGACTCGGTAAGAAATGTGGATTCCCTTCCTTCTTTCCTCCCTCCGACACTTCCTTCCGTCCCTTCCCTTCCCCTCCCTTCCCTCCCTTCCCTCCCACCCTACTATTTTCCAGGCACTGGGCCAGGGGCTGAGGGCCTCTGAGTTTCTCCACGCTTCTCCCTCTCTCCCCATCTCCCCTTCTCTCCCTTCCGCCTCCTCATCTGAACAGCTGCCCCACCCCCACTGGTCCAGCTCTCCCCCCTCCACCCCAGCCCATCCCCTCCCCCTGACAATGAGAACGAACCCTGAGCCCCGCTCTCCATAGTATCGTCCCTTTAAGGAATCCCTAAATCCGGACACCCCTCTCCTCCCCCACCTGAGAACCAATTAGGGTTCCCGAATTCAAGTAGAGGCTTTTGTGTGTCACGTGTTTAGGGAACAAAGCCCTCTCCGGCAGGAATAAAAGCTTCTATTCAGGAGCCAGTTTGTTCTCATTCTAATCGTTTCCACTTCAGCCTAGCCTCCTTCACGGGTTCCCAGGGCCGCCCAGCTTGGCCTCACCTTCCCGCCTCAGCACCCCGCGTTAGAGCCCTACCCAAAGGCAGGTGGCCACAGACGCAGGGCTCAGCCCACCTTTTCTTCCTGAAAGATCATACGAGCCCAGTGCTCAGGGCTTCCTGTGCTTCCTCCTGTAGGGCTGATACTACCTTCAATGCAGCAAAGGAAACCGAGGTGCAGAGGGGGTAGGGAACTTGTCTGAGGTCACACAGCTCGTAAGAGGCGGAGTCTAGCCCCTCCAGCATTATGCTTCAGTACCCTCAGCTGGTCCTAGAGTAACAGAGGGAGAAGAGAGCTGTCATTTTCACAAAGCCCCTGAGGCCAGGCACCTGCTGAATATTAGCGACTCCTCACAATGCCGTGGGAAGAAGCAACAATGGAGGTCAAAGTCACAGAGGAGTGTGTGGCAGGAGGGGAGGTGGGATTCAGGCCTCTGAGGATGGAGAGATGGGGAGAGTATGGGACTTTCAGACAATGGAGCCATTAAGAAAAACGTATTGATATGGAATGGTCATTGATAAATTGCCAAAAGAAGAAAGGCAATGTGCTGAGCGTAACATAATCCCATTTGTGGAAAAGAGAAAGGAAATATCTGTACATAAATACCCATATATACATACTGCACATCTCTATATGTATATAGGAAACATTTGAAGAAGAATACATACTAAATTGTAGTATCTGTGTTCATTTCCTTTGGGGAGTACAAATGGGAAGTGGGACATTTAGTACCATTCTGTGCTATTTATTTTTTTTTAAGATTTTTTTTATTTTTTATTTATTTCACAGAGGGAGAGAGATCACAAGGAGGCATAGAGGCAGGCAGAGAGAGAGGGGGGGAAGCAGGCTCCCCGCTGAGCAGGGAGCCCGATGCGGGCCTCGATCCCAGGACCCTGAGATCATGACCTGAGCCGAAAGCAGAGGCTTTAACCCACTGAGCCACCCAGGCGCCCCATTCTGTGCTATTTAAAAAATATATTTTCTTACCATGAACATGCAGTTTTTCATTATTTTTGTTTCATTGAGGTTAACTTAAAGCATTTTAAAGTGTACCATTCAGGGGTGCCCGGGTGGCTCCATCGGTTAAACATCTGCCTTCGGCTCAGGTCATGGTCCCAGGGTCTTGGGATCGGAGCCCAGCATGGGGCTCCCTGCTCAGTGGGGAGTCGGCTTTTCCCTCTCCCTGCTGTTCCCCCTGCTTATGCTCTCTCTCTCTCTGTCAAATATATAAAGTGTACAATTCAGTTGCATTTAGTATATTTACAATGTTGTGCAACCATCACTTCTATCTAATTCCAGAACATTTTCATCAGCCCCAAGTCAAAGCCCACACTCATGAAGGAGTCACTCCCCATTCCACCCTTCCTCAGCCCCCAACAACCACTGACCTGTTTTCTGTCTCTATGGATTTATCTATTCTGGATATTTCATATAAATGGAATCATAAAACATGTGACCTTTTGTGTCTGGCTTTTTTCACTTAGAATAATGTTTTTGAGGTTCATCCGTGTTGTAGAAGATGTCAGCACTCCTTTCCTTTTTATGGCTGAATTATATTCCATTGTATGGATATGCCACATTTCCTTTATACATTCATCACTTGAAGAACATTTGGATAGTTTCTACCTTTGGTTACTCTGAAGACTGCAGCTAGGATCACTCATGTACAAGTTTTTGTTTGAATACCTGTTTTCAATTCTCTCAGATATATGGCTAGTTAATAGGTCAGAGATAATTCCATGTTTATTTTTTTTAAGATTATTTATTTATTTATTTATTTATTTGATAGAGAGAGAGATCACAAGTAGGCAGAGAGGCAGGCAGAGAGAGTGGAGGAAGTAGGCTCCCTGCTGAGCAGAGAGCCCCATGCTCAAGCCCAGGACCCTGAGATCATGACCTGAGCCGAAGGCAGAGGCTTTAACCACTGAGCCACCCAGGCGCCCCCCATGTTTAATTTTTTGAGGATCTGCCGAAGTGTTTTCCATAGCACCACACCATTTTACATTTCCATCATGTGCAGAAGGTTTCAACTTCTTCACATTCTTGCCAACTCTTGTAATTTTCCTTAAGTTTATCTTTTATTTTTAAAATTTTTAATTTATTTAACAGAGAGACCAAGAGATCATAAGCAGGGGAAGTGGCAGAGGGAGAGAGAGAAGCAGGCTCCCCTCTGAGCAGGGAGCCTGATGTGGGGGTCGATCTTAGGACCCTGGGGTTCATGACCTGAGCTGAAGGCAGATGCTTTTTTTTTTTTTAAGATTTTTATTAATTTATTTGGCAGAGAGAGAGCGATCACAAGCAAGCAGAGAGGCAGGCAGAGAGAGAGAGAGGAGGAAGCAGGCTCCCTGCTGAGCAGGGAGCCCGATGTGGGACTCCATCCCAGGACCCTGAGCCAAAGGCAGAGGCTTTAACCCAATGAGCCACCCAGGCGCCCTGAAGGCAGATGCTTAACTGAGCCACCCAGGAGCCCCTTAAGTTTTATTTTGTTTTGTTTGTTTGTTTGTTTTTTGTTTTTTTTAATTATAGCTATCCTAGTGGGTATGAAGTAGTATCTTATTGTGGCTTTGATTTGTGTTTCCCTTATGGTTAATGATGTTGAGCATCTTTTCCTTCCTTTTTTCTATTGTTTTTTAGATTTTATTTATTTGTTTGTTTGTTTTAAAGATTTTATTTTTTGGGACGCCTGGGTGGCTCAGTTGTTTAAGCAGCTGCCTTAGGCTCAGGTCATGATCCCAGAGCCCTGGGATTGAGTCCCACATCAGACTCTTTGCTCGACAAGGAGTCTGCTTCTCCTTCTGCCTCTGCCTGCCACTCTGCCTGCTTGTGCTCTCTCTCTCTCTGACCAAAAAAAAAAAAAAAAAAAAATTCTTTTTTTTTAATGTAATATCTACCTCCCCATGTAGGGCTCAAACTCCACAAACCCTGAGGTCAAGAGCCCATGCTCTACTGACTGAGCCAGCCAGGCTCCCCAGTCTTTCTTTCTTTTTTTTTTTAATTGAAGAATAAGTGACATACAATATTATATTCATTTTAGGTGTACAACGCAGTGATTAGATTAAATATTTATATACATTACAGAATGGTCACCACAGTAAATCTTATTATCATCGGTCACCACACAAAGTTTTTACAGGGGTGTCTGACTGGCCAAGTCAGTGGAGCACATGACTCTTGATCTCGGGGTTGTGAGTTCGAGCCCCACACTGAGTGTAGAGATTACTTAAAAATAAAATCTTAGCGGCACCTGGGTGGCTCATTCGTTAAGTGTCTGCCTTCAACTCAGGTCCTGACCCCAGCGTCCTGGGATCGAGCCCTGCATCAGGCTCCCTGCTCAGTGGGGAGTCTGCTTCTCTCTCTGCCTGATGTTCCTCAAGCTTGTGCTCTCTGCTCCCTCCCAAATAAATAAAAAAAATATTTTTTAAAAAATAAAATAAAATCTTATTTATTTATTTATTTTAATGAGAGAGAGAGAGAGAGAGGGAGAGCACGAGCAGGAGAGGCAGGGGGAGAAGGGGAGAGAATCTGAGGGAGACTCCCCACTGGGCGCAGAGTCCAACACAGGGCTTGATCCTACAACCCCAAGATCACGACCCTAGTGGAAACCAAGAGGAGCTGGATGCCCAACTGTCTGTGCTACCCAGATGCCCGTAAAAATAAAATCTTAAAAAAGAAAAAAATATGGGATGCTTGGGTGGCTCGGTCGGTTAAGAGTGTCTGAATCTTGATTTGGGGTCAAGTCATGGTCTCAAGGTCACAGAACTCTGCATGGGGCTCCAAGCTGGGCAGGGACACTGCTTGAGTTTCTCTCTCTCTCCCTCTGCCCCTCTCCCCTGCACTGTTCTCTCTCTCTTTCTCTAGAATAAGTACATCTTTTTAAAATTTTTAAAAAGAGGGCGCCCGTGGCTCAGTGGGTTAAAGCCTCTGCTTTCGGCTCAGGTCATGATCTCAGGGTCCTGGGATCGAGGCCTGCATCGGGCTCTCTGCTCAGCAGGGAGCCTGCTTCCTCCTCTCCCTGTCTCTCTGCCTGCCTCTCTGCCTACTTGTAATCTCTCTCTGTGTGTCAAATAAATAAATAAAATCTTTAAAAAAAATTTTTTAAAAGATTTTTATTTATTTGACACAGAGAGAGAGACAGCGAGAGAGGAAACACAAGCAGGGGAAGTGGGAGAGGGAGAAGCAGGCTTTCTGTGGAGCAGGGAACCCGATGAGGGGACTTGATCCCAGGACCCGGGGATCATGACCTGAACGGAAGGCAGACACCCATGGACTGAGCCACTCAGGCACCCCAAATAAATAAATCTTTAAAAACAAGCAAAGAAAATTGGACACCTTTTTTATTTGTTTTTGGCCATTTGTGTGTGTATCTTCTTTGGAGAAATATGTAGCAACTCTTTTGCTCATTTGATTTATTTATTTTTAGGTTTATTTAATTTATCTATTTAAGTAATCTCTATACCCAGTGTGGGGTTCAAACTCACGACCCGAGATCAAGAGTTGCCCCACTTTGGCTCATTTTAAAATGGGCTGTTTGCCAGGGAGCCTGGCGGGCTCAGTCAGTAGAGCACTGGGTTCCTGATCTCAGGATCATTGAATTCGAGCCCCACATTGGGCATGGAGCACACTTTAAAATTAATTAGTTAATTAATCAAAATGGGTTCTTTGTCTTTTTATTATTGAGTTGTAAGAGTTATTTTTTAAAAAGATTTTATTTATTTATTTGTCAGAGAGAGAGAGAGAGCACAAGCAGAGGGAGCAGCAGGCAGAGGGAGAAGCAAGCTCCCGGCTGAGCAGGGAGCCCGACACAGGACTCCATCCCAGGGACTCTGACCTGAGCTGAGCTGAAGGCAGATGCTTAACCAACTGAGCCACCCAAGCATTCTGTAAGAGTTCTTTATATATATTCTGGATACCAGACCCTTATCAGATATAAAACTTGAAAATATTTCTTCCCATTCTGTAGGTTGTCTTTTCACTTTCTTGATTATGTCCTTTGATGCACAATTGAAGGATGTTTAATTTTGATGAGGTCCAATTTTTCTTTTGTTGCTTCTGCTTTGGGCACATAACTCAGAATCCATTGATAAACCCAAGATCATAAAGGTTTACCCCTATGTTTCCTGCTAAGAGTTTTATAGTTTTAGACCTTTGATCCATTTTGCATTCATTTTTTAATATGGTGTGAGGTAAGGACCTAAGATCATTCTTTTTTAGGTAGATACTCTATATGTTATTTTAATCCTCGTCTTTACTGTCTTAACCAATGACCTGCAAACTTTTGTGATTATACATCCTTAAGAAGAAATAACCTTTGAGCTCATATTGCTAATATATGTAAATTTATGTATTCATATAAAGGTGTCCAATTATGCTGTTATCATAACTATGTTATAAAACATACACAAAATAAAATTTTAAAAGATGAAATAGAAAAAATACATCTAGAAGGCCTGGACTTTTCTTGGTGGATTATTTTGAGTGCTCCCAAGGCTCTCAACTCTTTCTGGCACCTGCTGGTCCTGATGACAGAGTGCGGTCAGCCGTCCTAAAGGGACAGTCAGAACTGCTGTGGCCTGGGTTGGGAATGAACCCTCCAGAGTGGATCTGTCTTCCATCTTCTGGGTCAGAAAGTCTGATAAACAGGACAAAGGCTGGAACCCTGGCTCTATTTCCTAGTTGTCTAACCTCAGGCAAGCAGCTTTGCCTTCCTGAGCCTCAGATAATAGTCCTTACTTCATAGCATGTCTGTGAGGGTTCTGTGAGGGTGTATGAAGGAATGCAGGGTCTGGCACTTGGTCACCACTCAGTTAACAATAACATGGATTGGGCGCCTGGGTGGCTCAGTTGGTTAAGCCACTGCCTTTGGCTCAGGTCATGATCCCAGGGTCCTGGGATGGAGTCCCACATCAGGCTCCCTGCTCGGCAGAGAGCCTGCTTCTCCCTCTCCCTCTGCCTGCCACTCTGCCTACTTGTGCTCTCTATCTCTCTGTCAAATAAATAAATAAAATCTTAAAAAAAAAACAAAAACAAACAAACAAAAACAATAACATGGATCATTATTGACTGTATCAAGGAGCCAGATCCTGACAGACTTTCTGTCCTTTTCTGCCAGCTAAAGAATTCAAGGCAGAAACCCCTCACGGGAGGAACCAAAGGAAGAGACAGGAGAGGGAGGTAGGGATATAAGAGCCTGGCCCCGCTCTCATAGAGGCAGCGTGCCATGGTGGGTGAGTCATACCTGGAGAGGAGAAGCCTGGGTTGAAGCCATGTGACCTTGGCCAGGTGGTGACACTTCTCTGAACCTCAGTGTCCTCATCTATAACATAGAGATAATAATAATAATTATATCTGCATTGTAGTACTCTGAGTCCATGCAGTAGCATGTGAAAGTGCTTGCCCTGAAATAAGAGCTTGATAAACAACAGTGATTACTATTATCACAGTGGCGCCCCCTGCCCCCTGCACCATCCGCAGGGGATGCATTCCAAGAACCCCCAGGAGATGCCTGAAGCGGCAGATAAACACCAAACACTAGGTACCCTGTGTCTTTTCTTATACATACCTACCTATGATAAACCTTAATTTAGGGAGAGATTAACAACAAGAATTCATAATAAAATAGAACAATTATAACAATATACTGAAATAAAAGTTATAGCAATGTGGTCTCTCTGTCTCTCAAAATGTCTTACTGTATTTTTTTAAATATTTTATTTATTTATTTGACACAGAGAGAGATCACAAGTAGGCAGAGAGGNTGAAATAAAAGTTATAGCAATGTGGTCTCTCTGTCTCTCAAAATGTCTTACTGTATTTTTTTAAATATTTTATTTATTTATTTGACACAGAGAGAGATCACAAGTAGGCAGAGAGGCAGGCAGAGAGAGAGGAGGAAGCAGGCTCCCCGCTGAGCAGAGAGCCCGATGCGGGCCTCGATCCCAGGACCCTGAGATCATGACCTGAGCTGAAGGCAGAGGCTTTAACCACTGAGCCACCCAGGCACCCAAAATGTCTTACTGTATTAAACTCACCCTTCTCCCTGTGATGATGGGAGATGACCAAATGCCTAGGTGATGGAATGACATGAAGTAAGTGATGTAGGCAATGTGACGCAGCGTTAGGCTACCACTGACCTTCTGAGGATCGTCTGCTTCCAGACCCATTTTTTTAAAGATTTTATTTATTTATTTGACAGAGAGAGAGAGACAGAGAGCAAGCACAAGCATGGGAATGGCAGGCAGGGGAGAAGCAGGCTCCCCGCTGAGCAAGGAGCCTGATGTGGGGCTTGATTCCAGGACCCTGGTGTCTGGATGGTGACCTGAGCGGAAGGCAGCCGCTTAACCAGCCGAGCCACCCAGGCGCCCCCAGATCCACGTGTGATCGCGGGGAACTGAAACCATGCAAAGCGAAACAGAGGATAAGGTGGGGCGTGGGGTGGACTACTGTGCTTGAGGCTTAAGGAGGGTAACTTGTCTACCACAGTATTTACTTATTTGTTCTTTCCACCAGGATTTATAGAGTGCCTACTATGTGCCAGCCAAACAATAGGGAATAAGAAAACAGTCCTTAATTTCAAAGAGCTTATGACCCAGGGATTCATAGACGTTAACCAAGCAGTCCGCACACACGAATGCACAAATGCACATGGTGACAGGTACCACAAGGGAAAAAATGAGGAAAAGGCAAAGGAATAAGGGATCAGAGAAGCGATCAAGGACGGTCTCATGAGAAAGGGCCTTTTTTCTTTTTCTTTTTGAGAAAGTGACATTATGCCCAAATCTGAAAGTGGAAAGGGAATAACCAAGCAGGGAAAGGAGAGAGGGGTGTTCCGGTCTGGGGGAAGCACGATCAGCCTCGGGCAGGGGGTCACGGCTAAGATGAACGTGCTCCGGGATAAGCCAGGACTGCAGGCTGGGCTAAGGGCAGGCTGCTCCAGGCAGAGGGCAGGGTCCTCTAGCAGAAGAAAGAGTGCTCCAAGCTGAGGGATGGATGCTCCAGGCTGGAGGAAGGCTGTTCACAGGCCCCCAGTTGAGAAAGAGCTTGGTGATCCCAGTCTCTGAAAGGCCACTTGGCCAGAAGGCAGAAGGAAGGTAGGATGTGGGGGACATGAAACTGTAGAGAGAGGGGCGCCTAGGTGGCTCAGTTGGGTAAGCGTCTGCCTTTGGCTCAGGTCATGATCTCAGGGTCCTGGAATCGAGCCCCGAATCAGGCTCCCTGCTCAGTGGGGAGCCTGCTTCTCCCTCTCTGTCTGCCTGCCACTCTGCCTACCCTCTCTCTCTGTCAAATAAGTAAATAAAATCTTTAAAACAAACAAACAAACAAAAGAAACTGTAGAGAGAGACAGGGGCCAGACTGTGTGGCTTTGTGCCACTCTAAGTGTTTGGATTGCGCTCTAGCCGTGCAGGGGAGCTCCGGGAGCTGGGCAAATTCAGTTTCTGAACGCTTAGAGATACTCTTGCAGACATCTTGCTGGGGAGGTAGTGCCTAGACTTGCATGGAGAAGGAGAAGATGGGTAGAAGTGATTGAATTCAAGAGTGGTTTACGGGTGTCTGGCTGACTTCGTTGGTAGAGCATGAGACTTGTGATCTTGGGGTCATGAAATCAAACCCCACATTGGTGGCAGAGTTTACTCAAAAAAAAAAAAGTGGGTGCCTGCATAGCTCTGTTGGTTGAGTGTCCAACTCTTGATTTTGGGTTGGGTCAGGATCTCCGGGTCATAGGATCAAGCCCCGCCCCGCTTCAGCTCCGCACTCAGCACAGGGTCCGCTTGTCCCTTGCCCTCTGTTCCTCCCCGCACCCCACCCTCGCTTGTGCTCTCTCTCTCTCTCTCTAGCTCTAAAATAAATACAATTGAAAAAAAAAGAGTAGTTTAAAACCTACTTGTATGCAAATTCCACCATCTTATTTCTGAGCTGTGTGTACCTCGGTTGGGTCTGGCCCAGTGGCTCTCCTTTGGGGATTACCCACTCCTGTCTTTCTGGCTTCCTGATCTAGCACACACACCAATCTTCCCCTTCCTCTCCAACCCACTATACTCTCTCCCTTCCCTGCACCTCCAAAGCTCTCTTAAGTTCCTCATATTTTGCTTGATAAAATTTGTCCTGGAATGTTAATTTTTATCTATCTATCTATCTATCTATCTATCTATCTATCTATCCATCTATCTATCTATCTATCTCTTTTCTAAACTCCACACTCAAGATGGGACTCAAACTCATGACCCCAAGATCAAGAGTCACATGCTCTACCAACTTAGCCAGGCACCCCTGGAATGTTTAGATATTTCTAAAATAATGGGGCACCTGGATGGTTCAGTCAGAGGAGCATGTGACTCTTGATCTTGGGGTCATGAGTTCAAGCCCCACATGGGGTGTAGAGATTATTTAAACAAATAAAACTTAAAAAAAAAAGATACCTATAAAGTAAGTGACACAGTGGAAAAGGCATATTTAATTCATTCAGCGGAAGTGAAGTTGGAAAGATGGAGCCACCAAGTACGACCTGTGTGACCTTGGGCAAGACACCTCTATCTGATCTCTAAGTTTCTCTATCTGTAGAGCAAGAAAGGGACATCAGAGGCTTTTCATGGTAGCTGTTCTCAACCTTTAGAAATTGGGGCACTCCTGATGAATGGCATTCCCATGTGACACTTGCTTCCATGGGCATTCAGGTAAGAATGCCTGAAGCTCTACGTAACCCACCTCTTCCTCTCACCCTCAAGAGGACATGTGTGAAGGCCAGGGAGAAAGGATGATATTATTTATAGACATAACCTTGAGTCCACTCTTCCTCATCTGCTTATTTCTTTTCCTTCTTCATTTACTTATTTATCTGTTATAAACCAAGTAAAGCATTTTCAGCCTTCAGTAGAGAAAGTGGTTAAAAATACCAGACCAGGGGGCGCCTGGGTGGCTCAGTGGGTTAAGCCTCTGCCTTCGGCTCCAGGTCATGATCTCAGGGTCCTGGGATCGAGTCCCGAATCTGCTCAGCGGGGAGCCTGCTTCCCCCTCTCTCTCTGTCTGCCTCTCTGCCTACTTGTGATCTCTCTCTCTGTCAAATAAATAAATGAAATCTTAAAAACAACCAAACAAACCAAACCAAAAGCTAGGGAGACCTGTGTCAAAATCCACTCTTTGCCACTTCTGAGTGAAGTGACCTTGGGCAAGTTACTGAGCCTTGGTTTCCCGGTCTGTAAGATGGACCATCCTAAGCATTTGGCAAGGGCTCAGTAAGGTTGTCAATATCTACTTCTGTTATTAGTTACATGTTACATGTAACACACTAGAAAATTAAGGGTATAATACTGTAGACTGAAGACCAAGCTTTTTTTTTTTTTTTTAGAGAGGTGAGGAGGGGCAGAGGGAAAGGAAGAATCTCAAGTAGCCTCCACACCCATCGCAGAGCACAATGCAGAGCTGGATCTCACAACCCTGAGATCATGACCTGAGCCAAAATCAAGAGCCAGATGCTTAATTGACTAAGCCACCCAGGCACCCATGAAGACCAAGCTCTTCATTAGATTCCACCAACTGATCTTTTGTGGTTTTCTAACCCAGTCTTGGGGATCCTGAGTGCTGGTGGATTTTCCCACTAAGATGAGAAACAGATTTATGGATGTAACTCATTCTTTCTTTGCCTGGTTACTCTATTTCCACTCTCTCATCTTAGCACCATTATTATTATTATTATTATTATTATTGTTATTATTATTATTTTAAGTAAGCTCTGCATCCAACTTGGGGCTTGAACTCATGACCCCAAGATCAAGAGCTGCATGCTCTACTAACTGAGCCAAGCGGGTTGGATCCTGATTTTAGCCCCTTTTAAATTTTAAAATTTTGCTGTTTTAGTAAAGTTTCAGTCTCTCTTTTATTGAGCTATAATTTATACAAAGTGCACAAATTACAAGTTTATAATTTGATAAGTTTTTATATATAACCACAACTCAGATTAAAATACAGAGCTGTGCTGTCTACTACAGTGAGCACATGGGGGTACTCGACACGGGAAATGTAGCTGGTCTGACCTATAAAGTACCTTAAGCACAAAATATACACCGAATATAGAAGATTATAAAAAAAAGAATGTAAAATATAGCATTAAGGGTGCCTGGGTGGCTCAGTTGTTAGGCGACTGCCTTTGGCTCAGGTCATGATCCCAGACACCCAGGATTAAGTCCCACATCGCACTCCCAGCTCTGTGGTGAGTCTGCTTCTCCCTCTGACCTTCTCCCTTCAAATGCTCTCTCTCCCTCTCTCTCTTTCAAATAAATAAATAAAATCTTAAAAATAAAATAAAATAAAATATAGCATTAATAATTTTATATTAATTATATGCTGAAGTGTAATGCTTTGAATATATTATAAAGTTAATTTTATCCGTTTCCCTTTACTTTTTAAATGTGGCTACTAGAAAATTTAAAATTACGTATGTGATTCACAGCTGTGGATCGCATCTTATTTTATTTATTTATTTATTTATTTTTAAAATTTTATTTATTTATTTGACAGAGAGAGACACAGCGAGAGATGGAACACAAGCAGGGGGAGCGGCAGAGGGAGAGGGAGAAGCAGGCTTCCGACTGAGCAGGGAGCCCAATAAGGGGGCTCAATCCCAAGACCCTGGGACCATGACCTGTGCTGAAGGCAGACACTTAATGACTGAGCCACCCAGGTGCCTTTAATTAATTAATTAATCTATCTATCTATTTCGAGTGAGAATGCAAGTGTGGGGTGGGGCAGAGGAAGAGAGAGATTGAGAATCTCAAGCAGACTCTGCCTGAGCACGGAGCCTGATGGGTTTGATCTCACATCCCTGAGATCATGACCTGAGCCAAAATCAAGAGCCAAACATTCAACTGACTGAGCCACCCAGGCGCCCTGTGTCTTATTTCTATTGGGCAACACTAGTATAGAAAGTTTTCATCTGGGGCGCCTAGGTGGCTCAGTGGGTTAAGCCTCTGCCTTCAGCTCAGGTTGTGATCTCAAGGTTGTGGGGTCGAGCTCTGCATCGGATTCTCTGCTCAGCAGGGAGCCTGCTTCCTCCTCTCCCTCTGCTTACCTCTCTGCCTACTTGTGATCTCTCTCTCTGTCAAATAAATAAATAAAATCTTTAAAAAAGAAAAAAAAGAAAAATTTCAACCTCCAGAAAATTCTCTTACTTACCAGTCAGTATCCATTCCCTTCCCCCTAAAGATATGAACACTGTTCTGACTTCTCTCTCCATAGGTTAGTTTTGCCTGTTCTAGAACTTTATGTGCATGGGATCATACAGTAGGTATTTTGTGTGTGTCTGGTGTTTTTTGGTTAACACACGTATTTGAAACTCATCCATATACCATTCGCTTGTTCCTTTTAATTTTTGTGTAGTATTCCATCATATGTGCATATCATGGTTTATTCATTCTCCTATTGACGGACATTTGGATTGTTTCCAAATTCTGACTGTTATGAATAATGCTGCTATTACTGTTCTTGGAAAAAATCTAAATAGTCTCTTTCAAATTATTTTTACTATGTTTTTTATTGTTAAAATAAATCCATATTCAAAGAAAAAAATCCATACACATAGCAACAAGCAATATACACCACCCCCTTGTTAATGATTTGATGTTAATGGTTTATGGTTTGATGTAAATCCTTTCAGACCTCTTCCTCCACATTTAGAATCATATACTATTGCCGTTAATAAAATTGTCATTTTGGTGGTTCCTGTCTTGGCTGCCTCACCCTTGGAGATGGCTGCATAGCTCTTGATCTCTGCCCCTCTTGTTCTAAAGTTTATAGACCAAAACTGGAAAAGATGTAGGAAGAGCCTAGGGAAGGCAAATATATGGCATTCCTTCCACTATTTCCTGATTACCTGTATCCATGGCAGACATTGCTAATCAATCATAGCTTTCTGTCTTTGCCCAGCCCCAGCCACTACTAATCAATAGAAAAACTGAAACCAATTTCCCATCTCTGAAATAATCTGGCCACCTTCCACTTTGCTGATGAATAAACTAGGTAGGACTTAGAGAGGGGAAGAGCCTACTTCAAGGTCAGAAAGGAGCCCCAGCCTCCTAACTCCCTGTCTAATGTTTTTTCCTGCTACACTCATGGACTCCAAAAACTAAATCCCTGGGATCCTGAAAACCCAGTCTCTAGGGAGAGGACATTTTTTTCCCCAGACAAAGCTCCTAAAGGGAACCTTCCTCCAGCCAGCCCCTCACCTTTATGCCCTGAGTGTAATCGGAAGCCCCTGCCAACAGACTGGCATCCCCTCCCCCCGCTCACCACTGACAGACCTGCGGTTTCTGTTCTCCAGGTCTGCAGTTTAGTTTCCCAAAATAAACATTTAAAAAAATAAAAAATAAAGTAGGCATGCTCTTAGCATCTTTGCTTTCAGCCCCAGAGTTGTGGAATTATTAACTGACCAGACTAAATCAAATAGTTAATTACAGCAGAGAGGCGACTTCAGATGCTGAAACCATAAAACTCCGAAAGCATCCCCCCTTTCACCAACACATCAAACCGACTCTGGCTGTCATTGGAAGCGACAGTGAGAAAGTGGGAGAGTCAGCAGGTCTGGACAGACTGTGGGTGTTCTCAGCTGCACAAGCCGAATAGTTTATTTAATTCTCTCCCTGCCTGGGCAAGGGGGAAAAGTCAGAGGGAAAAACGGGGACAGAAGGTAGCATCATGTTTGAGTCAGGTAGAGCTGGGTTTGTAAGCCTGCCCCCCCCCACTTGCTAGCTGTGTGACCTTGGGCATGTCATTTCAAGTGTCTGAGTCTCAGTTTCTTCATCTGTAAAACAATAGACCCTACTTTGTTGGATTATTGCACTGATGAAAATGACTTGGTTAAAAAGATGTATGGACGACTCTTGTGAGGATACATCTCCAGATTGTGAGCTCTGTCAGAGTGGGGATAGCTGTCTGTCTCCTTCACCGTCACGTCCTCTAACCCTACCATGATGACTAGTTCTAGGCAAGTACTTAATAAGCAACTATTAAGCCCCCAGTATACAGTATGGTCTTGAGGATGGGGTGATCATGGAAGAGATTGCAAAAAGACTTAGCAGAGGGGCTCTGCCCTTAAGTAGCTCTCATTCCAGCATAACAGAGAGTCCAGAACCATCTATACTAGTAAGTGGATTGTTATGCATCGAATACGTAGTTAATATTATGTAGTGGTGCATAGTAGAGAGTCTGACATCAGACTTGAGTTCAAATCTCAGCTCCCCCCCCACTTGCCACCATTCTGATCTTTGTTGGCAAGTTTACCTGTCAATGCTTCTGTTTTTGGATTTGTAAATAGGGTCCTACTTTATAGGGTTATTGTAAGGATCGAAGGAGTTTTGTGAAGCGCTTAGCACCATGCCTAGAACATAGTAATTGCTCAACAAATCTTAACTACTGCTTTTCCCATCTACTAGGTGACTTTGGACAAACTATTTAACTTCTCTTAGATTTGTTTTCCTGGTCAGTAAGATAAAATATACAAAAAATACAACAGTTCCTACTGGGAATTCCCTGTTGGGAATTGATGGGAGAATGAAATGAGAAAATCCCTGAAATGTGCTTAGCATGGTGTCTGGCATAGAGAAAGTACTTAATTTCTAAATGATAATGATGACAAAAACCAGGTGCTATGGGAGAAAGAAGTAAATTCATTATGATGGATAGGCACCGGGATAAGAGGAAGGGTTATAACAAGTAAGTGATTGGGGAGTAACAATTTTATTGAGATTCAATTCACATAAAATACAATGTACACATTTAAAGGTATATTTCAACTTTTTAGCATATTCACCAAATTGTGCAACTATCACCATAATCAATTTTAGAATGTTTTCTTCACTCCAAATAGGAAACTATACCCATTCATCGTAACTCACTCACTCTCCATTTTCTCCTAGAGTTCCCCCTGACCCTCCCAAGCTCTAGGCAACCACCAGCTTACTTCCCATTTCTGTGGATTTGTCTATTGTAGACATCTTGTGTAAATGGAGCCACACAATTTGTGAACTTTTGTTTCTGGCTTCTTTCACTTGGCATAATGTGTTCAAGATTCATTCATCTTGTAGCATGGATCAGTACTACATTCTCTTTTAAGGCTGAGTAATATTCCATTGCAGAGAGTTGATAGACATTTGGGTCATTTCCACTTTTTTGGCTATTATCAAATAATGCTGCTGTGAACTTTCATGTACAAGATTTGTGTGGATAATATTTCCATTTCTCTGAGGCTATACACCTAGGAGTAGAATTGCTGGATTATAGGGTGAGTCTATCTTTAACTGAGGATCTGCTTTTTTTTTTTTTAAGATTTTTAAATTTAGGGCGCCTGGGTGGCTCAGTGGGTTAAAGCCTCTGCTTTTGGCTCAGGTCATGATCTCAGCGTCCTGGGATCGAGGCCCGCATCGGGCTCTCTGCTCAGCGGGGAGCCTGCTTCCTCCTCTCCCTGTCTCTCTGCCTGCCTCTCTGCCTACTTGTGGTCTCTCTCTGTGTGTCAAATAAATAAATAAAATCTTTAAAAAAAGATTTTTTAATTTATTTATTTGACAGAAAGAGAGAGAGAGATTACAAGTAGGCAGAGAGGCAGGCAGAGGGAGTAGGAAGCAGGCTTCCTGCTGACCAGAGAACCCGATGAGGGGCATGATCCCAGGACCCTGAGATCATGACCTGAGCCGAAGGCAGAGGCTTTAACCCACTGAGTCACCCAGGAGCCCCAAGGATCTGCTTTTTAAAATTGTTTTCATGCCCTGTACCATTTTACATTCCCACCAGCAACGTACAAAGGTTCCAATTTCTCCACATCTTTGCCAACACTCGTTGTCATCTATCATTTTGATTATAGCCATCCTGGTGTTTGTGTGGTGGTATCTCATCATAGTTTTGATTTGTATTTTCTGATGGCTAATGATGTTGAGCATCTTTTCAAGTGCTTATCAGCAACTTCTAGATCTTCTTTGGCGCAATATCTATTCAGATCCTTTGCCCATTTTTTTTTAAAGTTTATTTATTATTTAAATCTTCTTTACACCTGACATGGGGCTCATGACCTTGAGATGAAGAATCCCATACTCCTCCAACTGAGCCAGCCAGGAACCCCTCCGCTGCCCATTTTTTAAATAAGATTTTAATTATTTATTTATTTGACAGAGAGAGAGAGAGAGAATACAAGCAAGGGGAGCAGCAGACAGAGGGAGAAGCAGGCTCCCCACTGAGCAGGAAGCCCAATGTGGGGCTCGATCCTAGGACCCTGGGACCATGATCTGAGCTGAGAGCAGACGCTTAACAGACTGAGCCACCCAGGCACCCCTCCTCTGCCCATTTTTAATTGACATTTATTTTTTCATTTTTGAGTTGTATGGTTTCCTTGGATATTCTTATATAAGTTCCTTATCAAATATACAACTTGCAAACAAATTTCTTATTCTGTATGTTGTTTTTCCACTTTCTCGATGGTGCTCTTTTGAAGAACAAAAATTTTTAATTTTAATGATGCCTGATTGATCTTTTTAAATAATTTTACATCTTATGGGCACCTGGGTGGCTCAGTCACTTAAGTGTCTGCCTTCAGCTCAGATCATGATCCCAGGGTCCTGGGATCAAGTCCTTTGTTGGGCTCCCTTCTCAGCAGTGACCTTGTTTCTCCCTCTCCCTCTGCTCCTCTGCCTGCTTGTGTTCTCACTCTTTCTCCCTCTCATATAAATAAATAAAATCTTAAAACATAAATTTGGATCTTACATTTAGGTCTTTAATTCATTTTGAGTTGATTTTTGTATATGGTGTGAGGTAGCAGTGCAATTTAATTCTTTTGCATGGGGACACCAAATTGTCCCAGCATCATTTCCTTTTTTTTTTTAATTTTTTTATTATTTGCCCCAGGGGTACAGGTCTGTGAATCATCAGGCTTACACCTTTCACAGCATTCACCAAAGCACAAACCCTCCCCCATGTCCATAACCCATCCACCCTATCCCTACCCTCCCACCCCCCAGTAACCCTCAGTTTGTTTTGTGAGATTAAGAGTCTCTAATGGTTTGTCTCCTTCCTGATTCCATCTTGTTTCATTATTTTTCCCTCCCTAACCCCATGACCCCCCACCCTGCCCCTCAAGTTCCTCACATCAGAGAGATCATATGATAAATGTCTTTCTCTGATTGACTTTTTCGCTTAGCATAATACCCTCTAGTTCCATCCATGTCGTTGCAAATGGCAACATTTCTTGAAGAGGCTATCTTTCCATACTGAACAGTGTTGGTATCCTAATAAAAAAAAAATCAGTTGATTGTGAATGTGAGAGTTTATTTCTGGACTCTCAGTTCTATTCTGTTGGTCTGTAGGTATATCCTTTTTTTTTAAATTTATTTTTTATTTTATTTTATTTTTTTTAAAGATTTATTTATTTATTTATTTGACAGAGAGAGAGAGAGATTACAAGTAGGCAGAGAGGCAGGCAGAGAGACAGGGAGAGGAGGAAGCAGGCTCCCTGCTGAGCAAGGAGCAGGACGCAAGGCTCAATCCCAGGACCCTGGGATCATGACCTGACCCCAAGGCAGATGCTTAACCAACTGAGCTACCCACGAATCCCTGTAGGTATATCCTTATGCTGGTTCCACACTGTCTTGAAAGTAACTGAATTTGAGCTGGGCCAAATTAACTGGACCTGGGAATGCAGAGTCACAGAGCTTCCTTACCTTTCCATAGTGCTCTAGAATTTTTAAGGTGCTTTCATACACATGAGCTCACCCAAATCTTGCAGCAACTGAGAGAATACATGGAAGCTCAGAAGGCTGAGTGGTATATCCCTAGACCGACTCAGCCAGAAACAGTGACCAACCTGTCACGTGCTCTCATTACCCTGGCCCATCGCCTCCTGGTTGAGTCCGGAAATTCGGGAGAAGGAAAGAAAAACAGAGAAAAATTAGGGCCAAAATGACAGGAAGGGTGCAAAACACACTGATTATACATATTTGGCTCCTAATCAGCTTATGATAAAATTTCCCTTCTCCTGTATGGACAAGAAATGGAATGTTCTGGGCAATCCAGGGTTTTCCTTGGGTCTTTGCTTTTTCAAAGAATGAAAACACAGTGAAATACTCTCAACACTAAAACCACATGGACTGTAATTTTATCTTTAATTTTGTTATTGTTGTCATTCTAGAAGACTCTTCAGTATATTTTAAAGCAATGTTTCTTCAAGAGTGGTCTGAAGAAAACCTCAGCTATCGGCATCATCTGATAGAGGCGCTTGTTAAAAAAATGCATCCTTCAAAGCTCCCAGCCACCCTGTGTCTACTGAGAATCACTGGGTGATTTTTTATGCACATTAGGGTTTGGGAACCACTATTTTAGAGCAATGAAAGTCAAATTATGAATATCAATTATTATTGCACTCAAGAGATGCAGACATTCTGCTTAAAGGAGAGCCCTGGATCACAACAGTAGATTAATGTACCTCATTCCTACAAGTCTTTGCTAAAACATCACCCCTCCCTATAAATTTACTGATTTAAAATTGCTTGTCACCTTCTTCTCCATGCCTCCCACACTCCCTATCCCCCTTCCTTTCTCCACAGCACTTACCAACATCTGACATATTATTTACTTACCTATCTATCTATTTATTTATTTGTTATCTGACTCCTGTCTCTAGAAAGCAAGTTTCACAAAGGTAGTGCTAGGAATATGGCATTCAAGGTAACGTCTGGCAGATAGCGGGTGTTCAATAAATATTTGTAGAATGAATGAACGTGCCAACTTGCATCATAGTGCTTGGTCATAATGTCATTTGTTCCTTGGCTTTCTGGAAAGGATCTTCTTTTTAAACTATAAAGGAAATTATTCTTACATTCTCTGGGTGATGTTCGGTGTGCGCGGTAGTAGAGAGAAAGAGCTGGAACGGCGTCCTCTAATCTGTTAATTCTGAAGTCTGGGTCAGTTGCTCTAAAGATCATTTTTCCTTAATATCACTGAGATCCTCAATTTACTACCAGGATCATGCATTTATAGCTGCATTGTCCTGTGAGGGCTACCCGTACTGGGAACAAAGTGGCCTGAAGCTGCTAGGTTGAGATGAACCTATGGTAGCAGGAGACTTCTGTAAGTCCACTGTGCCTCAAACCAAGTAGTGACAACAAGTAGATGAGATGCTGCCTCCCCCGAGGACCTGAATGAGAACACTAATAAATGGGATCCTATCTCAATGTATTATACATGCAGGCTTGGCTGGGTCTAAGTTAATGACCCTTACCCACATCCTACCCTCCAAGCCAACTGTCCAACACCATCAGCACACAAATCAATGCTCACTTGCCCCCAGCCCCGCCCTGCACCTCCCCATTGGCCCCATTTTACACACAAGGAACCTGAAGTTTAGACCTACCAAAAGCCCATTCCCTAACACCGGCAGACCCTCATCTGTGTCACTCCCAGGACACACCTGATATTCCGGTTTGCAGTGAGGTGGTGAGAACTACCCTGGGTGCGGTGCCCCCCTCCACCTCCAGTCCAGGGGATGCTGGGAAGCTGTGGGGTAAGTAGGACAATAAAAACAGGAAAAAGCAAGTTTGTTTTTAGTGTTATGCGCACAGGGTGGCAGGATATACCTGCTGAGTGTTCCGAGAAGGTCCCCAAGGAAACCATTAAGTTGAGTCTCTCACGTTCTTACATGTGGGGTGGCTTGGGTTAGGGGGAGGGAAGGTATACTAGAAGAGGGGGATGGGCACCCTTCCAGAGGTCAGGGTTATGCCGCACAGAGCTGCTATGCACATAATAAAAGGTGGAGGACTGAAGGATGGACGTCAGGGTGAGCCACAAGGGGTTTGACACCAAGGGTTGTCGCTGGGTTATATAGGATGGATTTAAGGTGGGGAAGGGGGAAGGAGTGGGAGATGAGTTGGGAGGGAGGGACTCCTGTGGCACTGTGATCTCCAGCAGGGATGGGGGTGTGGGGGGAGTGGCTGTCTTGGCCTCCAGCTCAGACCCTTTCTTGGCTGTTCTCAGCCCGGGAACTGAGGAGAGGAGTTGGGTAGGGAGAGCTGCGGAGAGGGAGGGTGGCCTCTAGCTCTGGAGGCGATCCGAATGGATGTTAGTGTTCCCCGGCGGAGGGAGGGAGTGTTGCGGGAGGGCGAGGTGACTCCTAGGAGCCTAGGGTGAGAAAGTATGGGAGGGGATCTCAGAGGCCCAGGAAATGGAGGCTAGGGAGGAGGAAGGAGAAGTGAAGGCGTTTGCCTTCATGGGGAGTAAGTCTCAAACTGAGGCGGACTGACAGGAGGAACTCCAAACGCAGTGGGGAGGCAGATGAGGGTCTTCCGATCCGATGGGGTTGGGCTTAGAACTCTGCAAAAGAAGGGGGTCATTCGGAGGGGAAGGTGCACCGCTGAGCCGGCGGCCTCCTGAACTGGAAACGGGAAGTTCTAAGCGGCACTGACCTCTCCCCCAGCCTCGGTGGGGAGGGCCGGCGAGCAGGGCCGGTGAGCGTCCGGAACCGGCTTTCCCGAATCCAAACAGAAGTCAGAGTAGGGCTGACAAGTGAGCCAGGAGCGAGAGAAACAGTGAAGACTCCTCACACTGGGGGGTGCGGGTGGCAGCAAACTGGGAACCCGGGCTTGGAATAGGGGGGTCCTCAGTAGACCATACGGAAGGGATCTGGGGCAGTTGATGGGGACAGCAGAGGCTGAGTAGGATTCAGGAAACTGACACGGTTTCTACGGGGTGCTGATGGAGTCTTCCCACTCGAGACGCGAGGCACTGGAAGGGTTCCCCAAATTGGATACAGAGGATATGGGACACTGGGAGTGGGCTGAGGGCTGCCGAGGGGGGGCCTCGAATCAGGCTGTGGGGAAATTGGGGGCAGCTTCTCATTCCCAGTGGGGGGAATGGAGGGCTCTTCACCAGTTGGAACGCGGGGCGCATGGAGGGGGGGTACTGGGGCTCTATCCCTCCCGACCCAGGATTGGGGAGCTCTTAAATTCTGGATAGCGGGGACCTGAGAGGGAGGACTAGGGGGTCCCCGATCCGGAACCGAGCTACCTTGAAGGCACCGGGAAGCGCTTCATTCCGGGAGGGCGTTCCCACGGCCCGGCCCCGCGCTGGGGCGGGTGGGGGGTGCGGCCGCGCCCTGGTCCCGGCCCGCCTCGGGATTCGGGGTCT
>LNAC01000016.1:4768588-4821637 GCA_002007465.1 Ailurus styani | reverse complement strand
ACAGGCTGAGCCCAGCCCCCAGCCCCCTTGCCCCTGAACCTGTGAGCATCTGGGCCACAGTGTGCATTGCCTGGTTGTTTTTCTCCCAAGGGCCTTGCCTTCTGAGAAATCCCATTCCAACCCCTGGGGCACACCCGGGAGGAGGTGGGGTTGTCTCTCTAGTTGCTTCAGGGCATATTAGCCTGTTTGGGGATTGGAGTATGTGCTGGGGTGTGTATGTATGTATGTGTGTATTTGTATCTGTGCACGCAAGGGTGTCTGTGTCTGAATATTTGTATGTGTCTGGTGTGTCATGGTAACTATTCATGTGTGGAGGGGCCTTCGTGAGCGCTGCCAAGTATCCGTATGATATATGCGTCCCTAGGTATATATGTGTGTGTGCATCCGTGTGTCATATAGATGTGTGACCGTGTACAAACATAGGTTTGAGTGTGTATGCTTTTGTGTAAATGTACGTGTTTGTGTGTGCTCTTCCTTTGGAATGTACCTGAGAAAGAGAAAAGGCACGTATTTTCATGACAGCTCTAATGCTTTCTAATTTGCTGTGTGACCTTGGACAAGTTACTTCACTTCACTGAGACTTGGCTTTCACATGTGTAACGTTGGGGCTAGAACCCCTGTCTCAGCGGGCCGGAAGTTCCCTCAGGCACTGGCCTGTAAGAGAGGGGTGCTGTGTGGTATCACTCAGGGCCAGATTTTGACCATAAACCCTGTTTTTTGTCCCCACCTTTGCCCTCTAGGGTTCGGGTTTGTCACGTTTGAGAGCGAGGACATCGTGGAGAAAGTGTGTGAAATCCACTTCCATGAAATCAACAACAAAATGGTGAGGGGGGACCGGACGGGTGGGGGTGCTGAGAGAGAGAAGGGGGGGCGCCCAGAGGTCCTGGAGGCAGGCAGAAGGGAATCACAGTCTGTGGGGCAGAGCCAGTTCTCCCGCCCCCTGAAGATCTGGTCACTGAAGCCAGTGTCTCCTGGTGGTTAAAAGCCATGGCTGGTGGAGGCAGAGAGGCCTTGATTAACATCCTCACTTGCCAGTCTGTTCATTAGGCAGATGACTTCCCGCTCGGAGCCCTTTTCCACATCTGTGGCCTTAGTGCCCACCCCACGGGCTTGGTGTAAGCCACTATGGCCTGCAAAACCGTTTACGTAATCTCTCGTGCCCAGCGAGCACTCCATAAATGGTATCTACGAACCTAACAGGAAGGAGGCCTGCTAGGGAACCAGAGGGTCTGCGACCCTAGTGTCTGGAGGAGGGACTGACCATCAGGTCTCATTGCAGGTGGAATGTAAGAAAGCTCAGCCAAAAGAGGTGATGTCGCCGACGGGCTCAGCCCGGGGGAGGTCTCGAGTCATGCCCTATGGGATGGACGCCTTCATGCTGGGCATCGGCATGCTGGGTATGTGCTAGGCCTGCACCTGTGGCTACTTCCTGCCCGGAACTGCTCCCAGGGCTCTCAGAGTCTGCGTAGGTGTTGCCTCTCCTCTGTGGTCTGCCCTCCTGCGTGAGTCACTGGGCGGGAGTGGGGACCAAGGAGCTCCAGCCTCCAAGGCAACCCAGGGTGGGGCGATTTGGTTGTGGGGTGCTGCCCTCTGGCGGTAGCCAGAAAATGGCCCAGCTGCTCCTCCTTCATCGATCCTTCTGTCCATTTGTTCATCCATCCATCCATCTCGTAGCTACTGAGCAACTATAAATGCAAGGAACTATGCCAACAGATACAGCAGTGACTTTCCTTGGAGCTTTGTGGTCTGGCAGGGAAAACAAGTAAGAGTATAAATAAATAGGGTTAGGATGGAGCAGTTTAGGGGGCCAAGAGAGCATGGGCATAGAGAACTGGGACTGAGGTTTGGAGAAACCAGAAATGAAGTTACATTTAAGCCGAGGGCTGTGGGTTCAGTGGGTGCTAGTTACAGGAGGTCGGGAGAAGGGAAGGGGAAAGCATTGCAGGCGGAGGGGGACGGCATTTACAAAGACCCAGAAACTTTGGGGAAGGGAAAAAGAAAGCAGCTGCTTCTTGTTCATTCAACTGATATCTATTGAGCAGTTTTGTTTTTTTTTTTAAGATCTTATTTATTTATTTGACAGAGAGAGAGATCACAAGTAGGCAGAGAGGCAGGCAGAGAGTGAGGAGGGAGCAGGCTCCCTGCTGAGCAGAGAGTCCGATGTGGGGCTCCATCCCAGGACCTTGAGATCATGGCCTGAGCCAAAGGCAGAGGCTCCAACCCACTGAGCCACCCAGGCACCCCTATTGAGCAGTTTCTGAGAGTCAGGACCTGCCCTACTGGGCTTTCCCATCAAGCGGGAGGCAGAAGCCAATAACTGATGATAGCACATGGTGTTAGGAGGCTGTGGGAGGCCCAAGGAGGCACCCAAAACCCACCTGGTGGTCGGGAGGCTCCCCGGAGTAAGTGCAGGTCGCTGTGAGCCTTGGAAGATAAGCAGGAGCCAGCGGTGCTTGGGCCCCACAACCGAGGGGGGAGAATCTGAGCTGGGCCCCCCAGGGAGCTCACAGTCTCCTTGGAGAGACAAGATGTGTACATACAGAAAGAGAACAGTACAGAGGAGTCTTTTTGCCAGGATCGGAGGGAGGGGTGCTCTGGAAATTCAGAGGTGGGGGGGCTGCGGGGGGGGCATGGCATGGGCTAGGGGTCAGGATTGGGATCACAGATAGAGTGGGTGAGGAGAGCAGCCTTCACACAGGTCAGTGTCTTCGCTTGAAGTTTTCTTTTAACTATTTGGAAGTAATTTCAAACTTTCAGAAGAGTTGCAAAAATAACATAGTACAAAGAATGTCTATGTACCTTTTACCAGACACACCCATTAATATTATACCCCATTCGCTTTATCATTTGCTCTCTCTGTAGGCGTATATATGTGTGTATGTATGTATGTACACACACACACACACACGCGCTGCACTGGTGATTTTCCGCTGAATCATTTGAGCTTAAATTACATGCATTATGGCCCTTAACCCTTAAATACTTCAATGTGTATTTCCTAAGATCAGGGGTATTTTGTTCATGAAGCACATGATAATAATCCACTTCATACATTTATGTTTCTCCAGTATTTTAATCTATTTCCTAATTTGATCGGTTGGCCAAATAATGTTCTTTATAGCATGTTTTTGAGCTCTCGAATAAGATCCAGGCTAGAATCCGGTACTGCATTTAGTTATCTCGTCTCTTTAGCCTCCTTTGGTCTGGAACATTGAGACCCATTTTCTTTTTAAGGTGATTCATTAGCCGCTTTCACCCCATTTTAAAAACGACAAAGAAGGAGAGAATGGTTAAGAGACCTGGAACCAGTTAGCTCTGAATGCGAATCCCTGTTAGCACCGTTATTACTCTTGTTGCTTGCTATTACTGTATGATTTTTCTGGCAAGGCTGCACTTACATATTAGATGCATACGCGTAGCAGGCACCAGCCAGGCACTCCTGGCTGGCTCAGTTGGAGGAACGTGTAACTCTCTCGATCTCAGGATCTTGAGTTTGAGCTCTACGTTGGGCGTGGAGTTTACTTAAAATAAAACAACAACAACAACAACAACAAAGCCCTGGGATAAGTTCAGATAATGTTGTCGTTGGTGCTGTGGGGAAATTGATAAATATTGTAGCTGATGGGAGGGAAGACTCTTGTGGAATGACCTCTCCAAGGAGGTGACATTTCAGCTGAGACTTGCACAAAGACAAGGACACAGTCATGGGAAAACCTGGCAGGGGGAGAGTGTTCCAGGCAGAGGAAACAGCCTGTGCAAAGACCCTGAGGTGGGAAGGAGCTTCGTGGCTTTGAGAAATAGCAAGGGGGCCTATGTGACTGGAGGAGAGTATAGATGAAGACGGAAGGGAGGCAGGAGCCAGAGCACGAAGGGTCTTGGTAAGGGTTTGGACTATTCTCAGCGAATGTGTCACCTCACAGAGCCTCAGTTTTCCCCATCTTTAAAATGGGGCTCCTAATAGTACCTGCCTCTTAGGATTCTTGTGAGGCTTAAGGACAGAATGAAGTATGCAGCAGGCTTAGCCCAGGGCTTGGCATGCAGAAGGTGTTTGGTAAATGTGACTGTTATCTGTGCTACGAGGCGGGAGGGAGAGGAGTGGCTCAGATCCTTCCCTGCTGAGGAGGGTCTGAGAACTAGGTGAGGTGTCTGACACTAGCCCCCTTGCCCTATCAGGTTACCCCGGTTTCCAGGCCACAACCTATGCCAGCCGGAGTTACACAGGCCTTGCCCCTGGCTACACCTACCAGTTCCCCGGTAAGTCCTGCTTGGTTGTCCCTCTGTGGCCAGCATGTCCCCAGTTCCCCGGCAGTCTGACTCCTCAGGGCGGTGTCTGGGGGTGCATGGCTGGGGGGGGTGGTCTGCCTGCTGGAGGCTTGGAAGGAAGGGCATGTCTGAGGAAGGAGCACCTCTCCCCACCCATCCCCTTCTCCCCTCCTCCCCAGAAGGTGGGGACCCGACCCACCCCACCCCCGCGTGGTCTTGCATGGCATGGTTCTCTCTCAGGCAGATCTCTGCCTGCCTCCTGCCTTTCTCGCCTCCTCACGTCATTCTGAGTTGCCACTTCCACCAAAAAAGGCATCAGACTTGTGGCAGAAGCGTCCCTGAGGGCTAACGCCAGCTGTGTCTTTTATGGCCACACTTACAATGACCACGTGCTCCGCTGAGCCCTTTCAAGGCCCACAAGACCTTTCGCTGCCCCGAATGCTGAAAAGCAATCCAAAACCCTGATGATCACCACCCTCATTTGTAATTCAAAATAAAAATAACACTAGACCTTAGAATAAGTGGCAGGAAGCCCAACACAGTTCTGAATTTTGCCACGATGGACCTTCAGTGTTGTTTTCTTTGAAATACCAGACATCAAATTTTTGCGTGCTTTTTTTTTTTTTCTTTTTCTATTCTATATTTGGCAGGAGGGGGGGCTTTTTTTTTAAGAGGGTCCCTGAGCACTTGCATCCTTTGCCTCTTGGGCTGTCCAGCTTGGAGCCCTTCCTCGACATTATGTTGTCTAGTCCTGACAACAGTCACGGGGCAGGGATGACCATCCTCATTTCATAGGTGAGGAAACAGTCTCAGAGAGCAAAGCGACTTGCTAAGACAGCCCATCATCTGGAAGGTGATGGAGCTGAGAACCCAGCCTGAGCCTGACCTGCTCTGGGGTCACTGCTTTTCATCAGTGCTGCCTCGCCAGCTCCTCCCTGCAAACAAACAAGCAGGGAAAGAGGAGGATTCTGGGAGGTGTTGCAATGGAGGTGTTGTGGTGCAATCTCGCATCTTTTAGGAAACATCTTTTAGGAAACACCAGACCGGTCCCTCCGACATCGGCCCGTGCCCAGGGTGTAGGTGGCAACTCCGCCTATTCTTTTCCTCCCTGTTTCTCCTCTGCCTTGTCTTCTCCATCTTTGCCTGCTGGGCACCGACCGTGCTCTCCCCATCCCGGCTCTGGGGTCCTGTGCATGGCCTGTCCCCCTACCCAGTGTCCCTGTGGGTGCATCCGTCCTCCCTGGGCCGTGCTCCAGGGGCCTCCCCGGTATCTTCCTAAGCTGTTTTACGTTTCATTTTAGAATTCCGTGTAGAGCGGACCCCTCTCCCGAGCGCCCCAGTCCTCCCCGAGCTTACAGGTCAGTCGCTCGGATTTCCTACACCTCATAGGCCACACGGGGAGAAAGAGAGGGACCCAGGGGTCTTCTCTGGGGAGAGCTAGTGGGACCCTCTCCCCCTGTCCAGCAGCCTTGTGGCTGTGGGGACACAACAGACTCTGCCCAGGCCCTGGCCAGTCTGTGTAGCTCATGGCCCCGAAGGGTGGGGCATGGGGCCAAGCCCAGCAGATGGAGGAGAAGTCACTCATTCATCTATTTGGCAAATATTTATCTAGCGCCTCCCATGTGCCAGGCACCGAGTAGACTCTGGGATCCAGCAGTGAAGACGCCAGGGTCTCACACTCAGAGTAGAGTGGGCCGGGTGGGGTCTCCGACACACCGGGGTGCGCGTGCCTCCCGCTGTGCCGGCCCACCCTTGCCGGGAGGGGATGCCCACCTGGTACTCAGAGATCTCCGTTTCCCAGAGAAGCCAGAAACCCGGCTTTTGCTTCTGAACAGATTTTTCAGTAGTTCTCAAACGTTGGCAACAAATTCCAAATTGTTAAACCACTGCAGGCCAAAGGAAACCTTTGTGAGGGCCAAATCCGGCCCTCAGGCTGCCCATTTGCAGCTTCCGGACAGCCCAGATGACGGCATGTGACCTCTTCAGGAGCTGTCTCTGGCCTGCAGCTTTTGCTTGGGACCAGCAGCCCTGCTCCGGGGCTGGGGGGGNGGCAGGCCCGAGGGGAGGGGTGGGGCAGCTGAGGTGAGCAGCTGAGGTGGGCTGCAAGGGGTCTTTCTGTTCAACCTGCTTCTCCCCCCACCCCACCCCAGACTCTTCCCCCCCAACCTGGCCGTGTGTGGAGGACGTGAGCATGGCTGCTGCTTTCAATGAGACCTTCCTTCCAAGGGGTGCTCAGGGGTCCCCCAAAGTGGGGGAAGGGGAAGAAGGGGAGGGAGTAAAGAGTCCTGGGGGGGGGTAGGGGCCCCTCCCTGAGCAGAGTTGGGTTTGACCCGCCATGGGGGTGTTGGAAGGGGGATTCTTTTCTCCTCGTTTAAGAACTTTGTGCTGAGGACCTACTGCGTGGGGCACTGTGCCAGGCCCCTGGGGACAGCACAGGGACAAGACAGGGCCAGGCCCTGCTCTCATAGGACTTTCAGTCTAGAGAGGAAAACAAATACTGACTATATAAATGAGTAATCCTTTACAGTTGTGATAAGCACTTACTCAGGTTGGCCACGCTGACTTTGTGGAAATGCCTAACCAGACCGAGAACCAGGCCTCAGAGCCCAGCTCCTGCCCTTAAAAGAACTGAGAGAAGATATGTCCCCTCAGCAGCTAGCGGGGTGCAGGGGCGGAGGTTTTCCCTGGAGGTCTGAGGTCTGGACTCTTCTCTTGCCCTCTGGAGATCTGGGTGTTTCCTTTAGGCGTTCAGTAGACCTTTATCATGCCAGATGCTCCCCCAGATGGGGATGCAGCCGTGGATGAGATGGACAAGGTCCCCGGCTTCTGGAGCTGGTATTTCAGTGGAGAGAGAGACGCAGTAAATAAGTCGACAAACAAATGAATAAAGTATTTGCAGAGGGTGAGAAGTCCACAGGGAAAATAAAGGAGGGAGATGTTCTAAGGCCTTAGGGCCAGGGGCAGGAGGCTGCCTTAGCGAGGGTGCCAAGAAAGGGGATGTCATGTCAGGGTGAGGGCCAGCTGTATGGCTCTTAGGCAAGGCTCCTCCACAGTTTGGGAATCATGCTGTCCCCAGACTTTAATCCCCTAGACCAAAGACCTTGCCAAGGATGTTCAAGGGCCATTTCCGGAGCCCCTACCCTCAAGTCCAGTACCGGTTCTGGGTCAAGGTCACCAAAACAGCCCCACGGGGTGCATTTTGGAATGGGAGACTGCATTCCTGAGGGCAAATGCCAACTCAGAGGACTCTGGCTCTGGGTGGGGTTGTAGCCGCAGGGGCTACAGTGACAGAGCCAAGCGGTAGGGGACGCTCACCCCACTACCCCAGCCCAAGGGAGCTCCAGGTTCAAGGCAACCAGTTATTGAAGCAGGGGTGCCATTGAGGGGTGCCTGGCTGCCTCAGTCCGTAAAGCATACAACTCTTGACCTCAGGGTTGTGAGTTCAAGCCCCCCCCCCCACCGTTGGGTGTAGAGATATCTTAGGGGAAAAAAAAAAGAGGTTCCTTTTACTCCTTCAGCAGACATTAAACACCTACTGTGTGTAAGACAGGGGACCACGGAGGTGGACGGCAAACAAGAGAATAGCAGTATCTCTGTCTGAAGAGGGGGTCAGAGAAAAGGAGTTGGGGGATTGGGGGAGATAGTGGTCATTTCCAGTTGGGTGGCCGTCAGGGGAACCCTGAGGCGGGGAATTGGGTGCCCACAATTTACTGAGGGCGTGGCCTCAGGAGAGGGACAGTGAGTGAAACAGAAGGACTGAAGCTGAGCTGGGGCCTGGACTGGAGTCTGGCTTCCGCCTGACCCCACAGGGAGATCCGGGGCAGGCACCGCCCCTCAGAGTTGGTCCCACCTTGAGGCAACAGGCCTGGCTTCTTGTACCGCATGTCAGTCAGCCACTGGCTGCAGTCGCCTGGGGTTGGGATGCAGGCCATAACCTCCTGGGGACCTCTGGGCTAGGTGGTCCCATCCGGCCAAGGGCACTCTCTGGAGAAGGGAGCATCGCTCAGAGCAGCTCAGGGTGGGGTGCCCCGCTCCCCACCCTGAGTTTTGTGTTGTTCAAGCGTGTCCCTCGAGTCCAGGGGGGGAAACTGAGGCTGAGTCCGTTGCTAGGAAGCCGTCCGCTCTCCTACCTTGCTCCACCCATTCCGTGGGTCAGGGCACAGCTGGTGGCCCTTCTGCTCCCTGCTGACGCTGCGGTGACCGTCTGAGGTGGGGCAGGGCTGGAGACACTCTGCCCCGAGGGAGCCTCCGTTGTCCGCCTTGGTCCCCTCACCCACCACACTGAAGTGCCCGTACCTTTCCTTTCAGCCATCCCTCTCACTGCTTACGGACCAATGGCAGCAGCGGCAGCGGCGGCGGCTGTGGTTCGAGGGACAGGTGAGGACTTCTGGGGTGCAGGAGGCAGAGGAGGGGTGTTGGGGCCAGAGAAGTCTAGAGGGGACAGCAGGTAGCTACTGCCATCCTTTTCCAGAGGGACTTGTTTATTCCTTTGCTCCGCAAGTACTAGCAGAGCCCCTGGCGAGCCAGCCGGGAAGGAGGCTCACTGTCCTCCAGAGCTCACAGGCCGGGGGGGCATCGGGTGTGACACGGGCGGCTGTTCCCAAGGACGAGCCTGCTCCGCTGGGGGACGTCCGGCACCGGAGGCGCTCACAGCCCGAGCCTCTCGGGAAGGCTCCCAGGAGGACAGACCCCTTAACTTCTGACTTGAAGGCAAAGAGGAGGAAAAGTGTCCCAAGCAGAGGCCCGTTAGCCGGGGGGAGTACAGGAACGGGGAGTGGGCAGCACGAGGCAGGAGGAACCAGGTCCTGGGGAGACACGGAACATTGAAGCAGTGGAGCGATGTCGATTTTGGAAAATGCGCTCGGCTGCCGGACGGGGAAAGTTTGCAGGGGGTCAGTGAGGAGGTGACAAAGTGGACAGATGACCTGGTGGCGGTGGACTCGGGGAGACCTCCAGGGGGTGGACCCACAGGTCTTGTTGGGATGTAGGGGTGAGGGAGAGGGAAGGCTCAGGGTCATGGTGGGTGGAACAGGTTTGGGGGGGTGTCGTGGGGCAGCAGTGGGCGCCGGGGCTATCACCGTCTTCTTTCTGGGTTGCCAGGCTCTCACCCCTGGACGATGGCTCCCCCTCCAGGTTCAACTCCCAGCCGCACAGGGGGCTTCCTGGGGACCACAAGCCCCGGCCCCATGGCCGAGCTCTATGGGGCAGCCAACCAGGACTCGGGGGTCAGCAGTTACATCAGCGCTGCCAGCCCCGCCCCCAGCACCGGCTTCGGCCACAGTCTTGGGGTGAGTGGCCAGTCCTGGAAGAGTCAGAAGTTGGAGGAGGGAGAGGTTTTGTCCGTCTGCAGGGGCAGAAGGGGGCCGAGGGAGGATGGATAGAAAAAGATGGTCACGAAGGGGGAACAGCACGGCTAATCATTCATTCTGTGGGCCAGGCATTAGGCGGGCTGTGGGGATAGCACGCAGACTCACCGTCTCTAGGCACATGGAGGCTAGATTCTAGCTCAGGGGTGCCCTCATTTTAACCAGGGTACTGGTAATATGCGGATCCCAAGCCGTACCCGAGAGTATCTTCTGGTGCGCCTGCAGTGGGGGGCGATAATGGGCAGGGCTAGACAAGGGTCTGCCTCAGAAGAAAGGAGCCCCTGGGCCTTCTCTGCGTCCCTAGGAATCTAGGAGTCAAATTCTTTTTTCCCCAGGGCCCTTTGATTGCCACAGCTTTCACCAATGGGTACCACTGAAGCAGGAAACAGGTGGCAGGAGGTGAGGAGGTGGGCCAGGGCCTTGGGTGGGGGTGGCACTGGGGAGGCTGGCACCGGGCAGCCCCATCTGGCCCACAGACCTTGTCCCCACCTTCATGGAGCCCACAGTCCAGGGAGGAGACAGAACTTTCATAACAGCAGTGGTCAATGAATCTGAAAAGCTGCTCAGCCTGCTACATAAAAAATACAAATGAAAACCATAGTAAGACAGTCCATACCACCTGTCAAAGATTTTCTTTTTTTAAGATTGCTAATGCCCAACATTGATGAGGGTGTAGGGGAAGCAACCTGTAAATTGTCTCAGGCTTTCCAAAGGGCAGACTGGCACTGTTTATCCAGATGTTAAACATTCATGCCTTTGACCCAACGAATCCATTTCTAGGCATTTATTTTAAAAACTGCAAAAAATCGGGGCGCCCGGCTGGCTTAGTCAGAAGAGGGTGTGATTCTTGATCTCAGGGTCTTGAGTTCGAGCCCCATGTTGGGTGTAGAGATTACTTAAATAAAATTTTTAAAAAATTTAAAAACTGCAAAACACTGAAATCCCCATCAAAAGGAGAGTGGGTAATAAATCAGAGCGTATGCATATGAGCATATTACACAGCCATTAAAACGGGATACTGTCAGCATATATGTATGTCCAGAGAGAGAGAGAGAAAACTCTGTACACATGGTCACAGAGGGGTTCTGGCTGAACCTGGGACATTTCATTTGTTCCTTCCTTCCTGCATTCATTCTAACGACCATACCATTCGTTGAGCACTGTTTCAGGAAAGAGGGATGTAGGAGACAGACAAGGCCCCCTTCTCATTCTACAGACAAAAACCAAGTGGACCCATGAGGAACTTCCAAATTACGTGTCAAGAGGCTACTTGAGATTAGAGGTTCAGAGAAGGTGCCTCCCAGAAGGCGCCTCTTGAATAAATCCGGTCATGCAAAAATCTAGGGAAAGGGCATTCCAAACAGGGAACAGAGCCTGCGAAGTGTGTCAACAGAGCTCTGCAGCCTCCGGGAGCCCCAGAGGAGCCCCAGAGAGAGGCGGGGCAGAGGCAGGATGCCGCGGGCCTCCCCCTAACCTCCCGCTGTGTTCCAGTGCCCCAGCCTGCAGCTGACTGAGGACCACAGTGAGCCAGCGAGGGGGCGGGGACACCTCAGCCGCAGCCGCCGCCCCCTCCCCCGCAGCGACTCGGACCGCTACTGCCTGCCCCCAACCCCCTGGGCCCGGCCCCTGCCCTGCTGCCCCTGGACAGCGTCTGGCTCCCCTACTAACCTCCCTCTCTTCCGCCCTTGGCTCCCCTCCCCCACCTGCCCCTCTCCTGCCCGCTTTTATTTATTTTGGATTAGCCGGTTGCCCCCCCCCAGGTCTCCCCTCTCCGGTCTGCGCCCCTCCCTCCCTGCCGCGCCCCCCAGGACCCTCCCCCCGGAAGGCTTTTGTATTTGTGCATAGCTAGAGTGAGGGCGGAGGGGGTCTGCTACAGGCCGCAAGCCCTATGCTTGTTTTTTTATTCTGTTTTCCCCTCCTTTTCTCTTTCCTTTTTTTTTTTTTTAAAGAAACCGTTTTTTAAACTATTTCTAGGTTTGTGAATGTGAAGCCCCAGGCCGCAGGGGGCAAGGGGCCAGGTGCCCCCCACCAGCTGAGAACAAAATGTCTATGTGGGTGTGGGCCCCTGGCCACCTCCCTCCAGCCCTGGAAAGGAGGACAGGGTTGCGTAGGCCAGGCCAAGCCCCTGGAACCATCCCGTCCTGTATCATATGTAAATACTGTGAGGTGAAGCCCCTACCCCTCTCTAAGACCCCTTGGGAGTGAGGGCATTGCCTCACCCCACCTGGCAAAGGTCTCCCCCTGTGTCTCTGTCTCCTCCTCAGACACCGTTACTGTAAGCTTGCAGGCCTCAATTGTGGCCAAGGCAAGCCCGCTCGCTCAGGCCCTAGGGGTCAAGGCCTTGGGCCTGCTCACCCCAAAACCCAGCGTGGGGGCAAGGGGTGAGGAAAGAGAAGGGCTCGCCCGGAGCCACTGCTGGAAAGGAATTAACTCTCCAAAGGTCTCCCCTTGCCCCCTACCTAGGTCAGGCCTTCACGGTTTCTGCTCTGAGCCCCCCATGAGCGGGCATCAAGGGGGCACTTTGGGAAGGGGTGGAACCCAGGGGATAGCAAAGGGCTTCTCAGGGAACCCCCACATTCTCTCACTGAAGTTTCCCACCAGGATGGTCCCATGGCCAGAGACCCTTGGCAGCCCCGAGCGCCCCCAAGTCCCTTTCAAAGGAAAAAGAGGCCCAGGGTCTGAACAGTGTTCAAGAACAGTGAGTG
Organism: Ailurus styani; assembly: GCA_002007465.1. NCBI lineage: Eukaryota > Metazoa > Chordata > Mammalia > Carnivora > Ailuridae > Ailurus > Ailurus styani. The sequence continues at coordinate 4,809,303 of LNAC01000016.1, read as the reverse complement.
ACCTGGCTGGCACGGCAGGGCTCAGGCCCACCTACCTGTTGTCTCCCTCTCAGTGTCCCTGTCCCCCAGGTCTGAGGCTGGGGACCTAAGCTCTCTTCCCCATCATAGTTCCCATCCCTAAAAATCCCCCTTTGGAGAGTTAATTGTCTGTGTGAGGTGCTTAACCTATTAGCCCTGAGAACACAAAGCAATAATCTTTGTTACTGAGATGCGCGGCTGTTCGTGGTGTTTTGTTTTGTTTTGTTTTGTTTGGAGGTGTTTTGTTTTTTGGTTTTTTTTTTTTTGGTTTTTTTTTTATGTTTCCTAATAAAAGAGAAGCTGCATTTTATTGGTTTTTATTTTTAATTTTCTACACGTTTGAGCTGAGTCGTGAGAGACTCAGCTTCCATCTCCTCCCCTTCTTGTGACCCCATCCCACCCCCACTGGGCCCACCCATGGGCTCAGGGCCCTGGAATTCCGTTTTCTGATTTGTTTGGGGAATTTTTAAAAAAGATGTTACACGGTGTTTTGAAGCCAGCAAGTTACCACCCTCCGGTGTCTCTTCTCTCCACATCTGTAACTTCTTTTTCCAGGTTTTATTTTCAGTTTTAAATTCCTAATAAATTATTTGAAAACGGTGCTGGCTTTGTGAGTCTTTTTTTTTTTTAAGTTCTTTTTTTTTTTTTTTAAGATTTTTATTTATTTATTTGACACAGAGAGAGATCACAAGTAGACAAAGGGGCAGGCAGAGAGGAGGAAGCAGGCAGGGAGCCCGATGCAGGGCTCAATCCCAGGACCCTGAGATCATGACCTGAGCCGAAGGCAGAGGCTTTAACTCACTGAGCCACCCAGGCGCCCCGGCTTGGTGAGTCTTTTCCATCTCTGTGTACATTCAGGTCTAGGTACCCCAGTGACACCCTGTTTTCTTCTACCTTCTGTTCTTCTCCTGAAAGTCTACACTTTTACATTTGACTCAGCTTCCATTTACAACTTCTTGACCAGGAGAAATTGGAAACCCCATGCATTGTTTGTAGAAAGGTAAAATGGTGCATCTACGATGAGAAACAGTCTGGTGGGGACACCTGGGTGGTTCAGTTGGTAAAGAAGCTGCCTTTGGCTCAGGTCATGATCCCAGGCTTCCGGGATCAAGTCCCACATGGGGCTCCTTGCTCAGCAGGGAGCCTACTTCTCCCTCTGCCTCTGACTGCCACTCTGCCTGCTTATGTTCTTTCTCTCTCTGACAAATAAATAAATAAAATCTTGAAAAAAAAAAAAAAGAAAAGAAACAGTCTGGTGGTTCCTCAAAAAGCTAAACACTGAATTACCGTATGATCCAACAATTTCACTCCTAGGTATATATCCCAAGGAGTTGAAAGCAGGGACTCAGGTACTTACACACCAATGTTCATAACAGTATTACTCACCATAGGCAAAAAGTGGACACAATCCAAGTCTCCATCAACAGATGAATGGTTAAACAAAAATGTACTGGCAATCATAAAATATTTATTGGGTGCCTACAACATGTGGTGCCTACTTGGTGGTATGGAGGGGTCAAAACCAAAGTATAAAACATGGTACAGGCGCCTGGGTGGCTCAGTGGTTAAAGCCTCTGCCTTCGGCTCAGGTCATGATCTCAGAGTCCTGGGATCGAGGACCAAATCGGGCTCCCTGCTCAGTAGAGAGTCTGCTTCCTCCTCTCTCTCTGCCTGCCTCTCTGCCTACTTGTAATCTCTCTCTCTGTGTCAAAATGAATAAATAAAATCTTAAAAAAAAAAAAAGAAAGAAAGAAGCGTATGGCTTGGGATGGGGCTGGATGGAGAAGGCGATGAGGGGAGGGGGTGTTTAGAGGAGCTCCTGGATTCCTGAAGATGCGGGCTTTGAGGAAGATCAGCTTCCTTGGTGGTTGTGCTCAGTTTGAGAAATAGTCTCAGCTGAGCTCAGATGCAACTGGAGACACGGTTCGGTAAGAGGAGGGATGGGCATCAGCCCCTTAGGGAGACCTCTGCTAAGTTAAACCTAGCCCAGGGTTACCTAAGGCCTTCTGGAAACCTCCTAACTAGCCACCCAAGGGGCTTGGTGCTCTCTGTGCTGATCACACAAACCCCACCTCCCACCCCCAGCTCTTGCATCTGGCACAGGGGGAAACAGAAGCTCAGAAATGTGAAGTATCTCCACAAGACTGACACAGTTGCTGAGTGTCAAGGTGGGACTTCGAAACTGGGTGCTTCTGATCCCATAGTTGTTTTGTTTCTCTTTATTTTTCTTCTTTCATACAATATTTGATTCATGTGTAAAAATACATGCAACTTATTTCGATATAATTTGGAAAAACTAAGTGTAAAAAGACATTTTGAGACAGTCGAAGGTCTCCAAAAATGGTCTGAGTATTAAATAACACTACGAAATTGTTATTTTTATTAAGTATGATCATGACATTATAGTTATGTTTTTAAAAATTTATACTGAAGGGTAACTGGCTGGCTCAGTGTATGGAGCATGTGACTCTTGATCTCAAGGTTGTGAGTTCAAGTTCCACACTGAGTGTAGAGAGTGCTTAAAAATAAAATCTTAAGGGGAACCTGGGTGGCTCAGTTGGTTAGGCGTCTGACTCTTGATCTCAGTTTAGGTCTTAATCTGGGGGTCATGAGTTCAAGCCTAGCATGGAGCCCACTTTAAAAAAAAAAATAAAATCTTTTTTTTTTTAAGATTTTATTTATTTATTTGACAGAGAGAGAGAGAGATCACAAGTAGGCAGAGAGAGAGGAGGAAGCAGGCCCCCTGCTGAGCAGAGAGCCCAATGCGGGCCTCGATCCCAGGACCCTGAGATCATGACCTGAGCCGAAGGCAGAGGCTTTAACCCACTGAGCCACCCAGGCACCCAATAAAAATAAAATCTTAAGCTGAAAGCTTTTCCTCTCAAATGAGGAACAAGGCAAGGATGTCCACTCTGGCTGCTTCTATTCAACACAGTATTGGAAGTCCTAGCCAGAACAATTAGGCAAGAAAAAGAAATAAAAGCCATCGAAATTGGAAAGGAAGAAGTAAAATTATCTCTATTCACAGATGACATGATATTATATGTAGAAAACCCTAAAGAGGGGCAGCCGGGTGGCTCAGTCAGTTAAGCATCTGACTTTTTTTTTTTTTTAAGATTTTTATTTATTTATTTGAGAGAGAGAGAGACACAGCGAGAGAGGGAATACAGGCAGGGGGAGTGGGAAAAGGAGAGGAAGGCTTCCTGCAGAGCAAAGAGCCTGATACAGGGCTCGATCCAAGGACGCTGAGATCATGACTTGAGCCGAAAGTAGACGCTTAACGTCTGAGGCACCCAGGCACCCCAGCATCTGACTTTTGACTTCAGCTCAGGTTGTGATCTCAGTGTCGTGGAATTGAACCTCATGTCAGGCTCTCCCCTCATTAGGGAGTCTGCTTGGGATTCTCTCCCTCTCCTTCTGCCCCTCTTCCTGCTCTCTCTCCCTCTCTAAAATAAAATAAATAAATCTAAAAAAAAAAAGAACCCAAAAAACCCTAAAGAGTCCACAAAAAACTATTAGAATAAACGAATTCAGTAAAGTTGCAAACTATAAAATCAACACTCAAAAATCAAGTATGTTTCTACACACTAACAAGGAACAATTGGAAAAGGAAATTAAAAAAACATTTCCAATGACAGTAGCATCAAAAATAGTAAAACACTGGGGCGCCTGGGTGGCTCAAATGGTTAAGCGTCTGCCTTTGGCTCACGTCATGATCCTGGGGTCTTGGGATCGTGCGCACTGGGCTCCCTGCTCAGTGGGGAGCCTGCTTTTCTTTCTCCCTCTGCCTCTCCCCCAGCTTGTGCTCTGTCTCTCTCAAGCAAATAAATAAAATCTTTTTTATTTATTTTTTTTAGGTTTTTTTAAAAAGATTTTATTTATTTATTTCACAGAGGGAGAGAGATCACAAGGAGGCAGAGAGGCAGGCAGAGAGAGAGGGGGGGAAGCGGGCTCCCTGCTGAGCAGAGAGCCCGATGTGGTCCTCAATCCCAGGACCCTGAGATCATGACCTGAGCCGAAAGCAGAGGCTTTAACCCACTGAGCCACCCAGGCGCCCCATAAAATCTTTTTTAAAAAATAGTAAAACACTGGGGCGCCTGGCAGCCTTAGTAGGTGGAGCATGTGACTCTTGATCTCAGGGTTTTAAGTTCGAGCCCAACTATATGTAGAAATTACTTAAAAATAAAATCTTTACAGGGATGCCTGGGTGGCTCTGTCGGTTAAGCGTCTGCCTTCAGCTCCCATCATGATCCCAGGATCCTGGGATTGAGATTTACATCAGGCTCCTTGTTCAGTGGGGAATCTGCTTCTCCCTCTGCCTGCCACTCCCCCTGCTTGTGCCCTCTCTATCTGACAAACAAACAAATAAAATCTTAAAAAAAAAAAAAAGAAAAAGTTGGAGGATTCATACTTCCTGATTTCAAAACATATTACAAAGTAAAACAAACAAAAACATGTTACAAACTACAGTAATCAAAACACTGGGGTACAGGCATACAGACAGACATAGACCAGTGGAATAGAATAGAGAACCCAGAAATTAACCCTTACTTACATGCACAAATGATCTCTGACAAGGCTGCCAAGGCCATTCAGTGTGGAAAGGACAATGTCTTCAACAAATGGTATTGGAAAAATTAGATATCCACATTAGAATGAAGTTGGACCCTTATCCTATGCCATCTACAAAAATGAGCTCAGGGACACCAGACTGGCTCCGTCGGCAGAGCAGGTGACTCTTTTTTTTTTTTTTTTTTTTTTTTTTTTTTAATTTAAGGAATCTGTACGCCCAACATGGGGCCTGAACTCAGAACCCCCCTCCCACCCCGCCAAGATCAAGAGTCTCAAGCTCTACTGACTGAGCCAGCCACACGCCCCTAGAACACGTGACTCTTAATCTTGGGGTCATGAGTTCAAGCCCCACACTGGGGTTAGAATTTACTTTTAAAAAAATGTTCAAAATGGATGAAAAACCTAAATGTGAGACCTAAAACTACAAAACTCCTAGAAGAAAGCGTAGAGGAAAAGCTTCATAGCATTGGAGTTGGTAACGATTTCTTGGATATGACGCCAAAAGCTCAGGCTACAAAAGCAAAAATAGACAAAGAAGACTACATCAAACTGAAAAATGTTTGTGCTTAAAAGGATACAACACGGGGCGCCTGGGTGGCTCAATCCGTTAAGCATCTGCCTTCAGCTCAGGTCATGATCCCGGGGTCCTGGGATGGAGCACCACGTCAGGCTCCCTGCTCTCTGGGGGGTCTGCTTCTCCCTCAGTCGCACCCCAGCCCCCGGCTTGTGTTCTCTCTCTCTCTCAAATGAGTAAATTAAAAATTTTTAGAAAAGGACACAACAAAGTGAAAAATGACCTATGAAATAGAAGATATTTGCAAATGATCTATCTGATAGGAAGTTACTGTCCGGAATACATAAGAACTGCTTGTTGGGATGGTTTGGGTCCAGGGGAAGAAAGGTTTGGCTACTCTGGTATACGGCCTCAAGGTGTTCATCTGTACTTAGCACTTGGTCATAGGGTCGCCTGTGTAAAGCTCTTAGCATCATTCCCAGCCCAGCGTTCAAGGAGGGTTTGCCGTCGTTGCAGTGTTGTCGTTGTTGTTGTCGTTGAAGAGAGCTCTGGACGGAGAGGCAGGTATGCATAGGTTCCAATCCCAGCCCTATCACTTTCTAGCTCTGTGACTTTGAGCCGGTGACTTAAGCTCTCTGAACCTGTATCACCAACTATAAAAAGGGGAAGATGGTGGTGACAAGAAGCACAACTACGTCCGAAGATTGTTGCTAGGCTGGAAAGCCATGTGTGTGAAGCTCTCAGCCCAGAAGCAAGCAAACAGAAGTGCTCAGCACGTGGTATGCTGGTAGCTGCTTTTAAACATTTCCTGAAAGTAAGAGCCTTGTCCTTCAGGGACGGGGCTGGTGTGACCTTGCTGGAGTGTGGGTACGCCATCACCTGAAGGAGACAAGATGCTATCCTTAGCTGTTCTTTCCACTGGAGAGTGTGTTTTTCCAGGCTGGGACAAGCTGTGTGGTACACACCTGTGCATGAGTCTGGGGCAGCCCGAGGTCACGGTACAGAGTGGGGGGGTACTGGGTGCCTGCAAGGGCCATTCCCCTGCTGTCTCTCTGTCCCCTGCAGAGGTTTGGACTGTCACACTTTGCACATCTTTTTCCAGGGGGAGAGTATTCTGGTAGTAGCCTGACCCCTTCCCTGCCAGGGGCTTTGCCTAAGCCCCAGCTCGGGAATGTGTTCAGCCAGCCTTCCACAATGGAAGCTGGTGGAGGGAGGAGGGGAAACGGAGGGACTGTAGACAGGACTAACCCTCTTTCTGGCCTCAAGGGGCCTCAAGCGGCCTCAAGCACTTGCTCCCACCCACTACTACAATTCCCTGTCATGAGGTGACATTGTGGTATCATAAGCACCAGCTCGAGCTCACATCTTGGTCCTGCTGTGTGACACCAGGGCAGTCCCTTAACCTCTCTGAGCCTTGATCATCTTCTCTGCAAAATGGAGTTTTGTAATTGGACCCACCTAGGAGGTTTATGCCAGGTTCTTAGCATGGGACCTAGAATAGAGTCAGTGCTCAGGAAATGGGAGTTTATACTATTAGCCTTAGAGGATTTTGTAGCACTGGCTTCTCCTCCTTCCTCAGACCCCACAGGAGCAGTGCCTTTTCCTCTGTTTCATTCTGACCCCAGAGAACCCACGCAAGAGGGACTTAGCATTTTGCTGGCCAAGCCTTCCCTTTCCTTGGGCAGCCGTCACCATTCTGGAAGCTAAATGGGCAGATCCTTCCGTCAGCCTGATATGGGGTCCAGAGCGAACCTTTCTCTCCCTCCCAAGGCTCTCCCAGCTCCCCCACACTTCTTGGGGGGCACTGAGACCGTTTCTGCCATTCTGAGGAGCACTGTCCAATAGAACCCTCTGTGACAAGGAAACATTCTGTGTCCGGGTGTCACAGCGGCCACTAGCCACATGTAGCTACTCAACACTTGAAAAGTGGCTAGTGGGACTGAGAAACTAATTTTCAATATTATTGAATTGTAATGGATTTAGGTAGCCACGTGTGGCTAATGGCTACCATATTGGACAGGTGTAGAAACCTCAGACGCAGATGAAGAGTCGGATGACTTGAAATGATCCCAGGCCGAATGGAGGAAGAGTCAGGCCCAAGCGAATAAATCGCTTGCCCTCTCTGGGCCTCATCTGCTTACTAAATGCTGTTTCCGTGTTATTTCATTAGCTGAAGGAATTTTCCTGGGGCTCCCGGTTCGGGACAAAACATGGGGAGCCCTTCCAGATGGGTTTCTTCTTTTTTGGCCCTGGTTGCACTCTCAAGGGAAAAGTAGAGAGAGCTGGAATCCTGGAGGGCTTGGGCTGAGGTCGCAGGGTCGGGATTAGGCCACTGGATGCAGTACTGACTTGGACACAGCATAACCATGCTGGGCTGGAGGGAAGGGGTTCAGTGGGAAGAGGCAGGTACGGGTTCACATCCAGGTGTGTCCACTTCCAGCTCTACCTTAGGCTGAGCCTCGGTGTCCTCACCTGGAAGGTGGCCAAGATGCCTGCCAGGACAAGAGATGACTGAAAAAACATGGCAGCATGAGGAAAATGGCACTTTACCTCTGTGATCTTCTCCCCCAAACCTATAACCAAGCTCTACTATAATCATGAGAAAAACATCAGATAAATTCTAATAGAGGGGTGTCCTATGATATAGCTGGCTGCAATCCTCACGAAGGTCAAGGTCGTCAACCATAAGTGAGTCTATGGGGAGCCTGGGGGGCTCAGTCGGTTAAGAGCCTGCCTTCTGCTCAGGTCGTGATCTCAGCCTCCTGTTGTTGGCTCCCTGCTCAGGGGGGTGCCTGCTTCTCCCTCACCCTTTGCCCCTCCCCCCAATTTGTGCACACTCACTCTCTCTCTCTCTTAAATAAATAAATAAAATCTGTACAAATAATTTTCAAAAATGAGAGGGCCTCCCTGACTCAGGGCTGTTGCAGAGACCACATCAGTAGTCAATAGGAGAGCACCAATTACAAAATTGAACATATTATGTGAAATGTCCAGAATAGGTCAATCTATAGAGACAGAAAGCAGATTAGTGATTGCCAGGGGCTGGGGGCGAACGAGTGCTAATGGGCAGGGGGTTGCCTTTGCAGGGAGTGGGGGGTGAAAATGTTCTGGAACTGGAGATGACGGTTGCATAACAGTGAAGGTAATAAATGCCCTTGAATTGTTCACTTTACTTTTTTTTTTAAAGTTTTCATTTCATTTCATTTTGAGTTTTTTTGGTTATCTCTACACACAACATGGGGCTTGAGTTCACAACCCTGAAATCAAGAGGCGTATGCTCTTTCAACTGAGCCAGCCACTTGCCCCTGAATTGTTTGCTTTAAAAATAAAATCATTAATTTTATGCTATGTGAATCTCCCCTAAAAAAATGCCATACAAACATTTGATAAGATCCTTTTTTTAAATTCTATGAGTCAGATCCAAGCCTTTGGAACTCCAAAGCCCAGGGTTTCCTCACAAACCCATGCAGGGGAATGGGGGAGGGGTTGGTATTAACAGAGTGGGGAAAAATAAAACACCTGCCTTAGAATCAGATATGCCTAAATTTGAGCCCCTGCTCTGCCATTTGCTGGCTGTGTGACCTCAGGCAAGTTACCTCACCTTGCTGGCTGTGTGACCTCAGGCAAGTTACCTCACCTCTCTGAAGCTGTTCACTCATCTGCCAAATGCATGACTGGTAGGCGCTATTCACTGCGACCCACAGCTGAGACCCAGGCCCACAAGAAGGCGTGGAGGCAATGACAGAATTAGGTTAAATGCGAAGGAGGTGGGGTGAGGGTCAAGGTTCCAAGCCGTGCAAACTCCAGAAATAATCCCTTTCATTAAAAGGTGCTAATGAAAATACATACACTACTTCCAAGGATCCCTTGCCGACAGGTTTTGCTTGTTGATAAAGGTTATTTCTGCAACATACAGGGTCAAGGCCAACTCAGAGTGGGTTTGGAGCAAAGCAAACACTACAGCCTTATCTTGGGGACATAGTGTGGATATAAAGAGGGAGGCCATTAAGTGAGTTTAGTCCTTTCTCTTGCTCAGCAACTTGACGACAAAATGAAATTCCTTGTACTGGCTGCTCTGCTCACAGGTAGGCAAGTCTCCGCAGTCCCCCCTCTTCAGTGCTAAGATCTTACTCTTCGGGGATGGGGGCCACAGCTCGCAGGACTGGCTGGACCTGGAGCTTCTGCTCAGGGCTCTCTATCGGCTTAACAGCGCCCACGCTGGGGTTCCCTCAAGTCCCCCCACAGCTCCAGCATTTCAGCCTTTAGGTCTGAACTCAGATGATCCTTCTCGGAAGGGCCTACTGCCCACCTGAGCAAAGAGAGACCTCTCTCCTTTCTTTCTACCATACAGCCTTGGTACAGGGTCTTCCCAGCACCTACCTTTGCCTGCAATTTGTATCTTGTTTCTTGTTGACTCATTTCCTTTTTTAAAGCTTTAATTAATTAATTAGTTAATAAAAGTAAACTCTACCCCCAACATGGGGCTTGAACTCAAGACCCTGAGATCAAGAGCTGCGTGCCCTACCAGCTGGGCTAGCTAGGTGCCCCGATTCATTCCCTTTTTATCCTCCACCCCCATGGAAGCATGGGTTCCATGAGAGCAGGGAGAGGGTTGTGTGCACCATTTATGGAATGAATGAATGAATGAATCAGATACACTGGGATTCAGATCCCACCTCGCCATCCATCATTCTTTCATTCATTCCACACTGATGTCTCAGAGGCTCCAAAGTATCAGGCTCTGGGTTGGGACTGAGGACTCACAGATGAACGAGCCATGCTCTCTGTCTAGGGAGCAGACACACGCACGCACGCACGCACGCACACAAACACGCACACATGAGAAGTGCTTTGTGCAAAGAGCAGAGCTGGCTGGATCAGAGAAAGAGAAAACAGAGAGGCATGGGGGAGGTCTGGAGCTGGGCCAAGGTGGCCAGGCCACTCCTGTCTGCTGTCAGTGTGGAAGCTGCTCATAGGGAGAGTAACCAGCTGCCACCCTTCCTTTGCCCTGGGGTTTAATTTTTTTTAAAAGATTTATTTATTGGGGCGCCTGGGTGGTTCAGTGGGTTAAGCCTCTGCCTTCGGCTCAGGTCAGGATGTCAGTGTCCTGGGCTCCAGCCCTGCGTCTGGCTCTCTGCTCAGCAGGGAGCCTGCTTCCCCCTCTCTCTCTGCCTGCCTCTCTGCCTACTTGTGATCTCTCTCTCTCTGTGTAAAATAAACAAACAAACAAATAACTCTTTTAAGATTTATTTATTTATTTTTAAAGAGTTCTTTTTTTTCCCAAGATTTTATTTATTTATTTGACACAGAGAGAGATATCACAAGTAGGGAGAGAGGCAGGCAGAGAGAGAGGAGGAAGAGGCTTCCCGCTGAGCAGGAAGCCTGAAGCAGGGCTTGAACCCAGGACCTTGAGATCATGATCTGAGCCAAAGGCAGAGGCTTAACCCACTGAGCCACCCAGGCACCCCAAGATTTATTTATTTATTTGAAAGCAAGGAGAGGCAGAAGGAGAGAGAAACCTAAGCAGATTCCACCCTGAGGGCGAGACTGGTGCGGGGCTTGATCCCACAAACCGTGAGATCATGAACTGAGCCGAAACCAAGAGTCAGATGCTTAAATAACTGAGCCACCCCGGCGCCCCTGCCCTGGGGTTTAAACATATGGAGCAGCTCCAGGGTGTACAGCAGATCAAGGGAAGAAAGAGCAAGATGTGGGGCAAAGAGACGATACTGGTGGCTGATTGAATGGGACCCCAAAATCATATAGTGCCCTCTCCTCTTTAGGGCACCATATCTCACAGGGTATGGCTCTGAAAATGAGGTGAAGGGGTCCTGCTCCCTGAGTCTGCTCTGCCAAACTTTGTGCTATAAGCAAACTTTTAAAAAAAAACTTATTAGATATTTATTGAGCACCTACTATGTGCCACGTACTTTCTTTAATTGGTGTGTTGATTATTTCATTCATATAACTCATCATATACTTACTGAGTGCTTCCTATAAGTCAGGCCCTGGGGAATTAAAAGCCTGAGGACCGTCCTTGAGTTTATGGTCCAGTGAGTGGGAGGCATTAAATAAACAGAGGGATACAGACTGCTGGAGGTATGAGGAAGCAACGAACATAAAGAAAAGTGATAGCAGAGGAGACACTCAGCTTAGGTCATCGAGAAAGAGGAGGTGACATTTATTTATTTTTTTTTTAGAAAGATTCATTTATTTATTTGAGAGAGAGAGAGAGTGAGCAAGTAGGGGGAGAGGCAGAAGGAGAGGGAGAGAGAATCCCAAACAGACTCCATACTGAGTGTGGAGCCTGAGTGTGGAGCCTGACACAGGGCTGAATCCCATGATCCTGAGATCAGGACCTGAGCCGAAACCAAGGGTTGGCTCTTAACCAATTTCGCCACCCAGGTGCCCAGAGGGGGGGGCATTGAAACCAAGATCCTCCAGCTTTTTGAAAAGTGACATGACAAGTGTGGCCAGCAGAAGAAACAGGTACACGGGCCTTGGGGGAGAAAGGAGCTTGTCCTGTTGAGAATGGTAGGACACCCAGGTCTCCTGACTATTCCTTACACTCCTGCCCCACCTCAACCCCGCCATTCCCCACCTAACCCATTTTAGATTCCCTTTACCACGTCTGAATTTTTCCACCCTCTAACACAGTATCTGATTTCCTGCTTTATTTCATTTATTGCTTATCATTTTCCTCCTCCACTAGGACATAAGCTCAATGAAGTTATAGATTTTCTATTTGCTCTTGGGTCTATCCCTGGTTCCTAAGGCAGTGACTGTTTCATAGTGGGTGTTCAATAAATATTTGCTGGATAAATAATGGGGACTGCACTGAAAACATATGTTCATGCAAAAACTAGGAGGCAACTGTTAATAGCAGCACTATTCATCAGAGCCAAAAAGTATAAACCCAGATATCCATCGTGTGATGAATGGACAAACAGAATGTGGTCTATGCATACAGTGGAATACTATTCAGTTTTAAAAAGGAATGAAGTACTCTTATGTGGTATAATGTAGAAGAACCTCAAAGACATTTTGCCAAGTGAAAGAAGCCAATCACAAAAGACCACATGTTGTATGATTCCATTTACATGAAGTGTTCAGAATAGGCAAATCCATAGAGACAGAAAGCGTTTTAATTGTTACTAGAGGGGAGAGGGGGAACAATTGCTAATGGGTACAGGGTGTTCCCTTGTGGGTGATGAAAATGTTCTGGAATTAGTGGTGATGGTTCCACAACCCTGTGAATATACTAAAAATCACTGACATGTACATTTTAAGTGGTTAAATGGTGAAATTTATGTTATGTGAATTTTATCTTAGTAACAAATAATTTTTTAAAAACTTTTACAGGGCGCCTGGGTGGCTCAGTGGGTTAAAGCCTCTGCTTTTGGCTCAGGTCATGATCTCAGCGTCCTGGGATCGAGGCCCGCATCGGGCTCTCTGCTCAGCGGGGAGCCTGCTTCCTCCTCTCCCTCTCTCTGCCTGCCTCTCTGCCTACTTGTAATCTCTCTCTGTGTCAAATAAATAAATAAAATCTTTAAAAAAAATAAAAATAAAAAAATAAAAACTTTTACAGAAAGAAAAAAATCCCTACTCATATTACCAGGTTCCTGTGTCCAGCTCTCTTCCGGGGAGGCATCTGGTGGGGTCCGGGGCGGGGGGCGGGCAGCGGGAGGCAGGCAGGCTGCCAGAGAGCAGGCAGGCAGTGAGCGGGCCGCTGGGAGCTGGCAGAGCTGATCAGGACGTGTTTAAACTCTGGCTGTATCTTCTTGCAGTGGCGGCTGCCGATGGGGGCATCAGCCCGAGGGCAGTGTGGCAGTTCCGCAACATGATCAAATGCACGATCCCCGGAAGTGACCCCTTGAAGGATTACAACGACTACGGCTGCTACTGTGGCCTGGGTGGATCCGGCACCCCTGTGGATGAACTGGACAAGTGAGCGATCCATCAGCGGGGAGAGCGGGATGCCCGTGGGGTGGGAGGAGGGCACAAGCCCAGGATCTCGCGAGGAGGCACAGAAAGGGGATTTGCATATTTGCTAAAGATAACATATTTTCACCCCTTGTATAAACAAACATGCTCCAAGAGGACCCTGGATCCAATGCTCTATCAGGAGGAAAAGCGAAAGGGTGGAGATGTAAAATAGTAGCAGGTGCTTCTGCCCCCTAGTGGCAGAACCTCATAACACAAGACCACAGCGACGATTCAATTGTCCTCTTCCAGCAGTGGTTAAGACTCTCACCGCCTCTTCAGACTGTGTGCTTGTACTATATGCCTGCGACCATTTTTTTAATCGCCTTCAATAAACATGATCAAAGGACTTAAGTTTTTTCTTTTTTTTTTTAAGATTTTATTTATTTGACAGAGAGAGAGAGATCACAAGTAGGCAGAGAGGCAGGCAGAGAGAGAGGAGGAAGCAGGCTCCCCGCTGAGCAGGGAGCCTGATGCGGGGCTCCATCCCAGGACCCCGAGATCATGACCTGAGCCGAAGGCAGAGGCTTAACCCTCTGAGCCACCCAGGCGCCCCAAGTTTTTTCAAGCCACAGGACCAATATCTTCCGGAGCATGTCAGCTAAATCATCGCTACCTTTTCCTGAGGCTGACCTGCTTGCCTGCACCTGCCTCAGCTCTGTCCTTCCCCCTCTCCAGGTGTTGCCAGACGCACGACCAGTGCTATACAGAAGCCAAGGAACTGGACAGCTGTAAATTCCTCCTGGACAACCCCTACACCAAAAGCTACTCATACTCATGCTCTGGCACTGAGATCACCTGCAGCGGTAGGTTGAATCTCTTCTTGGCTTGTGGCCCTTCAGTAGACAGGGGAGGAAATAATAGTAATGATAGCCACCATTTATCAATCACTTCATTGGTGCCAGGCTATGTATCCTTGAATCCTGGCAACACCCTAGGCGATTGGTATTGTTATTATACCCATTTTACAGGTGACAAAACTGAGGCTCAGAAGGCTGAGCCAGTTGCCATGGGGCACACAGCTCACCCATGGTGGTGTTTGGTTTTGAACACAGGTCTATGTGACTCCAAAGTCTGTGCTCTTAACTGCCATGCTATACAGCTTCATTATTTCATAAAAAGAGCTTAGAACTACCATTTATGAGTTTCTTATTACATACCATACTAGGCTAAGCATATACATGAGATAGGTTTTAATAACCCCGTTTTACAGTTGAGGAAGCTGAGACTCAAAATAGCTACTTGCCCCAAATCACACAGCTTCTAAGTGGTAGGGCTGGTGTTTGAACTCAGTTGTTTTTATACAAAGGGTCTGGTCTTAACCACTAAGTTATGCAGAGCTCGTGGTGAAGTACGTCCCTCCGGGAAGGTAGCTGTGAAGAGCAGACATTTCAGAGAGGTGAAGGGTATTGCCATGCTAGGCCAGACTTCTGGATTTGCACTACTCTCTATGCACCCACAGACAGGTCCCACTTTTCAAAACTGTACATACAACATTGGAATAACCGCAACTCAAATCCAGGAGGCCAAGGAAAAAATTACCAGAAATCCCACCATCCTGAGGCATAAACGATTTCATAGCTCTGTGTCCATTTGCGCTTATCCTTGGAAGAAGGTTTATATCATCGTAATCATAGCCATGTGCCCACCTCAAGTCCTTTGTTCTTTCTGCCTGAAACACTTCCCGCCTGACGTCTCAATCCAGCACTTTAAATGTTGCTTTCTCGGTGCTGTCTTCCCTTCTAAATCATTCTTTAAATCACGTACACACTCCCTCCATCTCTCCAGCATCTTTTTTCTCCTTTGCTTTATTTTCTCCACGGAATTTCTCAACTGCTGATATATTTTTGTTATTTCCTTATTTTCTACCTTCCCACTACAAAGTAGGATCCCCGGGAACAGCAACCGTTGTCTGTTTTCTTCCCCATGTGCCCAGAATCTAGAGCGATGCCTGGCATAGCCTAGGTGCTCAAAAAATATCCAGAGTCAGGGTGCCTGGGTGGCTCAGTGGGTTAAAGCCTCTGCTTTCGGCTCAGGTCATGATCTCAGGGTCCTGGGATCGAGGCCCACATCGATGCTCAGCAGGGAGCCTGCTTCCCCCTCTCTCTCTGCCTGCCTCTCTGCCTCCTTGTGATCTCTCTCCCGCTGTGAAATAAATAAATAAAGCCTTTTTAAAAAAATATCCAGAGTCAGGATACAAGCTTGCATTCTGCTTTTGCTCACTTATCACTGTGTTCTATTTTTCCTTGTTGCCTCATAGTCTTCCTTGTTACTCCTTTAATCGCTGCAAGACTTGGCTTAATTTGCTTCCATAGTTTCCTGGTCACAGGTATTTGAGTTGTGCTCCAACTTAGAAAGCTAAATACGGGAATTCATATTTGTGCACTACAACATGATCAGCATGGGTCCCTTTCTATGGCTTCTAGATTTCTGTATGAATCTGATGAAAGCTATGGGCCCTCTCCCCAGAAAACACACACACACACACACACACACACACACACACACACGAACACACACAAGCACATTTTTCAAATAATTTATTAATGCAGCTGCCCCCCAAATGCAGGTTAAGAAGCCTGCATCAAAGGGCATTTATTCATATTAATTAACAATAACTCAATAGGTAAATATCTCACTATACACACTTTGTAATCT
Organism: Ailurus styani; assembly: GCA_002007465.1. NCBI lineage: Eukaryota > Metazoa > Chordata > Mammalia > Carnivora > Ailuridae > Ailurus > Ailurus styani. Next base: position 4,793,558 of record LNAC01000016.1, on the reverse strand, counting down.
AAGTAAGTACGAATTATGCTTCAGTGGACTAGGCAAGAAAACTATTTGCTGGGGTTTTTTTTTTTTTTAGATTTTATTTTTAAGTAATTTCTACTCCCACCGTGGGGCTCAAACTCACAACCCTAAGATCAAGAGTTGCATGTTCCACAGACTGAGCCAGCCAGGCACCCCACATTTGTTATTTTTGGAAGGATCAGAGAGAAACAAAACTTTAAAAAGATTATTGAATGTGGGCGCCTGGGTGGCTCAGTGGGTTAAAGCTTCTGCTTTCGGCTCAGGTCATGATCTCAGGGTCCTGGGATCGAGGCCCGCATCGGACTCCCTGCTCAGCGGGGAGCCTGCTTCCCCCTCTCTCTCTCTGCCTGCCTCTCTGCCTCCTTGTGATCTCTCTCCCTCTGTGAAATAAATAAATAAAATCTTAAAAAATATATATTATTGAATGTAAGGGTGCCTGGGTGGTTTAGTGGTTAAGTGTTTGCCTTCAGCTCAGGTTATGATCTTGGGGTCCTAGGATCAAGCCCTGCATTGAGCTCCCTGCTCAGCTGGGAGCCTGCTTCTCCCCCTGCTTGTGCTCTCTCTTGCTCTGTCAAATAAATATGTGAAATCATTTTTAAAAGAGATTATTGAATATAAGCAGAGGTACATAATTATGGATAACAAAATTGAAATTCATTTTAAAAGTTATCATTGTTGTTTCTTTTGCTTAAAAAAGTAAACAAGGCCAAAGTAATATAATTTCAAACTCTTCATAAATGTATCATAGAAAGAAGAGGGTCCCTATAATCTTACCTCCCAAATTAAACAGCTGGATATATTACCTTTCATTTTCCTTTAATAAAACATCTTGGAAACATTTCTACATATAGACGTACTTAATTATTTTAAATAGCTGTATAATGTTCTACTGTAAGAATGTTCTGTAGTGGGGCACCTGAGTGGCTCAGTCGTTAAGCATCAGGTCATGATCCCAGGGTCCTGGGATCGAGCCCCACATTGGGCTCCCTGCTCAGTGGGAGGCCTGCTTCTCCATCTCCTACTCCCCCTGCTTGTCTTCCCTCTCTCGCTGCCTCTCTCCCTCCCTCTGTCAAATAAATAAATAAAATCTTAAAAAAAAAAGAATGTTCTGTAGTTTTAAAAATATATGTTATGGAGAGGGCGCCTGGGTGGCTCAGTGGGTTAAAGCCGCTGCCTTCGGCTCAGGTCATGATCCCAGGGTCCTGGGATCGAGGCCCACATCGGGCTCTCTGCTCGGCGGGGAGCCTGCTTCCTCCTCTCTCTCTGCCTGCCTCTCTGCCTACTTGTGATCTCTCTCTCTGTGTCAAATGAATAAATAAAATCTTAAAAAAATAAATAAAAATAAAAAAAATAAAAATATATGTTATGGAGAAATTGCCTTGCTAAACTTCACTCAGGTGACATGTACAATACTTTGCTGCCTTGAGTATATGTTTTAATGTTTTCCATATTGCTTATAAATTGCTTGCCTACATTATCAGAGATCTATAGCTATATGGATTTTAAGAGCTTATTTTAAGGGATGCCAGGGTGGCTCAGTCAGTTAGGTATCTGCCTTTGGCTCAGGTCATGATCCCAGGGTCCTGGGACCAAGCCCCTCATCAGGCTCCCTGCTCAGCGGGAAGCCTGCTTCTCCCTCTCCCATTCACCCTGCTTGTGTTCCCTCTCTCGTTATTTCTATGTCTGTCAAATAAATAAATAAACATCTTTTTTTAAAGATTTTATTTATTATTTGACACAGAGAGAGAGATCACAAGTAGGTAGAGAGGCAGGTGGAGAGAGAGGAGGAAGCAGGCTCCCCACTGAACAGGGAGCCTGATGCGGGGCTCGATCCCAGGACCCTGAGATCATGACCTGAGCTGAAGGCAGAGGATTTAACCCACTGAGCCACCCAGGTGCCCCAATAAATAAAAATCTTTAAAAAATAAATAAACCCATGTTGCCCAATTCAACTTGACTTTCAGATAGACAATGAAGTTTTTTTAATTCTACATTCCAAACATTGCATTTACTGTTTATCAGATATTCTGGTATTTTTATTTGCTGAATCTGTCATCCCTAAATTTGTATTAGTGTAATGGCCACCAGATTATTCCATTTAATTCTTCTTGCCGGAGATTTGACAAAGCAGGATCTGCCTTGGCTCAGTCCTCTCATCTTGCTCTTTTCCAGAGAAAAACAAAGACTGTCCGGCCTTCATCTGCAACTGTGACCGAAATGCTGCCATCTGCTTTTCAAAGGCCCCATATAACAAGGAGTACAAGAACCTTGACACCAAGAAGTACTGTAAGAATTGAGTGTCCCCTCTGGAAATCACCATCCCTACGTGCCTCATTGCCTTCACCTTAGCCTGTGTCTTCTAATAAAGCACTTTGTTGAAATGCCTCCGTTTGGAGACTGTTTTATTCTCTGTGTCTCTAAATCTCTTCCTAGTTCTTTGTGAGCATCATTCCTTCTAGCCTTGGACTTTGATTTTGAGGGATATGTCTAGGAAGTGAACACCATAAGCCCTGAATACTGATTAACAACCACTGCCAGATTGAACTACATAATATATCTTCTGAGGTAATATATCCTACCTTTGTTTCCTTATCCCCAGGGCTGGGGGAGAGAGAAAACAAATCCCTTTAACAACCTTTTTTTCCCCCTTTTTTTGTAAGATTTTATTCATTCATCTCACAGAAAGCAAGAGAAAGCACAAGCAGGGGGAGCAGCAGAGGGAGAGGGAGAAGCAGGCTCCCCGCTGAGCAGAGAGCCCAATATGGGGGCTCCTTCCCAGGATCCCGGGATCATGACCCCAGCCAAAGGCAGATGCTTAACCGACTGAGCCACTCAGGTGCTCCCCTTTAACAATCTTTCAATGAGCATCTACTGGGTGCTCATTAAAGGAAACGGAATATGGGAAACACTGGTAGAGTGGCTGAGATTTAAACAAATAAACTGAATTGTGAGTATTCTGAAGTAGCGATTGTATCCCACCAACCACAGTGTCTTCACAGTGGTTAGCACATCGCACACGCTCATTAAATAATTGTTCAACGAAGATACGTCTTGGCGCCAAGTTTTGCTGCAGTCGAGGAAAAACCACGTGGCTATATTTACCTTTTCAGATCATGTGATCCCGAGCCCAACCCAGGCATTTCCCGGGCCCCCAGGGATTTCAGAGTAGGAAATGTGATTGGGTATCTTTTGGGCACGTGGTACCCGGTTCCTCCCCTTTTTTCCCCCTGTTTAACTGGTGAAACGCAGCCCCGCCCCCGGCCGACCTCCGCACCGCCCAGACTCTGGCCCCGCCCCCTCGCGCCACGGCCCGAGCTGGCGCAGGCGCAGTCGCAGTGGTTGGTAACGGCTGCTCCTGCCGGCGTCCCGGTGAGGTGACCGCGACTGCCCTGCGCGCGGCTTCCTGGGTCCTCGGTGCGCCGTTCTCCAGGGTCAGAATCCGGCGGCAGGGAAAGAGTGGGCGGGCCGAGTGTGAAAAAAGAGCGAGCTCACGTGGGTATGACGTTGGGGTCCACCTTCCCGCGGTGCGCGTGCCTGTCAGGCTGTCTAGGTCCCACACACGCCCCTCCGCCCCCAGCCGCCTGCTGGTTTCCGGTTGGTGGCTGCTCCCGGGCTCCCATCCCGGAAAGGGACGAGGGGGCCGGGAAGCTGGGGTGCGGGGAGCCAAACTGGCGCGAGGAGTGAGGGAAGTGGATGCTGGGCGAGCCAAGGGCTTCTGCGCCCCACGTCCCCACTTTCAAAGAGGGGAAACATAAGGTGGAGGGGTTTGCACCTCTGACCTCCCGGTCGCAGTGCTCTCCCTTTTCCCGCCTGGTGCTTGCCTGTTCATCCCTCAGGACCTAGTTGGGGTCACCTCAAGGAGTTTCTTGAGCCTTACCCTTCTTCCAAAGAGCAATTGCGCCGTCACCTCACCGGGCTTCTACAGATCATTAAAGAAAGGGAGTTCATAACTGGATGGACTGGCTTTGATTACTGGCCGGGTCACCCGAGGTGACCTTGGGCTAGTTACATAAAATCTCCAAGCTTCAGGATCCTCATCTTTCAAAAGAAATAATAGTGTGCAGATCATAGGGTTGTGGGAATTAGGTGAGCCAACGCCTTGTAAAATGCTTCCTGCCGTGCTTGTTGTATAGTAAATGTTCCATAAATACTTTTTTTCCCAAGGGGAAGGAGAGGGAAGGATGCTCTTTATTTTCTTTAGAAAGGCTTTATTATATCAAGCAAGACTTGGCTTTTGTAATCATCTAAAAAAAGGTACACAAAAAGCAAGTGTAGCTCTGGAGAAGATCCATGTGAGTCTAGTTGAAGGAGTACCAAGAGGACAAAGGTTTAGCCTAGTGGTAAGGGCTGACATTTGCTTACTGAGTGCCAGGCACTGTGCTAGGAGCGTCAGATGCATCACTACCTTTCTTAATCTTCCCTAACAACCCAGTGAGGTAGCTACTAGTATCCTCATCTAAAAAGAGGTTGAAGATTAATCACTTGCCCAAATTCACATAACTAGTAAGTAGCAAGACAGGGATGGAAATCCAGGTCTGTCTATATCCTGAGTTTCAATTCTGTGCTATATTCCTTTTCGAATGGAGGGAAGAAAAACACACACACACACACACACACACACACTCTCCTTTCTTGGATGCGATCAACTTTTTTTCCCTTCACAAAGTGGAATTTATCTGTTTTGTGACATAGATTAAATTAAAAATCTGAATCTGAGCACCATCTTGAATCCCAAGAAGGATAATATATCTGGAATTAACTATTTCAGATTAACCGTTCCAGTTAACTATTAACTGTTATGCCCTGTTCCTAGGAGCAGGGATGCTAATTCATCCTGGTTTTAGCACTGAAAGTCCTGCAACCCAGGAAACCCCGCTGGTTTGGGGGCAACCTCCTGGCACTTGGCAATCTGGGACAGTTGGTCACCCTACCTAGGAGTTTTGAATTTCCTATTGGTCCTTAAATGGATCCTCTCAGGAAAAGTCTGGCATTCACTGAAGACTGACCTTTATGCGTGGCCAAGCATTTCTTATGGGGTTAACTCATTAAGTGAGCTGATAATGTGTTGTGAAATACACTGCATAGTGTTTGGGATGTAGTGTGCTCAATAAATGCTATTATTTAAGGGAGAGGTGAAAAATAATTTATGACAGTGAAAAAGAAGGAATATTAGTGGGAAATTGGTTTTGAGTGTTATGTACTTGTTTGCCTTTGTGACTTCTCCTTACTAAAACTGTGATAGCAAAGCAGAGCCATGGAAGCAGCTGAGGAAGGTCATGCCCAAAGCTGGGCTTCTGCAGTTAGAAGCCTGTAATTAGGGCAATGACAAACTGATAGCACCCACCAGGCAGTTTATTCCAACAGAGGGCACCAATAGTGGGTCAGGAACTGCCATGCTGGTAAAAAGCAACATGTAAAGTGAGGAGACATGAGAACTTTGCAGAGTTCGTCTTGGGACAAATTTTTGGGGAGGAATTCCACCTCAGGAGGAATTATGAACAAAATGAACACTCCTAAGGTCCTGAAGACTTGGTTTCATGAATCGTGGCAGCATTAGGTGATAGCAAGAGCCTGCCTCCCTCCCTGGCAACCTAACCTGCTATCTACTGACTGCTGCCTCTTAACTATTCCTGGTCTCCTTGGCTAGTTGTACTGCTGGCTTCTACTTCAGGCTTCTTTCTAAGCATAAGCCTCAGACAAATAGGAAGCAGTTGTTTAAAAAGAAAAGGACTGGGAGGAAAGTCTTGGATTCTAGTCCTGGCTCTGAAACTATGTTGTATGGCCTTCAGTAAGTCTGGATCTTAGTTTCCTCCAAAATAAAATGAGGGGGATGCATTTAATTTGCTCTTATTCTGTCATTCCATGCACGAATCTGTGACATTTTGTAGTAGAGAATAAGGATGGGGAAATAGCACATTCTCTGTGAGCCACTTGAAGCCAAGAGATTGTATCTTTGTAACCTCAGTACCTTAATATGTATCTGTCGGTAACCCCTGATGAAATTTGCAGATGAGAATAGCTTGAGATCCAAAAAGACCCATATTTGAATATAATTACTGGTACTGACTTTTGGTAACTGAGCAAATCTGATTCAAAGCACCTTACGATCCTCTGCAAAAAAGCTGGAATGAGATTTACAGTAACCTTACACCTCTTCAGACCTAATGACTATGGGAAAACATACAGTTGTGCAGATGAAAAGAACTCTTGGTTTCAAGATCCTGGATTATCCCAGTTAACTAAAATTTACTTCCTAGGCAGATGCAGGATGAACATGTATTGCTTGCCCTAATTTTAGACAAGACTATCTAGAAAAGGCTGTGACTCTTTCATCCGTTTTACTTCTTGATGAGATTGTGCTGAAAGCTTTAGCCTGGTACAGTGATTCTTTCTGGCTAACACAGTAATCAGACAAGTCTTACTGCCTTACTTGCAGAAACAAATCAGTTTAAGAGCCCGCTTGTTTCCTCTTTATAGACCAGGTTCAAGGCAAGTGTCTCATTCTGGCAGCTGAAATCCAGCAGAAATCCTTAGAGAACTGTGTCATAAAGCCCATTTTCTTTGAGCTGATTAAAAAAAGAATATAAATGTACAGCCCACATACCTGGTGTGCTATTAAAAATATGATTCCTTTATTCCTTAGTTAATTCATTTGTACCATTACTCATCTTTAAAAAAAANGGCTCTCTGCTCGGCAGGGAGCCTGCTTCCTCCTCTCTCTCTGCCTGCCTCTCTGCCTAGCTGTGATCTGATCTCTCTCTCTCTGTGTCAAATAAATAAATAAAATCTTTAAAAAAAAAAAAAATAAAATAAATAAAAAAAAATAAAAAATAAAAAAATAAAAAAAGAATATAAATGTACAGCCCACATACCTGGTGTGCTATTAAAAATATGATTCCTTTATTCCTTAGTTAATTCATTTGTACCATTACTCATCTTTAAAAAAAATATATCAAAATGTTTCAGTTAGAGACATTTAACCATTTGTAATTATAAATGAAGTCATATTCTTCTCTCCTCACCCCCAATATTAGTGAGATTCCTGGGTTAGTACTCCAGAGACTGTTCTTGGCCTACATATTTCCCAACCTGTTTCTTCTGCTTGGTGAGATAAAAAGCAAGTGAGGGCAGTTTTCCTTATCACAAGCAGCTGCTGCTTTGAAAGTCTTTCTTCAGGGTCAAATCTCATCAGCCACACTCAAACCTGCCCAGTTCAGAGAGGGGCTGGAGGAAAGATGTTGGTTTGCTGCCCTCTACAGGCTGTACTCAGGGAGCTTCAATTAGAGGAAGAAGGGAAGAATCCTTAAGGATCTGAAAAGAAATGAAACAAGTTAATGCTGAATAAGCAGAGAGTGGGTGGGGGTAACGCTTGTGAACATCAGCCTACCATTCAAAAAACCACAGCATTTAGGGCCTGTAAAGATGGCCACCGTTTCTTGTTAAGTGAAAACAGGATATGATAAAACATGAACAGCCTTGACTCAATTTTTGTAAAAAAAAGATTTAGTTATACCAGAATGTTAAACTTTGGTTATCTTGGTGGTGGGATAATGGGTAATTTGCGTTATATTCTTTTTACTTATCTGTATCATCTTTTTTTTTTTTAAGATTTTATTTATTCATTGGTCAGAGAGCAGAAGCAGGGGAGTGGCAGGCAAAGAAAGAAGCAGGCACCCTGCTGAGGAAGGAGCCGGATGCAAGGACTCAATCCCAGGACCCTGGGACCAAGACGAGCTAAAAGCAGCCACTTAACCAACTGAGCCACTCAGGTATCCCTATTTATATCATCTTAATGTTCTACAATATGTATTATTCTAATAATAAGAACATAGTTTAAAAAGTATATTAAAAAGTGGTGAGAGGGGAGCCTCGCAGATGGCTCGGATGGCTAAGCATCTGCTTTTAGCTCAGGTCACGATCTCCAGGTCCTGGGATTGAGCCCCACATCTGGCTCCCAGATCGGCAGGGAGTCTGCTTCTGCCTCTTCCCCTGCTTGTGCTGTCTCTCTCCTTATCAAATGAATAAATAAAATCTTCTAAAAAAAGAAAATGTGTGTTGCTGCACCTGGTGGCTCAGTCAGTTGAGCCTCCAACTGTTGATTCCACTCAGGTCTCGATCTCAGGTTCGTGGGTTTGAGCCTCATATTGGGCTACACTCTGGGCATGGAGCCTACTACTTAAAAAAGTTTGTGCCGGGCTGCCTGGGTGGCTCAGTCGTTAAGTGTCTGCCTTCGGCTCAGGTAATGATCTCAGGGTCCTGGGATCGAGCCCCTCATCGATGCTCAGCAGGGAGCCTGCTTCCCCCTCTCTCTCTGCCTGCCTCTCTGCCTACTTGTGATCTCTCTGTCAAATAAATAAAAATAAAATCTCAACAACAAAAAAAAGTTTGTGTGCCAAGGAGGCTTCTTTGGTGCTAGTAATGTTCTGTTCCTTGATCTAGATGCTATATGTCTCCATCAAGCTGTCTACTTATAATACTTGCTCTTCTCTGTATGTATAGTATACTTCAGTTAAGATAGTTTGTGAAAAGTGCTTAGGAGCTCTCATTCACTGGTGGGAATGCAAAAAGTTGCAGCCACTTTGGAAGGCAGTTTGGCAGCTGCAAACAAAACTAAACATACTTTTATCATATAATTCAGCAATCTTGCTCCTTGATATTTACCCAAATCAGTTGAAAACTTATGCCCAGAAACTTAATCCATAATTGCCAAACACTTGGAAACAACCAACATGTCCGTAGGTAAATGATAAATACTGTGTGAGTACACAGGGCAAAGGGGTACATAGGACACTCTGTACTTTCTGCTCAATTTGGCTGTGAACCTAAAACTACTCCAAAAATGAAAGTCTTTTTTTTTCCCAAAGATTTTTATTTATTTATTTGTAAGAGAGAGCACGCATAAGCAGGGGGAGTAGGCAGAGAGAGAAGCAGACTCCCCACGGAGCAAGGAGCCCAACAAGGAACTCAATCCCAGGACCCTAGGATCATGATCCAAACCGAAGGCAGCCACTTAACCAACTGAGCCACCCAGGTGTCCCAAAGTCTTTTTTTTTTTTAAGTGGTTGTATTTCTCTAGGAATATACTAAGAACTGTTGAATTGTACAAATTAAATGAGTAAACTGTATGGTTCTGAATTATATCTCAATAAAGCTTAAGTGGTTGTATTCATAGATTAAAGTGGATATAAAGTACCAACACATGCTACAATATGAATCTTCAAACTATCAGGCCAAGTGGAGAAGCCAGACACAAAAGGCCACAGATTATATGAAATGTCTAGAATAGGCAGAAATAGATTAGATGTTGCCAGGGACTGGGGAGTGGTGGTGGGGTTGGGAATGGGGAGTGACTGCTAATGGGTACAAGGTTTCTTAGGATGATGAAAATATTCTGGAATTAGACAGTGGTGAGTAATGTACAACTTTGTGAGTGTACTATAAGACAACTTAATTGTATACTTCAAAAGGGTGAACTTTATGTCTAATGTGAATTATGTCTCAATAAAACTGTTATCTTTTTAAAACGGGGGGGAGGGTAGCAATGGCAGATTTTGAAAAATTATCTTAAATAGCATGTGCCTGGGTGGCCCAGTCAGTTAAGCATCTAACTCTTGATTTCAGCTCAGGTCATAATTTCAGAGCTGTGAGATTAAGCCCTGCCTGGGCTGGAGCTTTGTGTGGAGCCTGCTTAAGATTCTCCCCGTTCCTCTCAAATAAATTAATTAATTAAACAAACAAATAGGGCGCCTGGGTGGCTCAGTGGGTTAAAGCCTCTGCCTTCAGCTCCGGTCATGATCTCAGGGTCCTGGGATCAAAGCCCAGATCGGGCTCCCTGCTCGGCAGGGAGCCTGCTTCCTCCTCTCTCTCTGCCTGCCTCTCTGCCTACTTGTAATCTCTATCTGTCAAATAAATAAAATCTTAAAAAACAAACAAACAAACAAAAAAATAAATTAAATAAATAAATAAATAGCTAGTTAGCTAGCACGTACCTAGAGCTGAAACATCATAGTCTTTCAAACACTATAGCTTAGTGCACATTAAAGAATTAGTTTTAATTAAGGTGAGCACAGGGGGCTTAGTTGGTTTAGCATCTGACTCTTGATTTTGGCTCAGGTCATGATCTCAGGGTCGTGAGATTGAGCCAGGAGTGGGGCTCCACACTCAGCAGAGTGTCAGCTTCCTTCTCTCTCTCCCTTTGCCCCTCCCCCACTCACTCTCTTTCTCTAAAATAAATAAATCTTTAAAAATTTTAATAAGGGCACCTGGGATGGCTCAGTTCGTTGGGTGCACTCTTGCTTTCTGCTCAGATTATGATCTCAGGGTTGTGCGGTCAAGCCCCTAGTCCAGCTGTGCGCTCAGTGGGGAGTCTGCTTGAGATTCTTCCCCTCTCCCTCAGGCCCCCCGCCCCCACTCGCTTGCTGGCGCTTTCTGTCTTTGCTCTCTCTCTCAAATAAATCTTTTAAAAATAAATAATATAAAATAAAATAAATAAGAAGTAAATTAGGTTTAATTAAGAATGGCCACACAGGGCGCCTGGGTGGCTCAGTGGGTTAAAGCCGCTGCCTTCGGCTCAGGTCATGATCCCAGGGTCCTGGGATCGAGGCCCACATCGGTCTCTCTGCTCAGCAGGGAGCCTGCTTCCTCCTCTCTCCTCTCTCTCTGCCTGCCTCTCTACCTACTTGTAATCTCTCTCTCTGTGTCAAATTAATAAATAAAATCTTTAAAAAAATATATTAAAAAAAAAAAAAAGAATGGCCACATATTAAGAAGCCTAGAACTGGGCGCCTGGGTGGCTCAGTGGGTTAAAGCCTCTGCTTTCGGCTCAGGTCATGATCTCAGGGTCCTGGGATCGAGGCCTGCATCGGGCTCTCTGCTCAGCAGGGAGCCTGCTTCCCCCTCTCTCTCTGCCTGCCTCTCTGCCTCCTTGTGATCTCTCTCCCTCTGTGAAATAAATAAATAAAATCTTTAAAAAAAAAAAAAAAAAGAAGCCTAGAACTTCCTGTATTTTGTCAGTACTCTCAGTTGAATGGGAACTGGAAACTGTTATCTAAGAAAGCATTTACCTTTAATAGAGGATTACAGTGAAAGTCCCAGTTTCCGGCTCAGGAACATCAGGCTCTGGTCAGTGTGGGTCTATCAAAGGCAGCAACTCTCCACAAGGCGAATCCAGTTTCAGACATGCCAGGTTGTCCGACCGTGTGGGCCCAATGTTGAGTATTGCAATTGGGAGCTTCTTTTCTTGGGCAGTGAGGATAAACCTGTAGCCGGAGTACACCTTACAAAAAGAAGATATAGGTGAGAACTCTCGATGCAGGAAGAGATAAACCAAATAGGGAGCCTCTCCAGGGTTTTCCATCCCAAGTCAGATACCTGCAAGGACGATCCCACCACCAAGAGGGAGTCGGCTTCTTTTACACGCCTGCGCACAAAGTCAACCTTGTCAGGGTTCACTGTGTCCCCAAAGAAAACGACGTCTGGTTTCAGAGGGCCTCCACATCGAGCGCAGGACGGGACCTGAAAGCTCTGCACCTGCTCCTCTGTGAGAAAGACGTCGCCATCAGGAGCCAGGCCATGGGCCTCAGCACTCCAGGTGGGGTTCAGGGCTTCAAAACGCTCCTGCAATGCCCTGCGGGGAATCTGTTCACCACAGTCCAAGCAAAGGACCCTGAAACCAGAGAAGAAGCTGACTTGGTGGTTGGTCCCAAGGAGGCAGGAAGCTGCCAAAGACGTCTCATCCCCAACCATTTTCAACTCCTTCAATAGCACTTGCCCTTCCTAACATGCAGTTTTCCCCCCATGTTAGGAATACCTTCTCATGACCTCTTTAAGTACCACCATTTTCTCACTCCTCCTACTGCCAACCCATAGAACAAGGAGTGTACATCTGTTTTCCTTACTCACACTCCCTGCTTACCCTGTCAGCTCATTTTTTTCCGTAGCACAACTGCAAATGACTTCCTTAGCGTTCAAACCCATGCTTTCCCCTCCCCTCTCTCTCCTCCTCTGGGGTGATGGTCACTGTCGATCACCATTGTCTCTTTAAAACACTCTTCCCCCTGGTGTCCTTACCCAGTGTCTTCTGTTTCTCTTCTTACCTCTCTAATCATGAGCTCCATGAGAACAAGAACTTTGAGTCTTTTAACCACTGTGCTATGCCCACCACCTAGAACAGTGCCTACAGACAGTGGGCATTCACTAAATAGCTGCTAAAAGAAAAAACAAAAGGTGGTTTAGTTGGTTTCTTCTCTACTCCTCAATCTTCCAGCCAGTTTTCTTTCTACCTTCTCCACCCTGGGGACTCTCCGTTTTCACTGCCACGATGCCTCTGTGCTAATGGTCCCCTCTCCCGTACAGGACTCCACTCCTGGTCTCTCCCCCAAACTCCATGTCATTTTGACTGTTCTGTCCAGCTTACCTCTGTCTTCTCCGCTCCTCCCCAGCTTCTCCATCACCATCCTTTCCCCAGTTACTTAGGTGGGAACCCTTAGAAAAACCTGTTACTCATTTTGCTCCTTTTTATCTAGTCATCCTTCAGATTGTTGATTATTTTACTTAAAAGGCCCCCTGTGAGGGGCACCTGGCTGGCTCAGTTGATGGAGCATGTGACTCTTGGTCTCAGGGTTCTGAGTTCAAGCCCTACCTTGGGTATAGAGATTAAAAAAATAAAATCTTTTCTTTTTTTTTTTAAAGGGTGCCTGTGTAGCGCCGTTAGTTTAGCGTCTCTCAGTTTTGGCTCAGGTCATGATTTAAGTCGTGATACCAAGTACCATATTGGGCTCAGTGGAAAGTCTGCTTGAGATTCTCTCCCTCTGCCTCCCCCCACTTGTGTGCTCTCTCTCTCTCTCTCAAATAAATGAATCTTTAAAAATCAACTAAAGGCCCCTTATGAAATGACAAGAACTCTTGGATTTATTTTAAAACATTTTAAGAGACAAGGGGAGGTAAAGAGAGAGGGGGTAAAGTAGACATGATAAAATCTTTATATCTGAGTGATGGTATATAGGAGTTCATTATGCTACTTTCCTTTTAGGGACATTTGAAATTCTTATCATGAAAAGGAAGTTTTGGGCACCTGGGTGGCACAGTGGGTTAAAGCCTCTGCTTTTGGCTCAGGTCATGATCTCAGGGTCCTGGGATCGAGGCCCGCATCGGGCTCTCTGCTCAGCAGGGAGCCTGCTTCCTCCTCTCCCTGTCTCTCTGCCTGCCTCTCTGCCTACTTGTAATCTCTCTCTCTGTGTAAAATANCAAATAAATAAATAAAATCTTTAAAAAAAAAAAAGAAAAGGAAGTTTTAATGGACCTATGGCCATCATTAGCTCTTGAATTCCCCTGATACCACCTGGGTCTAGGTCCTTCAGGCTGACCTCCCTGAGTCACACTTTCTAATCCTGTGTGGCTTTCCTCAAATGCTATTTTTATCATATTGCTTTCTTGCTTAGAAACCACTAATATTCCCCTTTGGTCTCTCACGACAGACCCAAATTGCACTGCACTATTTTCAGACGCACCCATGATTTGGGTCTAGCCTTCCCAGACAATCTGATTTCATAGTAACTCTCCACAGAGGCCAGGCCAGACTCCTCTGGGCTCTACAAGTCCCTCTTCATGTAGAAAGCCCTCTTCATTTAGAAAGCCCTCTCCCTTCTTTCACCTAATCAGACCTGAGCTAGGCTTAAGCCCCACCTTTCCCATAAAAGCCTGACCAGTTACTCCAAGCTTTACTAAATCTGTTTCTCTGAACTTGCAAAACATGTCTGTCAAGGACCAACCACATAATTTAACAATTGTGTGGAGTTGTTTGTTAAACATGTTATTTTTGGGTCCCTCTCCCACCCCAAAGAGATCACAAAGTTCTCATATATAAAGTATACCATGTTTTTTTTTAAAGATTTTTTTTTTTTTACTTTATTTATTTGACATAGAGAGGGAGATCACAAGTAGGCAGAGAGGCAGGCAGAGAGAGAGGAGGAAGCAGACTCCCTACTGAGCAGGGAGCCCGATTTGGTCCTCGATCCCAGGACTCTGAGATCATGACCTGAGCCGAAGGCAGAGGCTTTAACCACTGAGCCACCCAGGCGCCTGTACCATGTTTTATACTTTGGTTTTGACCCCTCCATACCACCAAGTAGGCACCACATGTTGTAGGCACCCAATAAATATTTTATGATTGCCAGGATCTCTGGGGCTTAAAAATAAAATGGTTTCAAATTAGCTTCATGTTATTGCCAGGGTTACATGTCTTCATTTCGTCAGTATTTATTGGGTTCTGACTATATGCCAGGCTGTGCTGTGTCCTACATGTCTAAGCACCAGAGGTCCAGGCTCATAGCCTGGGCTGTTGGTGCTTTGCTCATAGTCCCCACAAGACACCCTATAGGCCACCTGCACACAGTTCTCTTGTAAGCAACTTTTTGCATCACTCTTAGGGTGTTCACTGGCCCAAGGAAGCCTTCTCCAGAGTTGCAGAGTCAGTGTTAGGGAGTTAATTCCCCTAGACTGACCCTCAACCAATGAGGGATGGGACATGATGGACAAATGCCCCGGCTTCCTTGACTTTCAGTGAGACAATTCTGAAGCATGCTCTAGACAGAGGGCTCCTCAAAGGATTGAGCCTCCACTCCCCAAAGCAGCAACCCATTCCTTAATTTACCCTTTTCTTGGCTTTTCTTCCCTACCCTGTTTCGTTTCCCCACTGAGTTTGTTCCTCTATGAGTTTGCTGGGATCGACTCCAAACTAAACAACTTGCTCCAAATCCTTTTCTCAAGGTCTAGTGAAAACCAGAGTGATCAAGATAGCCATGGTCTCTGCTTTTACCAAGCACACACTGCTGTATTCAAACTATTTAGACCTTCCTGCACCTGTGCATGCATCCATGGAGTTCTGTCAGGCGCTGACTCCCTGCTTTTGTGTGCAAGGCATCCACATTTTGGGTCACCAACCAATACAGCTTTCCGAGTCTTTCCCAGTTGCTCAAAGCCCAATGTGCAGGGTTAGGCTGGAGGGAGGAGAACCTCGGCCAGCCTACAAAGTTTCTCGCCCAGTACCGCTGGCGGACTGGAGCACTCCGTAGAAAATCCCCATGCTGAATGGGTTTCCGGTCAGTGCGGGCATAGAGTCCCACCTTTTCTGATCTGTAGTCTGGGATCCCTGACTCAGTGGAGATTCCTGCCCCAGTCATCACTAGGAGTCTCTTGGAAAGAGTGATGAAGCGCTGTAACTCTTTGACCTTCTCAGGGTCCAGAGGAGGACTTGATGGCACAAATAACCCAACAGATCCATGTGAGCATTGCCGGCTGATGTTCACCATCCAGCGCCTTTTTGCTGCCCTGAAAGTCAACCCAAAACTCATCCTCATTCTAGAGAGAAAGAAACTTGATGTTAGAAACCGGGTTTTAAAAACTAAAGCAACCGGGTGCCTGGGTGGCTCTGTGGGTTAAAGCCTCTGCCTTCAGCTCAGGTCATAATCTCAGGGTCCTGGGATCGAGTCCTGCATCGGGCTCTCTGCTCAGCAGGGAGCCTGCTTCCTCCTCTCTCTCTGCCTGCCTCCCTGCCTACTTGTGATCTCTCTTTCTCTGTCATATAAATAAATAAAATCTTAAAAAAAAAAAAAAACTAAACCAACCAAACCCCCCCCCAAAAAAAACAAAAACAACAAAAACTGAAGCAACCATCAACCAATGAATGAATAAACAAAATGGGGCCTATCTATACGAAGAAGTGTTATGTACCTATAAGCATGAAGTTCTCTCTTTTTTTTAAAAAAAGATTTTATTTATTTATTTTTCAGGGAGAATGAGAGCACAAGCAGGGGGAGCGGCGGGCAGAGGGAGAAGCAGGCTCTACGATGTGCACGGAGCCCAAAGTGGGACTCTGATCCCAGGTCCCTGGGATCATGACCTGGGCCAAAGGCCGAGGCTTAACTGACTGTGCCACCCAGGCACCCCACACATGAAGTTCTGATATATACTACAATATGGATAAACATTAAAAACATTATGCTAAGTGTAAGAAGTCAGTCACAAAAGGACAAATACCATACAATTCCATTTTTAGAAGTTATCCAAAATATACAAATATATAGAGACAGAAAGTGAATTAGTAGTTACCAGGGACTGGAAGGAAGAATGTATCAGAACCTTATCCTTGGGCGCCTAGGTGGCTCAATGGGTTAAAGCCTCTGCTTTGGGCTCAGGTCATGATCTCAGGGTCCTGGGATCGAGGCCCACATCGGGCTCCCTGCTCAGCGGGGAGCCTGCTTCCCCCTCTCTCCCTCTGCCTGCCTCTTTGCCTCCTTGTGATCTCTCTCCCTCTGTGAAATAAATAAATAAAATCTTAAAAAAAAAAAAAGAACCTTATTCTTTCTTCTTTCCTTTT
The DNA here is from genome assembly GCA_002007465.1 of Ailurus styani. Lineage (NCBI taxonomy): Eukaryota > Metazoa > Chordata > Mammalia > Carnivora > Ailuridae > Ailurus > Ailurus styani. Next base: position 4,777,168 of record LNAC01000016.1, on the reverse strand, counting down.
TTTCAGTCTTCCCCTTTAAGCCTTTTTTTTTAAAGTTCAAGGATAATTAACATATAGTATTATAGTAATTTCAGGTGTACAATATGATTCAACAATTCTATACATTATTCATTGCTCATCACTGTAAGTGGTTTTTGTTTTTTTTTTTTAGATTTTCTTTATTTCTTTAAGAGAGACAGAGCACAAGTAGGGGGAGGGGCAGAGGAAGAGGAAGAAGCAGACTCCCCACTCAGCAGGGAGCTTGACATGGGGCTTGATTCCAAGACCCTGGCTGGGATCATGACCTGAGCCGAAGGCAAATGCTTAACTGACTGAGCCACACAGGTGCCCCTCTAACTGTTCTCTTAATCTCCTTAAGCTATTTCTCCCATTTACTCACTCCTCCTCCCCTCTGGCAACCACCAGTTTGCCCTGTCTCTCTCTATATATTTTAAAGATTTTATTTATTCATTTGAGAGAGAGAAAAAGAGCACGAGAGGGAGGAGGGTCAGAGGGAGAAGCAGACTCCCCACCGAGCAGGAAGCCCGATTCGGGACTCGATCCTGGGACTCCAGGATCATGACCTGAGCTGAAGTCAGACAGTTAACCAACTGAACCACCCAGGCACCCCATGCTCTCCATATTTAAGAGTCTGGTTTTTATGTCTCTTTTTCCTTTGTTCATTTGTTTTGTTTCTTAAATTCCATACATGAGTGAAATCATGTGGAATTTGTCTTTCTGACTTATTTCACTTAGCATTATATCCTCTAGATCGATCTGTGTTGTTGCAAATAGCAAGATTTTCTTCTTTTTTTGACTGAGTAATATTCCTGTGAGTGTGTGTACTGACATCTTTATCCATTCATCTATGGATGGACATTGGGGTTGCTTCCATATCTTGGCTATTGTAAATGATGCTGCAATAAACATAGACATGCATTACCTTTCCAAATTAGTGTTTTTGTTTTTGTTTTTTTTTAAGATTTTATTTATTTATTTGACAGAGAGAGAGAAATCAGATCACAAGCAGGCAGAGAGGCAGGCAGAGAGAGGAGGAAGCGGGCTCCCCGCTGAGCAGGGAGCCCTATGCGGGCCTTGATCCCAGGACCCTGAGATCATGACCTGAGCCGAAGGCAGAGGCTTTAACCCACTGAGCCACCCAGGTGCCCCATGTGTTTTTGTTTTCTTTGGGTAAATACCCAGTAGTGGAATTAATGGATCATATAATAATGATATTTTTAATTTTTTGAGGAACCTCCATAGTGTTTTGCACAGTAGCTGCATCAGCTTGCATTCCCACAAATAGTCCTTTTTCTCCACATCCTCACCCACATTAGTTATTTCTTATGTCTTTGATTTTAGCCATTCTGGTGGGTGTGAGGTGATATCTCATTTATAGCTGGAATGCCTATAGCATCTAGGCATTAAGCACCAACAGCTTCCTCCACTTTCAACATTACAAAAAAAGAGTCTGGCTCTCCCTACTGGCACTAATGGCAGCTAATCTTTTTTGCTCCCACCTTATTAAGAGTGTGTGTGTGTGTGTGTGTGTGTGTGTGTGTGTGTGTATTTTTTTCCCCCCAGTAGGCTCCATGCCCAGCACAGAGCCCAACACGGGACTTGATCTCACAACCCTGAGATCATGACCTGAGCCGAAACAGGAATCAGAGGCTTAAGTGACTGGGCCTCCACCCAGGAGCCCCTGGAGTTAATTTTTGAAGCTGGGTGATGGGTCCGTGGATTGGGTTCATTATATCATTCTATCTCCACAATAAAAAAAATTTTTTTAAGGGCGCCTGGGTGGCTCAGTGGGTTAAAGCCTCTGCTTTCGGCTCAGGTCATGATCTCAGGGTCCTGGGATCGAAGCCCGCGTCGGGCTCCCTGCTCAGCAGGGAGCCTGCTTCCCCCTCTCTCTCTCTGCCTGCCTCTCTGCCTCCTTGTGATCTCTCTCCCTCTGTGAAATAAATAAATAAAATCTTTAAAAAAAAAATTTTTTTTAAGACTTTATTTATTTGAGAAAGATTAAAAAAAAAAAGCTCAGAGCAAGAGAGAGAGAGCACGAGGAGGTAGAGAGGAGAGGGAGGAGCAGACTCCCTGCTGAGTGGGGAGCCCAGAGTGGGGCACATCCCAGGAAGCTAGGATCATGACCTGAGCCCAAGGCAGACGCTTCACTCCCTAAGCCACCCAGGTATGCCCATAATAAAAAATTGTTATATTTTTGTTATGTTTTAAGTAGGCCCCACACCTAATGTGGGGCCTGAACTCACAATTCTGAGAGTCACACGCTCTACAGACTGACCCAGCTAGATGCTCCACAATAAAAAGTTAAGAAAAAATAATTCCTGAGAGGGATGTCTGGATTGCAGATGTCCTATGTGCCCAGAACAGTGGAAGTGTAGAAATGCCAAAAGCCATGAGATAAAGGAAAATGCTTATATCTTTTGAGTATTTTAAAGGCTTAAGAGATGTGATCAGCAAAGTGAGGTGGGGGAGAAGAATGGAGCAGTTTGAAGGGAAGCTAAAATGTGCAGTGTTTTACCTTAAAGGTACATAATCTAGACCATACTACTTCCGGTGGCAAGAAGCATGCTTATATGAACAATCTACTGATGACAAATTAAATCAGTGACTTCGGTATCTTCAAGGACAGTGCCCATATAAACAAGAATATCTTTCATTGGAAAGGTACAGCCTCCTTTCCCCCCACACACACCCAGAGTGTATTTATAATTTTACTTTGTAATCAAAATCAATCTTTGGTAGAATTTGGGAGGGTGTGAGCTAGCTCAGGATCTGAGAGCTCAATAATGTACTGAACACTGGGGCTCCAGGCTTATAGAGAAAACCCCTTGCCAGGGGTGTGCTGGTAAACTACCTTCTCCCCCATTGTCCCCCATCCCCAAAATAAAGACACATCATGACCAATTTCAGGCTACCAGTGGTTTCACAACTGGCAAGCAAGTCCCTGAATACTTAACAATTGGCCCTCACCGGTAAAAACTAATTCCAGCAAACCTTCCTGAGTCCCATGAAGTCCAATCCAAAACAACAAGGCTACCTTTTCATTTTATTTATTTATTTGACAGAGAGCGAGAGAGCACAAGCAGGCAGAGCAGCAGAGGGAGAGGGAGAAGCAGACTCCCCACTGAGCAGGGAGCCCGATGGCAGGACTCGATCCCAGGACCCCGAGATCATGACCTGAGCTAAAGGCAGATGCTTAACCAACTGAGCCACCCAGGTGCCCCTATTATCCTTTTTATAATTTGTTTGGGTCAAGAATTTCTAATACCTTTCAGAAAATAAAATCTTGTCTCCACACTGGACTGTTTCATAACAGTCCAAGCCAATCTTGTCCTTTGACCTCTTAAGAACCTACAACCAGGGCGCCTGGGTGGCTCAGTTGGTTAAAGCCTCTGCTTTCGGCTCAGGTCATGCTCTCAGCGTCCTGGGATCGAGGCCCGCATCGGGCTCTCTGCTCAGTGGGGAGCCTGCTTCCTCCTCTCCCTGTCTCTCTGCCTGCCTCTCTGCCTACTTGTGATCTCTCTCTCTGTGTCAAATAAATAAATAAAATCTTTAAAAAAAAAAAAAAAAGAACCTACAACCAGAGTTCTACTCTTCTGTGGCCATCAGATGGAAATTAAAATGGTTGCTGAATCTGCCAAGGATTTCTGCATCCAAGAGAAACTGTACTTTTGTTTTATTTTAAAAATGGTGCAAGGGACTCTAAAAATGTCTATTTAAAAAAAGGAATGGGGGGCGCCTGGGGGGCGCTATCAGTTAAGCGACCCACTCTTGTTTTCAGCTCAGGTCTGATCTCCAGGTGGTGAGATTGAGCCCCAAGCTGGGCTCTGCACAGGGTGTGGAGCCTGCTTAAGATTCTCCCTCTCCCTCTTCCTCTGCCCCTCCCTGCCCCCCTCCCCTGCACATGAACTCTTTTTCTCCCCCTCAAAAAATAAATAAATAAATAAATAAAATTATAGTAATAAAAAGGAAGTATAAAATACAAATTGGTAAAACAGGATTCTAGCATAACATGAGGCCTATTCTGCCTGTCCCAGTAAAACCTGGCTGGTCAGAAATAAATTTCTTATAAGAGATTTCTGGGTGGCTCAGTCAGTTAAGCATCTGCCTTTGGCTCATGTCATGATCCCAGCATCCTGGGATGGAGCTTCGGGTTGGACTCCCTGATTAACAGGGGAGTCCTCTTCTCCCTCTCCCTCTGCTCATGTGCTCTCTCTTGTTCGCTCACTCTGTGAAATAAAATAGTTTTTAAAAATTTCTTATAGGGCGCCTGGGTGGCTCAGTGGGTTAAAGCCTCTGCTTTCGGCTCAGGTCATGATCTCAGGGTCCTGGGATCGAGGCCCGCATCGGGCTCCCTGCTCGGCGGGGAGCCTGCTTCCCCCTCTTTCTCTCTGCCTGCCTCTCTGCCTCCTTGTGATCTCTCTCCATCTGTGAAATAAATAAATAAAATCTTTAAAAAAAAATTTCTTATAGATTTCAAAATATTAATGGCCTACTCCCAAAATCTTTTAAATCCCTTAATAGCTCATTGTTATTCCATCTAGACTACATCTAAAGACGTCTCCAGGGGCACCTGGGTGGCTCAGTGGGTTAAAGCCTCTGCCTTCGGCTCAGGTCATGATCTCAGGGTCCTGGGATCAAGCCCCGCATCGGGCTCCCTGCTTAGCGGGGAGCCTGCTTCCTCCTCTCTCTCTTCCTGCCTCTCTGCCTACTTGGGATCTCTCTCTCTCTGTCAAATAAATAAATAAAATCTTAAAAAAATAAAATAAAGAACACATCTGAATCCTAGTTTGCCAAGTGTTGATGAAGTCGTTGCTCAAACATTTCAGACTTATGCTTTTTATGGCTTTTTATTTATTAATGTAACTAAGCACATGCACATTTTTTATTCTGTATTCCCATATTCTATTAGTTTACTCTCAATCGCATACACTGCTAGTTGGACACAGCAGAATAGTGAGGCCTGGCAAGACAATCTACCCCAGCTTTCTAGCTGTAAAAACAAGATTTTGACATATTACTTAATGCAGAAATTCTCTAGTGATACGCATCCTATATGTAAACATTATCTTGGGTTTTCGCATCTAGGTTCAGGACCCAGAATTGTCTAGACATTCCATAGCAAGACGCGAACCGCTAAACAAATCTGGTCCGGATTCCTGAAACCAAAGAGCTCGGGAAACCCCGCTGAAAACACGGCTCTATTGAAATAGCAGCTCTCTGCCAGATTCCACCAAAGGGCAAAAAGTTAATACAGTACCCCTCACAACAAACCCACAACTTCAAGAAACCCGAAGCTCACACAGAACACACTCACCTTTCCCGGTTTAAACGACACTTTACGACTGACGATGCAACTGACTGGCTACTTTTGCATTTGGGGAAATGTAGTTCAAGAGGCGGAAGTGCATAAAAAACTACAATTCCCACAATCCTCTGGGCTTTACAGTTGAGGAGCCCAGATTGTCTACTACCGCCACCTGTCTGCCTTTCAGGGTCAGAGGTTTCGAACCTTGGTTGGAGATGGGCCGCTGTCTTCTAAACTAACACAGTGTCCCTTTGAGAGAAGTGGTTAGAGTTTCCACACCAGAGTGCTCAGTGCAAAATAATACGTTCAAACAGCACTGAGTTAGGAATTCATTGTTAAGATAGAAGCTTTAGGGGCGCCTGGGTGGCTCAGTCGTTAAGTGTCTGCCTTCTGCTCAAGTCATGATCCCAAGTCCTGGGATGAGCCCCTCATTGGGAGGCTCAGCGGGAGGCCTGCTTCTTCTTCTCCAGCTCCCCCTGCTTGTGTTTCCTCTCTCGCTGTCTCTCTCTCTGTCAAATAAATAAAATCTTAAACAAACAAACAAAAATTTAATAATGGATCTAGATTAGACTCATACTCAACTTAAGTGATTATGATCCTTTGCACTCACCATGAAGAAATCAAGTTCCCACCTTGCAGTGGCTTGTGAACAAACATCTGAAAAGTTGATGTTTTTGGAGTTTATATGAACAACTAATAGCACATATAATATACAGGGAATAGTGTGTTTACTCACTTGGCTTCTCCAATTTTATTTCTCCTTCTTTGTTTTTATTAAATTAGCCAACACAATACCTACATCTCCCTTCCAGATATTCTGATTTAATTGGTCTGGGAACATGCGTGGGCATCGAGTCGGTTTACAAACTTCCCAGTTGTTTCTAGTATCTAGCCAAAGAGAACTTTGGCTCTCTAGCCCCACCTAAACAAGTTATCAATCAATTTGTGTTTAGAACATAATCAAAGGCCTAACCCGGACCCTGAAGATCACCTAAGGAACCACTTTACCTGTTTTAAGATAAACTGAAGCCCAGAAGAGTATTACAGAAGTTGGAGTCAAGTTTGACTCCTGGTCCTCTCACTGAATGTGTGGAGGTAAGTGTTCCAGTTTAGTATTAAGGGGTAGGACTTCTAGCAACAGCTCAGATAGGTCACCCTGCTGGACTAATCATCTGACATGACAGCCTTTTGTGCCCTAGTTAACCTGACCACACTGGCTGAAAGAAAGGACCAAAATGTAGACTGGAAATTTTTACTAAGTCAAAAAAATTGTGATCGGGAACATTTTCTGCACTTATGGGTATTCGATTGAAACGGCAAAACCCTGACATTCCTACAGCCAAATTTTATTATGAAAAATTTCCAACCCATATTGTTTTTTCAGTTTGCAAAGTGGAATGAGCATCATTAATTGAGAGACTGCCTGATATAGGGCTATTGTGCTTTTAGGCCCCAAAGAATCTCATGTTCCAGGGAGAAGTTAGCTGACTTTTCAATTTTTCTTAGTGCTGGAAAGTCATCCGTGGAGGATGAAGTCATCCAAGGCAGCTGGAGAATCACACAATTTCACCACACCAGGAATTAATGACTAAGTCTTTGATTGGATCAAAGTAAAATAATCTAAAATCAATCTTTTTCCCGCTAATTTTTCTTACCCTGTTGAAAAAAATTCACTACATATCAGCATCAAACAGGACTTTTAAAAATGTCATTTTTGCATCTAGATGATGACTCTGTTTACTGAACAACACTTTGAACATTTCATGTTTGAATTTTTTTTTTTTAATTTACTTATTTGACAGAGATCACAAGTAGGCAGAGAGGCAGGCAGAGAGAGAGAGGAGGAAGCAGGCTCCCTGCTCAGCAGGGAGCCCGACGAGGGCCTGGATCCTAGGACCCAGAGATCATGACCTGAGCCAAAGGCAGAGGCTTTTTTTTTTTTTTTTTAAGATTTTATTTATTTATTTGACACGGAGAGAGATTACAAGTAGGCAGAGAGGCAGGCAGAGAGACAGGGAGAGGAGGAAGCAGGCTCCCTGTGAGCAGAGAGCCCGATGCGGGCCTCGATCCCAGATGCTGAGATCATGACCTGAGCCGAAAGCAGAGGCTTTAACCCACTGAGCCACCCAGGCGCCCAAATGTTCTGTATCTTGATTGAGGTGGGGGCTACATGGCCGTACCCATCTGTCAGAGCCCGTGGAACTAGTACACTTGATATTAGCATGTCTTTTTTTTTTTTTTAATTTTATTTATTTATTTGACAGAGAGAGATTGCAAGTAAGCAGAGAGGCAGGCTGAGAGAGGAGAGGAAGCAGGCTCCCTGCTGAGCAGGGAACCAGATTCGGGCCTCGATCCCAGGGCCCTGAGATCATGACCTGAGCCGAAAGCAGAGGCTTTAACCCACTGAGCCACCCAGGCGCCCAAATGTTCTGTATCTTGATTGAGGTGGGGGCTACATGGCCGTACCCATCTGTCAGAGCCCGTGGAACTAGTACACTTGATATTAACGTGTCTTTTTTTTTTTAAAGATTTTATTTATTTATTTGACAGAGAGAGAGTGCAAGTAGGCAGAGAGGCAGGCTGAGAGGAGAGGAAGCAGGCTCCCTGCTGAGCAGGGAACCAGATTCGGGCCTCGATCCCAGGACCCTGAGATCATGACCTGAGCCGAAAGCAGAGGCTTTAACCCACTGAGCCACCCAGGCACCCAAAGGCAGAGGCTTTAAACCACTGAGCCACCCAGGCGCCCAAAAGATTTTATTTTTTATTTTATTTATTTATTTTTTAAGATTTTTATTTATTTGACACAGAGAGAGATCACAAGTAGGCAGAGAGGCAGGCAGAGAGAGAGGAGGAAGCAGGCTCCCTGCTGAGCAGAGAGCCCAATGGGGGCCTCNCCTCAATCCCAGGACTCTGAGATCATGACCTGAGCTGAAGGCAGAGGCTTTAACCCACTGAGCCACCCAGGCGCCCTGTTTTACCTCTTAATGGGTAGCAAAAACTAAAAGTATGTTGGAGAATATAGTTCAGGGAGGAAAGAAGTCCAGATACAGGTTTCTGACTGCTTTCCACTTGCCAAGGGAAAACAGGCAGTGGGAGCGAAAGTTACTTCAAACTTTATGAACTGTGGACATTTCTATGAAAATAGCCTTCTTCAGCCTCTCTTCTCTGAATTAAGGTGTCCGACAAAAAAACCCTTTGGTGGGCGCCTGGGTGGCTCAGTGGGTTAAAGCCTCTGCTTTCGGCTCAGGTCATGATCTCAGGGTCCTGGGATC
>LNAC01000016.1:4748791-4762265 GCA_002007465.1 Ailurus styani | reverse complement strand
TAATTTCTCTCTCTGTGTCAAATAAATAAATAAAATCTTAAAAAAAAAAGAAATGAAGAAGAGTTTATGGGTGTTTAATTCGTAATTATTTCTCCAGAATATTTTTGAGAATGACTACTTAAAAAAAACTTCATACATCTTAAAAGGAAGGTAGAAACCACTAGGTCTTAGAGAAAGGTATCTTGATGAACATCAATTTAGGGCACTCTGTTATATAAATATAAAATAAGTTCTAAAATGAAAATTTAGGGCGCCTGGGTGGCTAAAGCCCCTGCTTTCGGCTCAGGTCATGATCTCAGCATCCTGGGGTCGAGGCCGGCATTGGGCTCTCTGCTCTGCAGGGACCCTGCTTCCTCCTCTCTCTCTCTGCCTGCCTCTCTGCCTACTTGTGATCTCTCTCTCTGTGTCAAATAAATAAATAAATAAATAAATAAATAAAATGAAAATTTAGTATTTTGGATAAATTTGCCAAAGAAAACTTCACATTTAAAGAAATGTGAAAAAAATTAAAATCATGTTTAAAAAATAATTTGGTCATTTCTGGAAGTCAATTTTAGTATATTATTTTGTTTACTGTGGTAAAAAAAAAGTCCTTTTTTTTAAGGTTTTATTTTAAATGTTAAAAAATAGTTCAGCCTGGTGAATGTCTAAACCTAAACTGGTCTAAAAATGCCTGTCTTCTAAGTTTATGAACTGTGTTTCTCTCCATTTATCAAATATTTCCATTTGGATGGTATAGCAGGTAATTAAACTTGTTCATATGTCAAAAAAAAAAAACAATCTAGACAAGCCTCCCAGCCTTTTTTCTTTCTTTCATGACATTGATTTTTTTTTTTGAAGAGTCCAAGACAGGTATCTTGTTGAAGTCCCACATTCTGACTTCATCTGGTTATGTCCCGAGGAGATGTTGACAAACATATTCCTTTGTCACCCTATATTTCCTGTAACCAGGACTTCCCAGCTTGATTAGATTCAAGAGAAGTTCGAGGGTGGTTCTGTGAACTTTGCACTGCATCTTCCACTGTCAGTGATGCTGAATTTAAGCACATGGTTAAGGCAGTAACTGCTCTGTCTCTACTATAAAATTACTCAGTAATCCGTGGGATGAGCACTTGCCATGAAAACCATTTGAGACTAAAAGCCCTTTGCTTTCCATGACCAACTTCTTAAACAACTTCCTGATCAGTCATCAAATATGGCTGAGTAGGATAAATTAATGTCACTCCTTCTCTGGAATCCCGCATAGGTTTCCTGGGACAGGAGGATGACCTGCATTCAGGACCTGTGGTCCCAGGAAGTCAGGAAGAGTCCCCTGATAAGGCAATGTATCAAAAGTGAGCAAACATGATGGAAAGAAGAGGTCGGTGAGTATTTCTCAAAGGGGCATTCTGGTTGGGGGGGGAGTGGGGGGGGCGCCTGGGTGGCTCAGTCAAATAAGCGTCTGCCCTTGCTCAGGTCATGATCCCAGTGGCATCAGACTCCCAGCTCAGCGGGAATCCTGCTTCTCCTTCTCCCACTGCCAGCCACTCCCCCTGCTTGTGCTCACTCTTTCTCTCTCTCTCTCTCTCTGTCAGATAAATAAATAAAATCTTTTTAAAAAATGTACATACCTTAAATTTAAAAAAATACTTGGAAAAGAAAAAAAAGGGGGGGAACATCCTGGAAACCCCATATTGATTGATTCAGAACTTCAAGAGGAGCCAGGCGTGCTACCCACAGGCTGAAATGTCAATATAATGATCCCTGATGGCGTGGTCCGGAAATGCACCCCAACCATTTCCACCTTAGCTGGTTGCGGAGATGGCTAATCAGGGTATCGAACTAAGTCTGGAGGAAATAGAAGATGGTGCTCTTGTGGCGAATTTTGTATTGATCAGAATGAGAGCTGACACTCTGGCAAACACTGACCTATGTGATGTGGTGTGCGTGTGTGTGTGTGTGTGTGTGTGTGTGTGATTTTCTTAGAATTTCTAATAGCAGGTAAGTTAAATAATGACTAATTTGTGGGCAAACACAAGACAAAAGCATGGGAAAACCACTGAAAAGATAAACAAATAAGGAAAACAAAATAAGGGCACCTGGGTGGCTCAGTCGTTAAGCGTCTGCCTTCAGCTCAGGTCATGATTTCAGGGTCCTGGAATCAAGCCCCGGATTGGGCTCCCTGCTGGGCAGGAAACCTGCTTCTCCCTCTCCCACTCCCCCTGCATGTATTCCCTCTCTCGCTGTCTGTCTCTCTCTCTCTGTCAAATAAATAAATAAAATCTTAAAAAAAATAATATTTTTATTTAAAAAAAGGGAAAAGTTATAGAATATCTATGTGATATTTTGCTCTCAGCTCTACTGGAATCTTCTTTTGGCTGGGTAATTTAAGTTGCAATGACTTTTTTTTTTAATTGCAGTAAAAAATCACATAACATAAAATTAGCTGTTTGAAAGTGAATCCATATGATTTTAACATATTGTTTTGTGTCACAACCTAATTTTTTCTGGTTACAAAATTACTGCACGTAATTTTGCATCTAAAATCCAAGCATTGTATATATGAAGACACAGTCTAAGATCCCCCACCATGAGCCCACTTCTGCTGCTAGAGAAGAAAGTCACAGGTAAGTGAGACTGTTCTTCCAAATTGTTCTATTCCTGTCAACATTATTATTAACAAACATTGGATTATACTGTACTTACAGTGCTGTTCCCTTTTTCTTTCTGCTAAATAATATAGTGGTGGCTTTTTTTTTTAAGATTTTTTATTTATTTATTTGACACAGAGAGAGAGAGATCACAAGTAGGCAGAGAGAGAGGAGGAAGCAGGCTCTCCACCGAGCAGAGAGCCCGATATGGGCCTCGATTCCAGGACCCTGAGATCATGACCTGAGCCGAAGGCAGAGGCTTTAACCCACTGAGCCACCCAGGCACCCGACATTTGAGATATTTTCAATTTTTCCTGATTATAAGCAATGCTCTGATGAACATCCTCACTTGTGCATCTTTGCCTGCTTATGGGGGTATTTCCAGGGAAAATTTCTGTAGATCTGATTGCCTGCACAAAGGCCATGCTTATTTTGCATTTGGGCGATGTCCTCAAATCAGCTCCCCCAAGACTCTTCCAATGTATTTGCCCTCAAAGCCATGTAGGGAGAACACCTGGAGGACGTTTGATGTATATGTTTGGATGTTTCAGCAGCTTTCACAGGGCTCTACCCCATTAGGGAAGGGAAGAAGGAGGGGTGTGAATTCACATCCGGTTCCAACACTGGTTTGTTCTCCAGCTGCTTTCCAGAAAGAGAGCAAGAAGAGACTGGGTTGGGTACAGTAGTCCTGACCCTCTCCCTCTCCACCATGTAGGGAAGTATCTTTGGAAACATTGACTCCCCCCGTGGAGCCCCACCCTGTTGCCCCAGCCAACCTGGACCCCTAGCTCCAGGGGACAGAGAGCCTGAAGACTATCTCAGCAAGGAAATGACCCACCAGCCCCCAAACAATCTTCTTGATGTTCAAGTCACTTCAGGATGTCTTCAAGAATCAGGTGGGAAGGGGTGCCTGGGTGGCTCAGCGGGTTAAGCCTCTGCCTTCGGCTCAGGTCATGATCTCAGGGTCCTGGGAATGAGCCCCACATCAGGTTCTCTGCTCAGCAGGGAGCCTGCTTCCCCCTCTCTCTCTGCCTACTGTGATCTCTCTCTCTCTGTCAAATAAATAAATAAAATATATTAAAAAAAAAAAGAATCAGCTGGGAGCTTTTAAAAATTCTGATGTCCAGGCTACATTCTTAGCCAATTTTTTTTTAAAAGATTTTATTTATTTATTTGACACAGAGAGAGAGAGAGATCAGATCACAAGTAGGCAGAGAGGCAGGCAGAGAGAGAGGAGGAAGCAGACTCCCTGCTGAGCAGGGAGCCCGATGCAGGCCTCGATCTCAGGACCCTGAGATCATGACCTGAGCCAAAGGCAGAGGCTTTAACCCACTGAGCCACCCAGGCGCCTCATTCTTAGCCAATTAAATCAGAATTTCTGAGGGTTCGTTCTGGGCAATAAAATAAAATAAATAATAATAAATACATAAAATAAAAAATTTAAAAAATATATATTTTAAAAGTTTCCTAAATGATTCTAATGTGTCACCAAGGATGAGACTCACTGCCATAGAGATCTTGTGAGCATTAAATGATATAGGAAAAGTACTTCTGATGATGCCTGACACAGAGTTAAATGCTTTGGTAGGGGTTATGGGACCAATTATCCAAGCCTGGGCAGTGGTCAGGGAAGGCTTCCTGGAGGAGGGGGTAGATGAGCTGTGAACTAAAAGAGAGTGGTTAACCAGGACAGTGAGGAGAGAATGAATTTTTGCAGGAGTTAACACCCCCTGCAGGGGTCTGGAGACAGAGGAACTAAAAGGCATCCCCTGTCACTGGAGCTGAAAAGGGAGAAAGTAGCCACACTGGGTCTTCTAATGGGGTTAAAGGTTGTGGAAAACCACTGGGTTTTATTCTGGTGTAGTACTTTTTTTTAAAGATTATTTGTTTATTTGACACAGAGAGAATACAAACAGGGGGAATGGCAGGCAGAGGGAGGAGAAGCAGACTCCCTATTGAGCCGACAGCCTGGGGCTCCATCCCAGGACCCTGAGATTATGACCTGAGATGCTTAACCATTTGAGCCACCCACGCGGGTGCCCCTTATTCTGGTGTCCTGAAGGATTTCAGCAGGACGGTGGGAGACCTAGACCATGCCTTCCCTTCCAATTCAGAGGCGGCAGGCCCTTCATAAGCCTGTGTGCCCCCATGCTCCCATCCGTGAGCCAGCGCATAGGCTCTCAAGTCAGACAGTCCTGACTTTGAATCCTGCCTTCACCACTTTGTACCTGTGTAGCCTCCAGCCAGTAACCTTATTCATGAGCCTCAGTTTCCTGGCCTATAAACTAGGCACGAACCCCACCTTGGGTTTTTCGCAAGGATTAAATGAGATAATGTAAAAGGCTTAACTTGGTGCATCCCACACTTCAAACAATAAATGTTCCCAATAATAATTATTATTCTAATATAATAATGTTTATGTAATGATAACTATTAGTATTAATAGTCACGATCTTGATTCTGCAACCCCTTGGTGACTGGATAGATCTCTAAATCTGTCTTTTTCTCTCCCAGTCTTAAAGTCCCACTGTGGTGATAATTAGAGCTTCAATTTCTCAGCCTTTTTCCTGCATTTTTTGTGTTGTTGAATCCACATAACAACCTTGGGAGACGTATATTCTATTACCCAGATTTTACAGTTAGGATAACAGAGGCTCAGAGTGGTTAACCCACTTGCCCCAAACCACTCATCGAAGTATCAGACTTGCAACTTCACACACATTCACTGATAAGGAAACTGAGGCTTGGAAAGATGAGGTATCGTGCCCAAGGAGGCACAGTTGGCAGGTGGCAGGGCTGGGGTTTAAACCCTTGTCTGTCCTGCAACTGCTGGACCCTAAGGGTATCCTCCTGAAAGCTGACAGGCCTGGTAGGATCCACCCTTTGAACCATCTAGGGAGACAAGCAGGAGAGGCTGGAAGCTTTCATTCTCACTGCCCTTACTCTGGGACTCTCATAAACTCGAACACCAGCCCCTTCTGGAATGCCCTTCTCACTGCCCGCCTCCCGTTCTCCAAAAATCAGGTCAGTGTTCATTCTTTTCCAGGAAATATTTCCAAGCCTCCCTTGAATCACTCTTAAGCAGTTGAGTCCCCTTCATTTAACGTCTGTAGTGTCTTTTTTTTTTTTTAAGATTTTATTTATTTATTTGCCAGAGAGAGAGAGAGCGAGCGTGAGCATGAGCAGGGGGAGTGGCAGGCAGAGGGAAAAGCAGGCTCCCCTCAAGGCAAGGAGCCTGATGTGGGACTCGAACCCAGGACACTGGGATCATGACCTTAGCCAAAGGCAGACGCTTAACCAACTGAGCCACCCAGGCGCCCCTGCAGTGTCATTTTTATAATGTAATTATATTTTATTTTAAGAATATCAATTCATTATGAGAATAGGTAAAATGGCATATATGGTTTAAAGTTCGAGAGATTCAAAGGGATATTTAGTGAAATCGCCTTCCCACTCCTGACCCCCAGCCACTTTGCCACCCCCTTCACCCCCCTGCCATTTAACACAAGTGTTTATGTATTCTTCCAGATCTCCCCAGCATGTAGAAGCATCTCATAAACAACTATATTGTTTTCCACCTTTCCCCATAAATGATACACATGTTACACATACTGTTCAGTTTTATTTTTTTTTTTAGATCTTGGAGACTATTTCATATTAGTACTTAACGATCTTCCTGGATCTCTTCTGTGGCTACACAGTTTTCCATTGTAGGATTGTATGTAGTTTATTTAACCATTCCCCTGTCCATGGACATTTGGGCTGTTTCCAGTCTTTTGCTCTTAAACACAGCACTGCAGCGGCGCCTGACTGGCTCAGTTGGTGGAGCATGTGACTCTTGATCTCCGGGTCATGAGTTTGAGCCCCATGTAGGGTGTACAGATTACTTAAAAATAAAATCAAAACAAAACAAAACAGCACTGCAGCTAAAGACCCCTGTACTTGGGTGCCTGGGTGGCTCAGTGGGTTAAAGCCTCTGCTTTCGGCTCAGGTCATGATCTCAGGGTCCTGGGATCGAGGCCCGAATCTGGTTCCCTGCTCAGCAGGGAGCCTGCTTCCTCTTCTCTCTCAGCCTGCCTCTCTGCCTACTTGCAATCTCTCTCTGTCAAATAAATAAATAAAATCTTTAAAAAAAAATGGAATCATACAATATGCATTCTCTCTCTTTTTTTGCAGGGTGAGGGATGTCAGGCTTCCTGGCCCCAGCACATTCATGAAATTCATCCACATCATGTGTTTCAAGAGTTTGCTCCTTTTTATTGCTGAGTAAAACTGCGCATGGATGTACCACACTTTGGTTCTCCACGGTCCTGTTGATGGCTGTTTGGGTTGTCCCCCCAGTCAGACCACTGGGAACAAAGCTGCTATGAATATTCATAGAGAAGCCTTTGTGCAGACATATGTTTTCATCTCTCTTAGGTAAATACCTAGGAGTAGTATTACTTGTGGCCAGGTCGCAAAGTAATGGCCAAAAAATATACAGTGTCCCATCGTCATTCCCCCACTTCACCAGTTCAGCGGGTTCCTGTTGCACTGAGGATAAATCCAAAATCCTCATGAGGATCTGCAAGGCCGCACCCCAGATCTCATTGTCTTCCGGTCTCCCCTGATTCTTTTCACTCCAGCTACACTGGCCTCCATCATGTCCCTCGAACACAGCAAACTAATTCTGACTTTGGAGCCCTTGAAGCTGCGAGCCCCTTTCTGGAATGTTTTTCCCAGATCTGGGCACGGCTGTTCCCGCTCATCACTGAGATCTCACTTCACGAGTCACCTCTGCGGATCCTGGGCATGTTATCTACAAACCCCCCAACTCCCTCATCAGATCCTCTATTCCTTTATGCTGGTTTCTTTTATTTACTTTCACCTTTTGACATTATGCTCTGTATTTATTTGTTTACCTGTTGATTATTTGTCTCTCCCTCCCTTCCCCACTAAAATGTCAGCATTATGAGAAGAGGGGCTGGGCTTATCTTCTCCAGGTGTCTAGAATGACAGGTGTTCAATAAATATTATTTGAAAGAAAGAAAGGCTGGGACACTGAGGCATAAAGACATGTGTTGCCTGGGTTGTGCAGTTAGTTGCATGATCAGGATGAGAACCCCAGCCCCAGCCTCTCTCCTCCATCACAGACCATTCAGAGGGTTTCTCAGGACTGACAACAAAGTCAAGTACAGGGGTCTTTTTTCTTTTTTCTTTCTTTAAAGATTTTATTTCTTTATTTGACACAGAGAGAGAGAGAGAGAGATCACAAGTAGGCAGAGAGGCAGAGAGAGAGGAGGAAGCAGGCTCCCCATTGAGCAGATAGCCCGATGCGGGCCTCGATCCCAGGACCCTGAGATCATGACCTGAGCTGAAGGCAGAGGCTTTTTTTTTTTTTTTTAAAGATTTTATTTATTTATTTCACAGCGGGAGAGAGATCACAAGGAGGCAGAGAGGCAGGCAGGGAGAGAGGGGGAAGCAGGCTCTCTGCTGAGCAGAGAGCCCGATGCGGGCCTCGATCCCAGGACCCTGAGATCATGACCTGAGCCGAAGGCAGAGGCTTTAACCCACTGAGCCACCCAGGCTCCCATAAATAAAATCTTAAAAAAAAAAAAAAAAGATGCACTCCAAGGGTTCCTGGGGGGGCTCAGTCGTTTAAGCAGCTGCCTTCTTTCTCTGCCTCTGCCCCTGCTCATGCTCTCTCTTGCTCTCACTCTCTCTCTCTCAGATGGATAAGTAAAATCTTTATTTTTAAAAATATTTTGTTTATTTATTTGTCAGAGAGTGAGAGAGAGCATAAGCAGAGGGAGCAGCAGGCAGAGGGAGAAGCACGCTCCCTGCAGAGCAAGGAGCCCAATTCGGGACTTGACCCTAGGACTCTGGGATCATGACCTGGGCCAAAGGCAGACGCTTAACTGAGCCACCCAGCCATTCCGATAAGTAAAACATTGGGGGGGGTGGTGGAAAGAAGGACACACTCCCATATTTATATATTTATATATTTTGGATTATGAACACTTGACTTTAATCTTTTAATTGATTTGATTTTTTCTAAATTTCTTTCTACCATGAACTACTGTAAAGAAAACTTGCCCATCTATATTGTAAGCTCTGGAATTTACTCTTCTAAATCTTTTTTCCCCTTCGTCCCTTCTTTCTTTCCAGTGTCAGCCAGCGCGCTGTTAAGACATGGTCTCTGCCTTCCTGAAGTCTAGAGTCTAGCAGGAGACGGAGCTGCAAACGAGTGCACAGGAACTGTTTAATTGTAATTGTCAGGAGTGCCTTCCAGGGTGCTAAAAAAAGATCTTAATAACAGGCGCCCTGCAGGTCAGGGCATGGTTTTCTAAGGCAATGGTTTTTAGGTTGAAATCCCCAAAATAATGATGCCAGCTCACATTTAAAGCTCCACTGTCCCGTGGGATAGCCACTGGCCACACGTGTTGGCTGAGCACTTGAAATGTGGCTAGTCAAACTGAGATGTGTACCAAGCGTAAAATACACGCTGGATATAGCAGACTTCATATAGAAAAAAAAGTAACACACTTCTGATACTTTTCGTACTGATTAGAGGAGTGCCTGGGTGGTGCAGTCAGTTAGGCTTCCCACTCTTAGTTTCGGCTCAGGTCATGATCTTCAGGGCCGGGATCTCAGGGTCATTGAGATCCAGCCCCCCATGGGTTCCACGCTCTGAACTGAGTTTGCTTAACACTCTCTCTCCCTCTGCCCCTCCCCTTGCGCAGTCTCTCTCTCTCTAATTGTAAGTAAATGAAATAAAATTGAAATGAGAACATTTAGGATATATTGGATTATTATTTTAATTTAATTTTTTTTTAAGATTTTATTTATTTGAAAGAGAGAGTGAGTGAGAGGGAGCACAAGGAGGCGGAGAGGCAGAGGGAGAGGGTGAGGGAGAAGCAGGGTCCCTGCTGAGCAGAAAGCCTGACATAGGGCTCGATCCCAGGACCCCAGGATCGTGTCCTGAGCCCATCCACTGAGCCACCCAGACACCCTGGATATATTGGATTAGATCAAATATATTAAGATTCATTTTACCAGGGCGCCTGGGTGGCTCAGTGGGTTAAGCCTCTGCCTTCGGCTCAGGTCATGTTCTCAGGGTCCTGGGATCAAGCCTCGAGCTGGGCTCTCTGCTCAGTGAGGAGCCTGCTTCCCCCTCTCCCTCTGTCTGCCTCTCTGGCTACTTGTGATCTCTCTCTCTCTGTCAAATAAATGAATAAAATCTTAAAAAAAGGATTCATTTTACCTGTTGTTTTCCTTTTTAATAGGCTTTTATTATTATTATTATAAATATTTTATTTATCTCTAAATTTATTTATTTATTTATTTATTTATCTATCTATCTCAGAGAGATAGAGAGCACAAGTAGGCAGAGCAGCAGGCAGAGGGAGAGGGAGAAGCAGGCTTTCCACTGAGCAGGGAACCCGACGCAGGGTTCAATTCCAGGACCTTGAGATCATGCCTTGAGCTGAAGGCAGCTGCTTAACCGACTGAGCCACCCAGGTGCCCTACCTGTTGTTTTCTACCTATTTATTTATTTATTTAAAAAAAAAATGGCTCCTGGGTGGCTCAGTGGGTTAAAGCCTCTGTCTTCGGCTCAGGTCATGATTTCAGGGTCCTGGGATTGAGGCCCGCATCCGGCTCCCTGCTCAGCGGGGAGCCTGCTTCCTCCTCTCTCTCTGCCTGCCTCTCTGCCTACTTGTGATCTGATCTCTCTCTCTCTGTCAAATAAAATAAATAAAATCTTTAAAAAAAGATTTTATTTCTTTATCTGAGAGAGAGAGAGAGCACACAAGCTGAGGGAAGAGCAGAGAGGGAAAAGCAGACTCTGTGCTGAGTGTGGAGCCTGATGGAGGGCTCGATCCCAGGACCCTGAGATCATGACCTGAGTGGAAATCAAGAGTCCACAGCTTGACAGATTAAGCCACCCCAGCATCCCTCTATTAAATGTGGCTACTAGGAAATCTTAAATTACGTATATGGCTTGCCTTTTGTTTCTCATGGTTGTGGCTGAGCCATGGAGTGCTTAGTGATTGCAAGGATCATTCTGAGTACTAAATGTGTGGTATCTCATTTAGTCCTACAGGGACTTTCAGAGGTGTCTAGTATTCATCTTCCTGTAGAAGCGGAAATCTGAGGTGCAGAGAGTCAATGAGCAGAGATTCACCACCAGCAAGGAGCATAGTGGGGGGTTGAACCCGGGTGGAGTCTCTCTGCCTAAGTAATGTGCACTTAACCTCTACCCCACACTACTAAGTACAGGCACCGCTGTGCTGGGACATCCATAGTCATCAGGGCAGAAGGAGCAGCACAGAGATATTCCAGGGACTAGATGGGCTTCTGTGCCTTTGACCATGGAGTGACCCCACCAGAGAGTCTGCTACTCGGTGGCTGTTTCCTTACCCTGGGGACTCTGAATTCAGTTTCGGCAGGGCTGTCTGCCTTGTCCATGCAAGTTAATCTTTAGGAAGCATACTTATAACGGTCCACTAAGCACTCTCTAACCCAGCCCTATCTGCTAGAAACAAAAGGCAAGCCATGTATGTAATGTACAATTTTCTAGTAACCATATTTTAAAAGAAGTAAAAAAAAGGGGCTCCTGGGTGGCTCAGTTGGTTGGGCGTTTGCCTTTAGCTCAGGTCATGATCCCAAGGGCCTGGGATTGAGAACCGCTTTTCCTTCTCCCTCTGCTGCTCCCCCTGCTTGTGCTTTCTCTCTCTCTCATCAAGTAAATAAATAAAATATTTTTTTTAATTTTATTTTTTTAAATAAAAAAGGTAAAAAGAAACAAGTAGAATTAATTTTTATCTACTCCAGTATATCCTAAATGTTACTGTATCAACCTGTAATCGGTGTAAAAAAGTATGGCTTTGCTGACCCTTTTATCTCCCCATTTTCACCCCCCACCTCATATTTCATGCTGCAGGTTCCTTCCAGTCCTTCCAGTGCATCTCCGTCTTAACCATAGGCCTTTGCATATGCTGTTCCAGGCAGCTGGGAATGGTGTGAGGCTATGCATTCTTCATACAGGCCTATTTGTTTTTCTGCCTGCCCTTTTGGACTGTTACCCCGAAGAAGGCAGACACCATATCGGTTTTATTTATCGCTGTAGCTCCAGCCTGAGCACAGCTGTTGCAGGCACTGGTAAATATCTCACCACTGAGTGAATCAGTGAGTGACTTCACTACTTACCTTCTGCGTCGTCAATAAAACCAGGAACTTTCTGAGGAAAGGGACCATGGTTTGCTTCCTTCCAAGGGTCAGGCAAAATGCCCACTAATCATTCAGCAAATATATGTTGAGCAGCCCCTCCTATATGCTGCGGACATAGTAATGAACATGGTTCCTGCCCTCACGTGCTTTTCCTTTAAGAGGATGATGGACATTTATAAAATAATCCCACCACTACATGTAAATTGCAGGAGTGGGAAGTGCCTACAAAACAGAGGTACATTAAAGAAGTTGGAAGGGCATGAGATAGCATGACTTGCGTGTTTGGGGAGCAGTCTTGGCTCTTGAGTTTTAATATAGGAGGACGTGGCAGCCCGAGGTGAAGCTCCTGGTTCTACCTTCAAAAAAGAGCTTGTCACCAAGATCGAGGAATGACAGCTTCCAGATGCAGGGCTTTTGGGGCAAGGCTGAGCTCTTCTTCCAGGGCACCCCAGCCAGTGGCTGAACATGCCAGGGATGGGGGTGGGGAGTGGGGCCTGAACACTGCTGCCCAGTGGGGCTCCTCCAAGGAGTTTCAGGTTATTTATCTTTGTTAGATCAGAGTCCTTGCCAGATCCTGCTTCTTCCCCTATCTTCACAAGTGTTACCACCCCCCCCCAACTCCATCTCAACATCTGCTTCCTGGAGGACCTGACTTGACCCAGAGGGTCTTGGGGGCTGGATTCTCATGGCCAGGGGAACTCAAAGTTGTGCTTACAGGGCATTTTTTAAAAAAGATTTTATTTATTTATTTGACAGAGAGATGGAGAGCACAAGTAGGCAGAGCGGCAGGCAGAGGGAGAGGGAGAAGCAGGCTCTCCGCAGAGCAGGGAGCCCAATGCAGTACTCGATCCAGGACCCTGGGATCATGACCTGAGCCACCCAGACGCCCCTTACAGGGTATTTTATATAGAACTGACAAACTACCTTTGCCTTTTGGAAAAAGTGGGGAAAGAGCTGATAGTCATGGGAGCCCCTATGAGAATTAACTTTGATAGTATCTACAGGGTATGTGGCACTCAGTGAAAGGCAGTGTTACTATTATCTGGTTTCTACACATCTCTGGGCTCTGGGGTGGCAGTGGGTGTTTCAGGAAACTGCCTGGCACTGGGTATAATCCCCTTGAACTTTTTCCTTTAATCTCTAAGGTGGGGTCCCCTCTATTCCATGTTTTGGGAAAGTCTTCCTCTAGGGAGGGTGGACATGTGGAAGATTATGGGATATATAACCCCGTAAGTATTGAATCTGGCCCCAAAGTCCGGATTGCAAGCTGCACTGCCATCGATCCAGAGGGCGACCCCAAGAAAGGTCCTCCAAAGCTTCCCTGCTTTGCCTGTACTGGTTTAGGACCCTCCTGGGAGATGACCTATTGGGAGACAGACAGACAGACTGGTGGACAAATCTAAGTCTCCAGTGGATAGACATGTGATGAGTGAGTGACTGATGGATGGACAGACGCAGGTCAGTCTGTGAGATGTCAACACAGGAGATGGATTTGTCAGCCAGACATGTGACTTTGAGACAGACGCTGACTGCAGGACCTGAAGGCCTGAGAGCCTCCCCCTGCCGATTCGGCCGCGAGGGGGCGCCGTCGCTCCGCCCGGCGTAGCCCTCTGCCGGCGGGGCGCGCGCTCGCG
>LNAC01000016.1:4719456-4748044 GCA_002007465.1 Ailurus styani | reverse complement strand
CCATCCTCCCAGCCGTCAGCCCCCGCCTGGGGCACGGCCCCACCTCCGGACCCCGGACCTCGGGGACCCACCCCCGTCTCCCAGACCAGCTTAAGGGGCCAGCTCGCACCTCAGGGGCCGCCCCGTCCGCCCCAGGGACGGACCCCCCCCACTGCCTGCACCATATCGCCTCCCCCGCTGTGGGACCCTCCCTTCACACACGGCTCCCCCACCCCCCACCTCACTGATCGGCGGCCCAACTCAGGGAACAACAGCTGCCGAAACTCTCGGCTGGTCCCTCATTTCCAGGACCTGCTCCCACCCCTTTAAGGAACCCCCGCTTCAGGGATAGCCCCTCCGAGGCCACCCCTTTCATTTCACAAGTTAGAGACGAGGCTCCAGTGACCACACCCCCACAAAGACAAGTTTCTCATCTGTTCCCACTACCTACCCCCCAGCGCAGGTTTGGGCACCCTGTTTCATGGACTGGTCACTCCATTTCCCGACTGCCCTGTCCGCTTTGTGGACCAGCCCCTCCCCTTTCCTGTCACACATCAGCCTTACCCTAGAAGCGTAAGCTGGGAAGACATTCTTCCCCGCTGCCAGGTTCTGGGGCAGTGCCAGGGGAATGAGGTGGGAAGTGGGCCCCAAGGTATGGCCATCTCTGGACTTGTCGGGGCTGGCAGGGTTCCTCCCACCCCCCAGCATCCAGCCTTGCTGGAGGCCACACAGGTAAGGAGGACAGGATGCCCAGAACAGAGTTTTACTGTTTTCATGTTATCAGAGCTCCCCAACTACTCTTTTCAGTCCAGTCTTGATCTGGTGTTAGGACAGGGAAAAGTATCTCCTGGAACCTGACACTAAACCCAAGGGGGTTGATGCCAGGGTTCGAGGAATGCCTTGAGTGGCCTGAAGCCTGGAGGAAGAGGATTCACGCTTCCCTCTCTCTCCCTCCCCTTCACGCCCCTAGCCAGAGGGCCTCTGAGCTGGGGAGGTAAGGTGGGGGGAGTTTCTTTTCTGTAGGAGCCTTGTCTTCCCTCTCTGGACTGTGGGTGGCTTGTGTGACCACTGACGCTTTCTCTGTCCCAGGCTCTGAGGAGTAGATTCATCAGACAGCCCTGACTGGCCGCCCCCAAGCCCACAGGGCACTAAGTTAAGACTGGCTATTTGTAGGCGCTGGACTTCCAAAGGGACAGGGAGGAGGACCGCCAGCTTCCTTTCGAAAGAGATCAGGACGCCGCCGAGAGACCCTGGTGCTGGGGTTGGTGTACAGTCCTGCCTGTTTTGCAGAGTGTGATGGCTGCCAAGCATAGTTCTGCCTTTGGGTCAGGCTTGGCACCCATTTTTCCAACACACTCAAGGTTGGCATGGCCTGCAGGCAGGTATTTTGTTCACATAAAAAATAAGCTGAAAGGAGACTGGGGGATATTTTTTCAATCAGGATCTGAAAGTCTCGATGCTTTCCCACCAGGAACTGGGGAGCAGAGTTACAGTTTCTAAAATGCTGATACGTTTCTGTTGCTTTTCTACAGTCCCTTCCACACAAGTACTGTTTGAAGGTCTGAGAGAGTTTTGTAGAGTTTGCTGTTGGAGTTCAGAATTCCCGTCCTCTGACAGTCTTCCGTTTAGGGCCAGGAAACCCAGTGAGTCTCGGGGCAAGCGTATACTGGCAGCAGAGACAGCAGGCACTGAATTTTGCTGTTTATGGAGTGCTTCCCCTCCCTCAACTTGTCCCCGACCTCCCTCACAGCAACCCTGTATAAGAGCCCCTTCCTTAGGGCCACTGCTGTCATTAGTACTTGCCTCTTACAAGTGGAGAAAACAGACTGAGAGAGGTTGACTGACTTGCCCCAGGCTGCACCCCCACAAAATGACCAAATCACGCCCAGAATCCCAGTCCTTGGCTCCTAGATCTTCCTAAGGAGGGGGTGAGCAGCACGTGAAGGACGGGTCGCAGGGGGTGGCGGCTGCCACCTGTAACTTCTGTCGCCTTCCAGCACAGACTCCCCACTTGTTCCCGGCTGCCTGACTTCCTTGGCCCAAGCTCCCAGGAGGCCAGCCATGCCTGACTGCCCCGGATCCCCCAGGGTGGGAGCCGTGGGGTGAGCAGGAAGGGGAGAGGAATTTGCCTCTGTGCTCAGGCCCCGTCAGCTGTCTGGATGGCTGCTGCACACACTGCCTGTCAGCTGTTTTCCTTAGTTAGGGTGGCCACAAAGGCCAGGCCTCTTGTTTTTATTTTTCTCCTGAGAGTGCTCTCAGCTGTGAGCCTCCTGGTTCCTGAAACGGGAGAGTTTATGGTCTGTCCTGTGGCCAGGCTAGAGGGGGCAGAGTCTCTGCTGTGACTTTGTTTTTTTTGGTCTTAAAAGTTGGGGAACTCTTCCTTCCCCATAGCGGCTGGTGTCAGACACACCATGTGCTGTTTAATAAGTTACAAATTTATAGCTCTTTGGGCAGAAAAACATAAACACTGCCCTTCCCTGTGTGTTCTCTCCTCTTTGTGCCGTGGGGTGGCTGCTGGTGGCTTTTCCCATTACTGTTTAGATGCTGGTTTGGCCCGGAGTTCGCTCTGTTGCGTTCTGGCTGGAGATTCCTGGACAGAGTTCCCACAACACTGAGATGCAGTCTGATTATGGTTTCGGACCCAACTCCTCACTCTCCCCTTGTTCACGTTCCTAGTGCTTCTGGGGGGCTGTGACCACAGCTGCAGTCCAGTAATGATCACGTGTGCTTGGTGGGAGACAGGCATCCGACTCAGCACTTCAGGGGTCCGATTCTGAGAGGGTGGTGTTTTATCTCCGCTTTGCAGATGGGAGAAACGAGCCTCCCGGAGGTTCACTGGGGGAAGCTGGGATTGGAACCCAGACTGATCCGATTCCAGATCAGGTCATCTAAACCATAATAAGGTTAAGTGCTGGGTGAGGTGACTAACTAGGGGGTCAGCCACAGGCCTGCTGACTAATTGCTAGTTACCTTCAAAGTTTGGGCCCAGGGGGGCATCCTGAATAAACGGCCTCGATGGCAAAGGGTGGGTCCAGTTCAGACCTTGATAGCTTTGCCTTCCCATCTCTTACAGGGGAAACAGCCAGCTGTTGGCAATGCCCAGTTGCTGCTAGAATCTGGACATGTCTTCTTTCAGCTTCTCAGCCGTCTTCACCCTCTGAAAAACAGAGCCTCATTGTCCTTAAGGGGAGTGCTAGGGGGCAGGGGAGTTGCCTGGGGCATTCCGGGTTACGGAGCCTCCCTGTTTCCATGGAAGTGCCATGTTTCCTGGACTTTGGGCTTGCCTGTCTGTGGTCCCTCTGTGTGTTAGGCCAGGGTCAGGGCACCCAGCTGCTGGGCCCGCAGCAGAGGCAGCCCGGGGGCGATGGTGTGTTCCGCCTCAGCGCCGGATCTTCTGGGCTGCACACTAGTGAGGTGCTGAGCTGGGCTCCGAACCCTGGTGTGTTTGTTTCTTAAGCAGGTGCTCTTGCCGTTGTGCTAAGTTGTCTGCTGCCTAGGCAGCCCCAGCGCAGTGTGGAGAGGTTTGGGTTGCTGGGGCCATATCCCTGCTGCTGTGGATTGGAGGTCTTCCAAGGGAGCCCCGCAATATTCCCTCCAGCTTCCCCAGTGATGGCTGTGCACTGGGAGGCTGGGTGGGTCCTTGGCTGGAGGGGGCCTCAGAAGGCCAGATTACCGCTGGGGCACTGAGCAGTGCCTCTCCCCCATATCACTCATCTTGCATGGAGTGTGCTGACCCTCCAAGACTTCCTTGGGCCTTTACCTTATTCCAAGGCCAGAGAGTTGAAAAACCACCTTCATATCATTGCAGCTCTTCCCTGGGTTGTCCTAGTCTCAGTGCCTTCAGTAATAATAACAAACATCTGTAGAACTCGTCCCCAGAGTTCTACACGCTTACTGTGTACAGGCACTGTGCCGGGCACTTTCCATGCATTGTTTCACTGACCCGTGTCGGCCACAGGAGGCACAGGTTCTGTTATTACTACTACTGTCCATTTTACAGACGATGAAACTGAGGCACAGAGAGGGTTAGCCCCCTGCCCCAAATTCTGTTAACTAGTGAGTGGTAGGGCTGGGGTTTAAATGCAGAGTTGGGCTTGTAGCCATTCTTACACCTCTGTTCATGATACTGGATTGGATCTTGCTTGCCTGTTGGTTTGGTTGTTTTCCATTTTTAGGATGATAAAAATATTTTCTGTCCCCTCTCCACAGCCTCCAATCTCTGTTCGGTCTCCCCCATCCATCCTCTTCCTATTCTCTGGGCTTCTTCCTTCTCCTTCGATCATCCTTGGTATGGGCTGCTGGACACTTGTGGCAGCGTCTCAGTGCCCTCCCATCCCCCGTCACCTCCTCTCCAGTCACCTGTTCCCATTGGGACACAGGTCCCTCTTCTATGCCTGGTTTGAACCTAGCCCTCTGTGCCCCTGGCCCATACAGAGACGTGCTCCTGTCTTCATTCAGGTGTTTGTCTGTTGCCGCCAGTTGGAGCCGGCCCATTTCCAGAAGAGGAGGTTGATGGAAACTTTTAAGGCGGAGAATTCAGAGTGTCCTCTGTGTGGGAGAGAGGGAGAGAGAATCACGGGAGCCGAGTTTTCCCAGAAACGTTGACAAAGCTCCTGATTAAAAGGGGTGTCCAGGAATTGTCTCCTCACCCGGGATAGGCCCAGAGCCTCCCCAGCCCCCAGATCTACTTTGCCTCTTCAGCTGGGGGCCTGTTGGGAGTCCCACATCTGGCCTGAAGCGTGCATTCACATCCTGATAAAGTTTTCCAGCTCACGAATCGATTGCCTAACCAGTGGGACTCAGGGCTGGCCTCTCCAGGGAGGCCTTGGACGCTGGGCCAGAAGCAGGCAGAACGTGTGGTTGGCCAGGCCCAGCAGAGTCCCTGGTGGCCAAGTTTTCCCTTAAAGATGGCCTTTTAATGCTTATTTCTTGTGTGATTGTGGTATTGTGGTTTTATGGGTGAATATTGTCATTGTTAGGTGCATGTTTAAAGTATTTGGTAGTAAAATGTCGTGATATCTGCAACTCAGTTTGAAACAATATAGTAAAAAAAAAAAAAGCATATGCATATGTATATAGAGAGAGAAAGAGCGAGAGAAAGAGAAAGTCTTCAGGCACATGTGCCAGTTTACCAGTTTATACAAAATGGCAAAATGTTAATAACTGAATCTAGGTAGAGGGTCTGTGGGTGCTCACTGAAATGGTCTTTCAACTTCTCTATGTTTAGACACTTACATGATCAAAAGTTGGAAAAAAGTAGAACATGGTTTATTCCATAGTGGGCTCAGGGTTATTCAGCCAGGAGTGTACATAAGTGTCTACCTGAGACCCTCGGCCTGCAGGGACGCTGCACCCCTGGCGGAAAGACTGGGTGGACCGAGGGGAGCCCAGCAGGCCTGGGATGATCGGGACTGGTAACTCTCAGTTCCGGTGGGGGCACACAGCCACAATGACCCATGCAGTAAAAAGGACAAGGCCAGCCAGAGACAGCGAGTTTCCACTGTATGGAGGCAGCCTCCGGGGTTATTTTGGGTGTGGGGACATTAATCAGACCCCGGTCAGGGCAAGAGAGATGCTGGGCTCTGGTCAGAGTTTGGAGAGGGTTGCCTGGGTGGGATGCGGAGCAAGGCTTTACAAAAGAATAGCCTCTGGGCAGCTGGAGCCTGGGGGAGGGGATGGAATGCCATTTGCCTCACATCATGAACCTCTTATCTGTGGCCAAAAGAACACCACTAGCCTGTGGGCAGCGTGGGCCACAGTGGCCCCCGGGCTCGCTTGCAGCTCAGGGTCTGGCCGTTCAGTTCTCCAGCCTTCAAGACCCCTCTCCTGGAATCCCCACTCCCAGGTCCCTCTTGTCTTGGTTTGTGCTGACTCAAAGCTTGGGCCACTTGGGCCTCCCGTCTGTTTGGGAGAAATATCTTGGATTCTGGCACCAGTGGCCCCCTTGGCTTTGAGGGCCCGGTCCCTACCAGGAACATTTAGGGCAGCCAGCAGGCTCTCTCTTGTAAGGAGAGCCCTTCACTCAGGGGTCTCCTTTGAGACCCATGCCTGTCAGCATGCAAGGACGCAGGGGCTGGCCACTTGCTAGGGCTCGGGGGATCTTCCCAGTGCGGGCTCCCAGTGGTGTGTCATGGCCTTTCTCTGCCTGTTGGAAACGCAGCACGATGTGTGTTTTAGGGGGGGAGGGGCGGTGCTGTGAGGAAGCTGTATGTAATTCTTGGCTGGGACTCAGGTAATTGTTTTAATGAAATGGAATGCAGCTTATTCAGAACTCACTTGGCAGAGACAGCCATGTTCTGTTCTGTTTTCTTGTTGGGGGGAGCAGGGCGCACATTTCCAGCTGTTTTGAATAGTAGAGTCCTGGGTGAGCGGGAAGGTGGGCGGAAGGCTGGGGGGAGCTCTTTTCGGGTGAGCTCGTGGATCCTCAGGCCGCTTGAGACGCCTCTGGGCGGCAGTCCATGTACCCTTTTGAAGAAGCCACGGAGACCTGGGCCTTGCTCTCGACAAGAGAACCAGCCTGTCGAAAGCAGGCGGTGCCATTGGCCTGCAGCCTGCCTCCGGCGTCGTTGGGAGCCCGGCACACAGCGCAGAGACCCTCCGCAGCCGCCTGTTCGCCCCCGCGTCTCTCCACCGCAGCACCTCCGATGAGCCCCCGTACCCCCCACCCCGGATATCCCATCAGCGGACACCTGACGTGGCCATCTGTGGGCCCCTTTTTCTTCTGGTTCCTTCTCTTTACCCCTCTGCCCCTTCTCCCTTCTTCATCACGTCTGTATTTTGCTCCTTTTCTGTCTTTAACACAGCCCAGCCCTTCTTCTACGTTACCCTTTTTTTGCTAAGAATACACTCTTTAGCGGACATATTTCCCCCTCCCTCCCTTGAGATCTTGAGATCTGCTTTTACAGACACCCCGCGTCTTCCTTCCCCACTTCTTTCTCCAATCCCTTTGTGGGGGCCACCTCTGTGTTATTCTAAAGGTTTCTGCTGGCTCCTAGGTACCTAGGTCAGTTTATCTACTTGCGTGACCTCTTTTTTCACTCGTGTGCTGGAGATTCCTAAATTTATATTTCCACCCCTGACGTGGATTCTATTGTCAGATTCTTCCGGCCTGCACGCCAGCAAAGACCCAGCTCATTTCCTCCTCACTCTCTCTCCGTGGCCTCAGGCATTGTCTGCTCGCTCTGTGATTGTCCCCTGTCTTCTCTTGGCCTGTGTGACATCGTGGGCCTTTGCTCAACACTCTGAGATTTAGGCAACATTTTCGTGTGCTTCATCATTGTTGATATGATTCTGACCACAATCCTTTGGGGGTGGGTGCTAGTTTTCCCCATTTTGCAGATGAGGAAGCCAAACCGCAGCTCCAGGGACTTAAGGACACACCCAGTGTCACCCAGACCCTGATGTAAGAGCTTGACCCGAGAGTTTCCCCTTAGGTCCCCTGGCACCAAACCCATTCTCTTTTTGGTTCTTCATACTGGAACCACAGGTTGGATTTGGCCTGAAGACCCGTGTTGCTTGGCCTTCATAGTGTTTAAAAATATTCCAAATTATTGTTGGATCCTTAAACAACACGGTTTGAACTGTGCGGGTCCACTTATATGTTTTCCTTTTTTTTTTTTTTTTTTTTTTTAAGATTTTATTTATTTGACACAGAGAGAGAGATTACAAGTAGGCAGAGAGGCAGGCAGAGAGACAGGGAGAGGAGGAAGCAGGCTCCCTGCTGAGCAGAGAGCCCGATGCGGGCCTCGATCCCAGGACCCTGGGATCATGACCTGAGCCGAAAGCAGAGGCTTTAACCCACTGAGCCACCCAGGCGCCCTATGTTTTCCTTTTTTAAATAAATGCAGAATATTTCTTTTTTTTTTAAAGATTTTTTTATTTTTATTTATTTGACACAGAGAGAGAGAGAGAGAGATCACAAGTAGGCAGAGAGGCAGGCAGAGAGAGAGGAGAGAGGAGGAAGCAGAGTCTCCCTGCCGAGCAGAGAGCCCAACGCGGGTCTCGATCCCAGGACCCTGAGATCATGACCTGAGCCGAAGGCAGAGGCTTTAACCCACTGAGCCACCCAGGCGCCCAAGGTGCATAAATTATAAATACATACAAAATAATGTTTTCATCGACTGCTTATGTTGTCAGTAAGGCTTCTGCGCAATAGCAAGCTATTAGCTGCTACATTTGGGGGGACTCAGAAGTTCTATGTGGATTTTCATAACTGACTGACATAAGCCAGTTATTAAAACGTTGTCATTATTAAAAAAAAAAAGTTATATGTAGATTTTCTACTTCTCAGGGAGTCGGTGCTCTTAACCGACTATGGTTGCCAACAATTAAGGCATTAAGGGTTACACATAAAAACCCATGTGTTGTCTTTTTCTAAGAATCACTTGGCTGCCTAGATGCCTGTCCTCCAAGGCACCGCTGGCTTGACCTCAACTGCTCCACCCTCTCATTCGTCCTCTCGGTTGGCCTGCCTGGGGAGGTTCTTAGAATGCTCTCTTTCTGTCCCATGTTTATGGCAAATACACACTTGCTAAATCTAGGGGGTTTCTTTTCTTTTCTTTTTAAGATTTTAAAGATTTTATTTATTTATTTATTTATTTATTTATTTAAAAGTAATTGTTACACCCAATATGGGGCTCAAACTCACAACCCCGAGAGTCAAGCATCACATACCCCACTGGCTGAGCCAGCCAGGCCTCCCATCTAGGGCCTTTCCTAAGCTTCATTCTCTGCGTTAGATATGACTTCTGACCACTCCAACCACTTAGCTTTGCCTAGAATCTGGATCTTTGTCCAAGTTGCGGAAAATGTCTTCCTTACCTATATCCCCTGCCCCTCCTCCTTTAAGATCTGTGCAGCTGCTACCTTGAGAAGGCTTTTTTCTGGTTCAAACCAGCCAACCTCTTGACCCTCCCACTTCAGTATAACTTCACAGATCTAAGGTAAATTGGACTTCTTTCCATTTGTCTCCCCCTCTGCCCTGTAGGCCCCTTGAAGACAGGGATCTTACCTGCCTTTCAAGCATCCCTCAGTGCCAAGTTCAGCTCGGTTCTCTGCAGTTGCTTAATAAATATTTGGTGGTGGTTGATGATTAAATGGGTATGAACTGCAGACACCCACTGTGATGCCAGACCTCCAGCAAACCTCTTCCTCTGCTGGAGAATCCGAGCAACGGACCGCCACATTCTGGGTTGGTGGGGAGGCCGCATGGTCCCTTGGACAGAACACAGGCTCTGAGATCAGCCCTCCAGAGTCTGTATCATTGCTGCCACTTGCTTAATGTGTGACCTCGGCAGGTCACTTTACACCCTTAGCCGCAGTGGAACAGGCACACTTGAAGTGCTTTAAAGTACTCAGTAAGCAGCGGCAGGGCGCCCAGGTGGCTCAGTCAAGTGTGTGACTTTTGCTTTTGGCTCAGGTCGTGATCTCGGGGTCATGAGATTGAGCCCTGCGTCAGGCTCCATGCTCAGCGGGGAATCTGCTTAAGATTCTCCCACCTGACTCTCTCTCACTCTCAAAAAAATAAATCCATCTTAACAAAAATAAAGTACCCAATAAGTGGTGACGGTCGTTATTATCATTCCTCCTTGGAATAATCTAGACGTTGCTTGGGGGCCGTGGCCTTCTCTGTCACCTCTCCACTTCACCAGTCTGCTGCCCGCGTTTGCTCTGGCCTTGGTGGCAAACATTTATATTTTTTTAATTTTAATTTTTAATTTTTTAGCTTTTTTCCAGCATTGAATAGTAGTGGGTAAAGAGAGCATGGGGGCACAGTTCTGCAGATAAAATGGTTGTCCCCTAGTGCTGGTGGTGTGAAGTTGGGTTTTGGTTATGAGACCTTGCATTTCCCCAGGGCCTCTTTGGTGGCTTTGACGAGGAAGTGGCTGGGGAAAGAGGTTGTTCCGTGGCTTGGTTTATACTACTTGCTCATCTAACACTAACATTTGGGAGCTGCCACAGAGAGTGGCCCTGGGATCCATTTCCGGTTCAGCACTGGACTTCTCCCAGAACCCACAGGCCTTTCTCTGGTCAAGGAAGGCCATGAAGGATGCTCCATGACGTCTCTAAAGCCTCACGGGGTGGGTCTAGGCCACCGAGGCTCCTAGTAGCAGTAAAGAAAGGGAAACTTTGCTTTCCTGGACCATAAACTGAGGTTTTCGTCAGTTGAGGGAGCCCAGGTAATATCAAGGAGCTGGCCTGGTGGCTGGGCTGCCCTGCCTGCCTCTGGGCCTTTTTAGGGGCAGTGGATCTGTTTAGGTCAGCCCTGAACCCTGTGGGGATGTAGAAGTAGCCCAGAGAGTCCTGGCAGGCTTTTCCTTGCTCCCTTTCCAGGAATATTCCTCTTCCTTGGTGGAAACGGGAGTGTCCCTTAGCCTGCACTTGGTTTCCTATGGATTTGCCATTCTCCTACCCCTAGACTCCTGGCCTGGCTGCCCCACTAGGGTGGTTTCTCATCACTGCTGAAGTCCAGGACAGCCACGTTGGGCTGGCTCTTCTGGGGTGGGCTTGAAGGAGAGGCCGTGCCTGAGAGACCCGACATGGCTACCCTGCCGGGCTTGCTTGCTCACATGTTGCCTGTCTTGGCCTGGCGAGTGGATGTGAGGCTTCCACACCCTTCCTTAATAGAGTCAGCCTAGCTGCACCCTTAGGGTGAGCTGCTGGGTGGTGGGGTGCCCTCATTTCCTCCCCGCCTCACCAGCTCAAATGGCCTCTTCTTCCGTGTCCTGACCCTTCCAAGAATTTCTGCCCCTCTTCTCTCTTTGGAAGTCAGTACTTGAAGTCTTTTTGCCCGCCTGAGGCAGCCATGCCGGAAACAAGCTGGGGAAAGAAGAGAAGTGTCACCTGGAGGCTGTTGTCTCAGCTTCCTGTGGTCACTTGTGGTCATCTGCTTCCAAACATCCTGTTTGTGCCCCGAGAGCAGCAGGAACACTGACCTGGAGACAGCTGTTCTCTGCCTGACCTCGTTCAGAGGCATGGGGGCCAGGGGTGTCACAGTCCATCTGTCCGCTGGAGCCCCCGGTTTGCTGGTCACTGGCTCTTGATGGTGTTGCTGTTAGCAGCTCCTTTTGGCATCTCTGGCTTGGACTTATCTCTGCTCTGCCCTTTCTCTTCTCCCCTGCTTCTTCTGCCTGCGAGACCTGTCCTCAGAATGTTCTGTGGGGTGTGATGAGTCGGCGCTCCCCTTTCTGTGGTTCTGGACCCATCTAATCTTCCTTAGACGCCTCCCTACACTGACAGAGCTGCTATGGGTGTGGGTGGGGGGTCTCCAGCCCGCCACCTTCCTCAGTCAGAGTGATGCCCTTTTTATCAGTTTATATATTGGACTTTTATCGAAGACTGCAATTGCACAAGTTTTGAGGCTTTTTAAAAAAAATGTTTTTATTAAGTTTTTAATTTTATTTATTTATTTTTAATTTTTTAAATTTATTTGACACAGAGAGAGATCACAAGTAGGCAGAGAGGCAGGCAGAGAGAGAGGAGGAAGCAGGCTCCCTGTGAGCAGAGAGCCTGACTCAGGACTCGATCCCAGGACCCTGAGATCATGACCTGAGCCGAAGGCAGAGGCTTTAACCCACTGAGCCACCCAGGCGCCCCAGTTTCGAGGCTTTTTAAAACATTGAAAAAGCAGTGTAGAAACATTTGAAAATCACAGGGTTCAATCCACGCGTGTTAGAGGGGAACGAACTGAGGCCCTCTGAGGAGGAAGCACTTGCCCAGAACACGTAGCAGAGCAGAACTGTGCTTTTTCCTCTTTCTTACCCTTTTTGAGGAATATTTAGGGTCCTGGTCTTCTTCATTTCTAGAACTGCACACCTGCCACAGTGTAGCCTCGAGCTTGCTCTTTAGGGACCTTCCTCCTGTCATTTTGTATCTGATACTGTTACTTTTGTAAAAAGTTTTTATGTCAAAAAGATACATGCTTACTACAGAAATTTTAAAAAGGTATAAGAGGGAAAAATCCTTATGAGAGAGAAAATCCTTTGTCCTCTTCCCACCGGGGGTAACTAGTAACCATTCTTAACAGTCTGGTGTGTATCTTTCCCAGCCTTTTTCTGTACTTTGATAAATATGTAAGCATCCAGATGATACACATACCCTTCACTGTGTGTTTTTTTTTTAACTAAAATGAAATTCACGTAACATACAATCGACCATTTTATTTTATTATTTTTTCGATTAAAGATTTTATTTATTTATTTATTTATTTGAGAGAGAGAGCACAAGTTGGGGGAGGCATGGCAGAGGGAGAGGGAGAAGCAGACTCCTCACTGAGCTTGGAGCCGCATGGGGGTCTTGAACTCATGACCCTGAGATCATGACCTGAGATCAAGAGTTAACCCCCTGAGTCACCCAGCGGCCCCTAAAATATTTTTATCACCCCTAGAGGTTTCCCCGTACCTATTCAGCAGTCTTTCCCCCTCACCACCTTCCCCAGCCCCTGGCCATCACTAATTGGCTTTCTGTGTCTATGGATTTGCCTATCCTGGATGTTTCCTGTTAGTGGAACCTTATGGTGTGTGGCCTTTTGTGATTGGCTTCTTTCATTCGGCATACTGGTTTTGAGGTCATCCATGTTGTAGCATGAATCCGTACTTCTTTCCTTTCTGTGGCTGAATTACAGTATATCCATTACAGTGTATGGATATACTGAATTTTGTGTATTCATTTGTCCCTGGATGGACGTTTGGGTAGTTTCCACATTTTGGCTGTTGTGAATAGTCCTGATACGACTGTTTGTGTTCAGATTTTTATTTGCATACCCATTTTCAGTTCTTTTCTTTTTTTTTTTTTTTAGATTTTATTTATTTATTTCACAGAGGGAGAGAGATCACAAGGAGGCAGAGAGGCAGGCAGAGAGAGAGAGGGGGAAGCAGGCTCCCCGCTGAGCAGGGAGCCCGATGTGGGCCTCGATCCCAGGACCCTGAGATCATGACCTGAGCCGAAAGCAGAGGCTTTAACCCACTGAGCCACCCAGGCGTCCAGTTCTTTTCGGTTTATGCCTGTTCACTGCTTTTAAAATTTATTTTTCCCTATTGTTGGAAATGTAAATTCCTAATAAAAGGACTATAATCATATTCACGTTAATTTTTTTTGAGGGGAGAGAGAGGAAGAAAATCTTTTTTTTTTTTGGAGAGAGTGTGTGAGTGGGGGTAGGGGGCAGAGAGAGAGAATTTTTTTTTTTAAAGGTTTTACTTATTTATTTGACACACAGAGAGAGAGATTACAAGTAGGCAGACAGGCAGGCAGAGAGAGAGAGAGGAGGAAGCAGGCTCCCTGCTGAGCAGGACCCTGAGATCATGACCTGAGCCTAAGGCAGAGGCTTTAACCCACTGAGCCACCCAGGCGCCCAAGAGAGAGAGAATTTGAACAGGCTCCACACCCAGGGCAGAGCCCCACACAGGCTCAATCTTACAACCCTGAGATCATGACCTGAGTAGAAATCAAGAGTCTACTGCTTAACCGACTGAGCGACCCAGGTGCCCCATTTTACTTTTAATATTTAACTGTCTTTTTCCTGATTATCAATGTTATACATGTTCACTGTAGAAAATGTGAAAACTACAGGGTTGCCTGGATGGCTCAGTCAGTAGAGCATGTGACCCTTGATCTCAGGGTTTGAGTTTGAGCCCCACGTTGGGTGTGGAGCCTACTTAAAAAAAAAAAAAGATACAGAGATGCACAAAGAAGGAAATGATGAAAACTCACAGATATAATCAGAGAGAACCACAGTTAATATTTTAGTGCATTTTTGTAAAGTCTTCTCAGTGCATATATATTTACATAATTGAATAATTGCCACCATTACTATAACATTTATCCTGTGCTAGACATTGTTCTAAGTGCCTTACTTGCATTATTTTCCCTTCACAACAACCCTATGAAGTAGGTATTCTTGTAGATGCCAATGCTAAAGCATAATGAGGGTAAGGGATTTGTCTGAGGGGAATTGTTGGTACCTGGTGGAGTCAGGGTTGGAATCTGGAGGCTGCTTTAGCCCACCCACTGTGTCTCATCCAGCCCCTTTGATTAGACTCTTTCCCCCTCCCTTCCTTCCTTCCTTCCTTCCTTCCTCTTCTTTCTTTTTTTTTCCCCCAAGATTTATTTGTTTGAGAGAGAGAGCATGAGCAGGAGGGGCAGAGAGGGAGGGAGAGAGAATCTCAAGCAGACCCCATGCTGAGCGCAGAGCCAGACTTGGGGCTGAGCCTGACCTGGGGCTGGATCTCGAACCATGAGATCACCACCTGAGCCTAAACTGAGAGTTGGAGGCTTAACTGACCTGAGCCACCCTGCATCCCTAGACTCCATTTGATTCCCACTCAGCGATGCCACTGAGGGCCACTAGAGAGGAAGGAGGAAGGGAGTCAGGCTGGTGTGCATGTGTGTGTGCTCTTCTGCATGCATGCGTATGTATCTTGTGTGTGTGGATCCCAGTGTGCTTGGTGCGTGGTAACTGAGAAAATGATCAACCAGTTGCATGGGGGGGTGGTGTTGAACACTGACCCCCATCAGATTTGTTAGGGATTGAAAGCCACTGGGGAGTGTGGTGTAAGCTGAAGTGCCTCCCTCCCTCTGGGTAGGTTTGTGGACCCAGCGAAAGGAGGGGAGCCTTTCCTGCTCTGTGCCCACCCTCTGCTCCTTTGCTGCTGTGAGCAAAGGCCTGGGGTCTCTTGTGCTCCTCAGACCAGCGCTCTGTTGGCTCTATGTCTTGTTGCTTTTCAGCTCTTGGATTATTTTCTTTTCTTTTTTTTTTCTTTTTTAAAGATTATTTATTTATTTATTTATTTATTTTATTTTTTTTTTAAGATTTTATTTATTTATTTGACACAGAGAGAGAGAGATCACAAGCAGGCAGAGAGAGGGGGGGAAGCAGGCTCCCTGCCGAGCAGGACCCTGGGATCATGACCTGAGCCGAAGGCAGAGGCTTTAACCCACTGAGCCACCCAGGCGCCCTAAAGATTTTTTTTTTAAAGATTTTATTTATTTATATGACAGAGAGAGATTACAAGTAGGCGGAGAGGCAGGCAGAGAGAGAGGAGGAAGCAGGCTCCCTGCTGAGCAGAGTCTGATGTGGGACTCGATCCCAGGACCCTGAGATCATGACCTGAGCCGAAGGCAGAGGCTTTATCCCACTGAGCCACCCAGGCGCCCCTCGGATTATTTTTTTATGTCTTCCTCTGGCTTATGTCCTCTTATGGCTTCCTCTGGCTTCTTTTTGAAGGGCTTTTTCTCTGTTACTGGTCTTTCTCAATTAGAAGTTGAAATCTCCATGCGTGATTGTGGATTTGTTTCTTTTTCCTTTCAGTTCTTCTTCTTCTTCAAGATCTTATGTATGTATGTATGTATCTATTTATTTATTTGTCAGAGAGAGAGAGAGACCAACCGACCACATACAAGCAGGGGGGAGCTGCAGGCAGGCAGAGGGAGCTGCTGAGCAAGGACACCACCCCCCACGTGGGACTCGATCCCAGGACCCTGGGATCATGACGTGATAATAAAGGCAGACGCCTAACCACTGAACCACCCAGACATCCCCTTTTTCCTTTCTGTTCTGTCCATTTTTCTTTCATCTGGTTTGAAGATTTGTTATCAGATGTGTATGCACTTAGGACTGTTAAGTGTTCATGATGCATTAACTTTTTATCATTATGAAATGTCCTTTTTTATCTCTGGTGATATTATTACTTGGAAGTCTACCTTATCTGATAGTAACAGAACCAATCCAACTTTCTTGGTATTAGTGTGGTATATTTTCTCCATTGTTTCATGCCTAGCAAATTGGTAAGAACTATGTATCTGTTTCTTTGTACCTAGTGTTTTATATAGATAGCATATATGGTGTCTTGCATTTTTATCCAGTCATACAATCTCTACCTTTTAATTGAAGTAGAGATTTAATTGATCTAATTATATAGATTTTTCTAACATTTACAGTAATTATCAATATGATTGGGTTTATTGTCCGTCCATCCCTCCCCCTCCCCCGGTGGGCAGCAAAGCAAGTTCATTGAGCAATAGCAAAGTGACAGTACGAAGCTCCCGAGAGGATTGCCCAGTATGATTGGGTTTAAATCTACCATTTTGCCATGTTTTCTGTTTATACCATCTGTTTGTTTTTGTTTGTTTCACGTAAGCTCTATGCCCAACGTGGGGCTTGAACTCACAACTCCAAGATCAAGAGTCACATGTTCTACCTACTGAGCCAGCCAGGTACCCCTATACCGTCTGTTCTTTATTCTTCTTTTCCTCCCTTCTTTTGGATTCATTGAGGGGTTTTTTTGTTTGTTTTTTTTTTAAGATTTTATTTATTTATTTGTCAAAGAGAGAGAGATCACAGCAGGGGGAGTGGCAGGCAGAAAGAGAAGCAGGGGGAAAAAAAAAAAGAAAGAGAAGCAGGCTCCACTGAGCAAGGAACCTGATGTGGGGCTCCATCCCAGGACCTGGGGTTCATGACCTGAGCTGAAGGCAAATGCTTAACTGACTGAGCCACCCAGGCGCCCCTCGTTGAGTAATTTTTAGGATCACATTAACTCTCCACTGTTGGGTCACTTAGCCGTACTGCACTGGTTAACCCTTTTCAGTGCTTGCTCTTTGGTTTAGAGCTGTAACCCATCACAGTCTACCATCAGGTCACGTAATACCATTCCACATATAATGTAAGACCTGACAATGCCTTTGTGTTCCAGTTGCCCTAAGTTTTAATTCTATACGTATTATAAAGCTCACACTATGTTGTTAGGCAAACTTACTTTCTGGTACTCTCTGTTTTTTTGTAAAAGGGCCTTTTAAAATTGAAGGAAATTAATAAAAAATGTTTGCAAAACATTTCTTTCTTTCCCTTCCTCTCTCTTTTCAAAAACTTGTCTTTCTCTGGCTAGTTTCCCCTGCCCGTGGAACTTCCCTCAGCGTCACTGGCTTCGGGGTGTGCTCTGTGGTTCGGCTTCTTGGTGGCTCGGTCATGATCATCAGTGATGCTGTCAGCCACTCCAGGCTCCAGAGCCCATGGCTGGTGTTGCTAACACGTTCCAGTGGCACCCGTTTCAGAAGATCTCCCATTCCGGCTTCTGTCTCCTGCCTCCCCTGCCTCGTGGGGAGAGGTGTGACAAGATGGGATCTGCCGGGCGCTAGGGCTGCCACTCTCCCTTTTCTTTCTTGACCTGTCACTTGGTAAAGCCCCTCCTTTTCTTCTTCCAGCACCAAGGGAAAGGGCCACCTAGTCCCCGGCCTGACTTTGCCTGGGCGATGCAAACTCCCTCCAGGTGCCTCCCTCCTGGGAGCCGGCCCACCTCACCCACTCGCCCTCTCCCACCCACGAAGGCAGCTAGACAGGCCACACAGTGAGTTTAAACCTTAAGTACCCACAAAGGGCTGCTGTGCTCTGGCCACAAAATCTTGTGGAGTGTTCCTTTTTCTTTTTTTTAAGGGTGAGCGTGGTGCTCTGTTGTGGAGGGGGTGGCAAATAGATCCCCGTAGAGGGACATTTCCTGGGTTAGAAGAATAGAGCGGCTTGGGCCCTGTGCACAAGCTTCGCTCACCCTTCCCCTGCTCTGCATGTAGTGAGTGCTCCTGGAGGGCCTGGAGGCAGCGCAGACTGAAGTGGTGGGGCAGATCTCTGCTGCAGACGGATGGGCTTGGCAGGGGCATTCATCATTTAGCACTTGTCCGCGGAGCTCCTCTTATGTTCTAGGCTCTGCTCAGTGTGAGGAGGTGAAGACGGGTAAAGACACACTTCTTGTCCTCACTGAGCACTCACCGGCTGGTGGGACATAGACACGCCGGCAGATCGTTCTTACCAGTTGGATACATGCTCTCATAGGAGAAGTGCGTGGTGCTTTGGGATCTCAAAGGAGAGGGGCCTTGAACCCTGTGCAGTGAATGTGGTCAGGGAGGGCTTCCTGGAGGAAATGGTACCCTAAGCTCACTCTT
This sequence comes from Ailurus styani, assembly GCA_002007465.1. Taxonomy (NCBI): domain Eukaryota; kingdom Metazoa; phylum Chordata; class Mammalia; order Carnivora; family Ailuridae; genus Ailurus; species Ailurus styani. The sequence goes on along the minus strand of LNAC01000016.1, from coordinate 4,730,140 downwards.
TGTTGTGTATTTATTTTAACTGGAATGTTGACATTTATAAAAACCCAAACCTTCATTCTTTAAATAGATACCATTCCATAATAAGATTTGGGAATTTCTTACAGAAGAGGGCCCATCATAAAAAACCACACATTGCTCTTTTTTAGGTAGGCAAAGCAGAGCTTTTTGGTTCTCATGTTGTAGACGAGGAGACTGAAGTGTGATGAGTCTCAAGGGATACGAAAGGATTTAGCACGATGAAGAAGATAGGAGGGTGGTCTAGGCTCAGGGGACAGCCTGTGCGGAGGGCTGGAGGGAGGAGGCTTATGTACGTGTGCGCGCGCGCTCGTGTGTATGTGTGCACATGCTAAGTTTGTCGGCTGTGATTTGGCGCCCTGTGCCCTCCCAATTGATCTTATAAACCATTTAAACAGCCTGAGCTACAGGGTGCAGGACAGTCACTAGCCTTTGCTTCCTCAGTGGGATGGTCTTTTGCTGTGGCCTTGGTATGACAGTTGAAGTCGGGCCATCTCTGGAGCTCTGTCTGTGCTGGGGCCCTGGGCCAGTTGGGAAGGGCATTTCCCTGAGAGTTTGGGGCCTGAGATTTCATCCTGGGCCCCCTGGAGACAGTGGTGAGCCCACGTGCTCACGTGGCAGGAAGGACCTGGTTCCTGTGATAATGCGCTTGGCCTGGTCCCTCTTCCGGAGGGAGGCTGTCAGGGGATGGAGCCACCTTTGTGTTTGGATTTCAGGGCAGACTTCACCAAAAGAGTGGGAGCCCATAGTATTCCTGAGCACTCTGAGGCCCCCAGAGCAGACTGTAGTTTACAGCTCCCTCAAGGCCCCGCAGGGAGAACTCCTTGTTTTCAAAGGAAGAGCAAATTGGAGAGGCAATACTGTATCATTTCCTAAATAGCTACCTTCTGGGCCCCTACAAGATTCACAGGTGATGTGGCCAAGGGAAGAGAAGGTCCCCGGGGCCTGGCTCCGTGGCCCTGTCCTCGGTTGCTGACCCTTCCACGTTCCTTCTTGCCCTTGCCCTGCTCTGGCTCCCCGTCCCGTCCTGCAGTCTCATCTGTTGCATGTTCCATCCTCCCACAGGAAACAAATGTGGGCCGCCTCTGTTCCTCCCTCTTTCTCTATAGCCACTCAATTGCCAGGGCTTATTGATTTTACCTAGTTTTATCTGGAACATTCCTCCAGTCGAGCCCCCCTCCCTCCCTCCCTTCTGTCCTGCACACACTGTCGGAGTGATCCCAAACGCAAGCCTGGTCCTGCCTTCCCTGTTCCCTGCCCACAGCCTTGCGTGGCTTGCCCTTCTAAGTCCAGACTCCACAGCAGGCCCTGGGTCCTTGACTCCTCTTCCACCAAGCTGAGACTTGTACTCTGAGCGCCGGCCCCTCTGTCTGCCAGGCTGTTTGTCACCCCTGCCTCTGCTCCTCTGTCTGCCTGGAACGCCTCTCCTTCCTTCTTCTCCTGCCCCAATGCAGATGGTCTCCCACTAGTTAGCGCTGCCTGTGGACAGACACTGTACCTTTGTCTCCCCAGTGCTCAGTGTGCACCTGTGTATAGTACCTGTTCACGGACATCGTTGGGGCCACCACTGGTAAAGATGAGGTGGCCCCCAGGGAGGGGGCTGGAGGGACTGGAGGAGGCAGGTGGGACCGGTATGTGGAACTCACCCCTTTTCAAGGTTAGCCTGGATACCCAAGTGGGGCTCCCCCTACCCATTTTGTGTCTTCTGACTGGTGGCGTCTTTGCTGGAGAGGAGCGTGCGCTGCCTGGGTCAGGGCCCAGCCCCCTTCTGGAAGAAATTCCGGTCTCCTAGGATTGAAGTAGAGAGGAGGCTGCTTCGGCCCTAGGCAGTCCAACTTGTCTTCCTGGGACCTGACCGTGAGTTGCAGGTGCAGAGAGGCCGCTGTCAGCCCTTGTTTCCTGTAGTGGTTTCACCTCTGTGGATTCCTGACCCCTTTGGACCATGAATATTGTGACCCGTCTCCCAAGAGTAATGCTGTGGGGACACGTACAAGACGTCCTGTGTGTAATTTCAGGTGGTCTGCGCATCCCCTAGATGCTTATCCGTGGGCGTCAGGTTCAGACCTCCGGGGTAAGATTAAGCTCCTTTGCTGTGGGGGTTCTCTGCCTCTCTCGCCCTGGAAGGGGAAGCAAAGGACTCCTTTTGCCCCCGAGTTGGGGCACTGAACTGAGTCAGCAGGAGGGGGGGTGCGGGGCCAGGTGCAGGCCACACCGAGCAGGCAAGCACTTGTCATGCCTGACACTCAGGGCCCCTGGAGTCAGTCCAGGGCGGGCTTGTGTCAGTGCTGCTCCAAAGGCTGAGCTCTCTGGCTGAGTTAGAAGTTAGAGCCCTTAGATGGGCATGTGCAGCAGGGACTACCTCGTCCCATCCCGGGCCTCCTTCCTCAGAGTTTGGATTGTTGGGAGCAGATGGCACTGTGGGGCTGGAAGGTCAGACTTTGGACCAGACTCCCGGGAAGACCAGCAGTGAGTACCCTTTCTTTTGTTGGCTTTGTGCACTGAGCTCCCCCTGCCCTGAGCACAGGACACTACAGATGCTCCCACTTGGCAGGTCCTTGAATTCGGGAATGGCTCAGAAGCCAGGAAGAGAGATCACAGTTTTGATTGGGTCCTGCATGAGCCTGCTGGCTTTTTAGCCAACGTCTCCTTGTTGGCAGCGACCAGTGATTGGTCCTGGTGTATTAACAGCTGGATCTGGGGGTGGGGGGCTGTGTGGTGGAGTTGGGGCTGCCCGTCTGACACCTTTCAGAGCACCTTCTCTGTGACTGCTTGTGGCTTGTTAGCGCTGGGTGCTGGCTCGCATCTGCTTAGGTGGGGCAGTCAGGGATGTCAGCTTTGTGGGCGGGACAGCCATTCGGCTCCCCTCTGTCATCTGCTATGGCTTGGTGGGGTAGGCATGAAGGATATGTACAGACTGTGTGCTTGTGATACGCCAGGTAGACTTTGTATTCATTATCTGAGCTGTTCCTCCAAATGCCCTGAGTGAGGCTTGGGGATTCCACAGCCCTCATGATGTAAGCGGCTGCTGTTCTGCCTGTTCTGTAGAAAAGGGAACTGGGCTCAAAGAGGTGCCGTGGTAGCAAGGGGCAGAGCTGGGACTTGAACCAATGTTGTTCAGCGGCAAAATCCACACCTACATCGCGTTGCAAACACCTACCTGCTGAGGCCAGGCAGGTGCTGTGCGTGGAGGCGGTGGGCCAGAGGAGAAAGCTGGATTTCCTGCTGCAGCCGGTGGTGGCCCCGCAGGAGAGTAGACCAGTATCGCTCGCTCTTCTGACTGCTCCCAGAAAGCCAGAAATCCTGGCCTCCAAGTGAAGTCTCTCGATTTCCTAAGACAAACTAGGATTTCTTTTCTTTTCTTTTCTTTTTTTAAGATTTTATTTATTTATTTGACAGAGAGAGATTACAAGTATGCAGAGAGGCAGGCAGAGAGAGAGAGGAGGAAGCAGGCTCCCTGCTGAGCAGAGAGCCCGACATGGGGCTCGATCCCAGGACCCTGAGATCATGACCTGAGCCAAAGGCAGAGGCTTTAACCCACTGAGCCACCCAGGCACCCCCAAACTAGGATTTCTTAAGCATAACTGCATTCATTGGGGAGTGGGGTGTAGCCTGCAGGCCCTGGGCTGGTGGCCTTTGCTGTATTCTCTGTTGTCTCCCTGAGCTCCCCTTCCCCCTCATCCTGGAAGGAGAAGAATCAGAGTTCATTGCTGGAAGAGATCTTGGAAGATTTATCTGGGCCAACCCTTAGCCATTTATGATGCCTATTTCGCCGGAAAGATAAGGAGGTTGTGGAAAGGAAGGAACTGTGAAATCTGCCCCGGAGAGCGCATGCTCGTGGGCCAGAGCAGTTCGGGGTGCCTGTTTCCCACCTCTGAAGGCCACTGGCACTTGTCTGGTACTCCACGCTGAGCTGCCCATGGCTCCAAGGGTGGCATGGCCCCCAAGATCTTCCCTCAGAGGACCTGGACACCAGGGGAGAGTGCTGTGGCCGCTTTTTGTGCCTGGGTTTTAAGATTTGTCCCTGTCACGTGGAAGTTACTGCTCATAGTCCGTGAGGTTTGACCCCTCTCATCTCTCTTCCTACCTCAACTCTGTTTGCAGTAAGAACGTGGAATGAGGCCAGGCGTCCCCTTAGTTTTCAGGGAACCTCCCCCCTCCACTAACCAAGGGACAGTGCCCATGGAGGAAGACACTGCAGTCTGGGGAACAGGGCAGGGTAGGTGGAGACCGAAGCTTCCACTTTTGAAAAGGAGAAGCAGTGGGGTGAGAGAGGGCAGCGAGAGGGTGTTGTTGGATCGCTCGGTGGCTTGCTTGGTGACCACTTCCTTTCTGGTTACAGACGGAGACAGGAGAGAGGCAGCAACCTTTACTAGCAGGTTGTTCAGATCAGAGGTTATCAGGTCAACCATGAGGTTTCCAGACACTTGTTCGGACACTTGCAGAAGCACAGGATTTCTCACCAGGCCCATCCTTGGGAAGTTTAGACCAGGTGTGTCCGGGGCACAGCCGCAGAGCGGGCACGGCGAGTGAGGAGTGGTGGGGTTCAATGGCTCCTGGGTCATGCAGGCCTGCCCCCTGGCCCAGGCGGGCCTTCCCCGTGACCCCTCAGAGTGAGCAAGCATTTCCTGCCAGCACTGTGGAGCCTAGTGTCCAGTGGAGCGAAGGATTATAAAAGGTCTACCTGAACAGTCCCCCAGATCTCCCCCTCGGAGCATCGTTTCTATTAGAAGACATTCCCTACGGTTCAAATCCAACTTCCAAGCGCACTGGGCTTTGTGGCCGGGCACTGCTGTGGCCATCTGCCCTAGCTCTACTGGATTGGATTCCCAGGGCGTCAGTGTCTCCCGCAATAAAATCCAAATCAGCACTGAGGTGGATACTTCCCCCTCTTCCCCATCAGCGTCCTGGTGTGACCAGCTGGGCCTGGTGGAGGGAGGCCAGCCACACCAAGTCAGCCTGGAGCACGGGGACCCTCTCTGCCCCATGAGCCCCGGGCCACAGAGTCTTGGTGTCTGCTGGTCATCGTCTCAGCTCTGGGGCTGGTGGGCTTCTTGCAGGCAGACTACAGGGTCTTACTTTGGTTCTGTTCCCACCCTGTCCTACTCCTCTGCATCTTCTGGCCCTGCACGTGAGCTCTGCCAGTGAGGCCGACAGCCCAGAGGTCTCCCTGGGCGCTTTTTGTTTCTGGGAAGTCCGTCTTTCCTGCCTTCTTCTCTGTTGTGGTTTCCCAGTGTGACTCTGGTTAGCCAAAGCTGGGAGGACTGTGGCCTGCATCTGCTCCCTCCCTGTCCAGGACGAGGCTGATTTCCTAATGTGGAGAGTTGGCAAGGATCTGGGCTTCCAGAGAAGTTTGTCTTGCCCTCTTCAGGACAATGGCTGGAGGCATCCTTCCTTAGAAGATTAGTGACACCATCTCACCCAGGCACACCCCCTGCGAGTGTGGGGAGCCCTGGAGGGGCTCAGATAGGACTTAGGGCTTCTGTGGGTGTGACGGGCCCTCCCTAGACCATCTATCCTCTTACTTAGGATGTGCCAACCATCAGTTGTGACACGAGCTGCCAGATGGCCTCTGGAGAGCTTTGTCTTGCCCAGAATGAAGCAGATGGCTTCCAAAATTTGTGAGACTACGAAGACTAGGGCTGGATGGCATGATCCCTCTAGAGAAGTGAAAGTGTCGTTGGGGGTCAGCTGGGGAGCACGGGGGCAGGTGGCCCCGTCTCTCTCTCTCCCACCTGCCCCTTCTCAGAGCTCTCGACCATCTCAGAGAGTGTCCTAATTTTCATTCCACCAGGACACACCCTACAGGTGACCTTAGGGCAGATGAGAATCACGAGCTGCCTGTCCTTCTTCCTCCGGGCGTGCCTGGGGCTCTGTGCACTGCCCAGCTCTGTCTCTAAAGAAAGCAGATTGAGGGACACCCGGGTGGCTCAGTCAGTGAAGCATCTGCCTTTGGGTCAGACGATCTTGGGGTCCTGGGATCGAGCACTGCATCTGGTTCTGTGCTCAGCAGGGAGCCTGTTTCTCCTTCTCCCTCTGCCTGCTGCTCCCCATGCTTGTGCTCTCTCTGTCAAATAAAAAAAAATAAAAATTTTTTTATTTTTAAAAGATTTTATTTATTTATTTGACAGAGAGAGAGAGAGATCACAAGCAGGCAGAGAGAGAGGAGGAAGCAGGCTCCCCGCTGAGCAGGGAGCCCGATGCGGGCCTCGATCCCAGGACCCTGAGATCATGACCTGAGCCGAAGGCAGAGGCTTCAACCCACTGAGCCACCCAGGCGCCCCAAAAAATAAAATCTTAAAAAAAAAAAAAGAAAGATTGAGCACACGTGGGTGGGACTGACAGTCATGGAGTAGTCTTGAACCCACTTCAGTTTATTTTCTAAAATTAAAAGCAAATCTGTTGCGAATATCAGTAGTTTGTGAGGGTTAGTTGAGGAGGGCTGGTGGCACCTTCACAGCTAAGAGCCAGCGTGAGAACCAGTGCGAGGCTGGCTCCCAGCTTGGGCTTGGGCTTCGGTTTCCCTGGCGTGCGAGTGCACTCTGCACCCTCTTACCCCCAGTGGGAGGCGGGAACAGCCTTTACAGAGGAAGGAAGCTGGGGCCTGCCACTTATTTTGCTGGGAAGAGTTAAATGCTGGGAAGAGTGGGGCTCTCTATTAAAGGAAGACCTAGGGGCGTCTGGGTGGCTCAGTCGATTAGGTGTCCGACTCTTGGTTTCAGCTCAGATTGTGATCTCTGGGTCGTGGGATTGGGCCCTGCATGAGGCTCTGCGCCCAGCGCCGTCTGCTTGAGATTCTCTCCCTCTCCCTTTGTCCTTCCCCCCACTTGCACACACACTCTTTCTTTCAAATAAATAAAATTCTTTTTTATTTATTATTTATTTTTTTAAGATTTTAATTTATTTGAAAGAGAGAGAATGAGAGAGTAAGTGTGGAAGGGGGGAGGGTCAGAGGGAGAAGCAGACTCCCCACTGAGCAGGGATCCTGGGACTCCAGGATCATGACCTGAGCCGAAGGCAGTCGCTTAACCAACGGAAACCACCCAGGTGCCCCAATAAAATTGTTTTCTTTTTTTTTTTTTTTTTTTTTTTTTTTAAAGATTTTATTTNATTTTATTTATTCATTTGACACAGAGAGATTACAAGTAGGCGGAGAGGCAGGCAGAGAGAGAGGAGGAGGCAGGCTTCCCGCTGAGCAGGGAGCCCGATGTGGGCCTCGATCCCAGGACCCTGGGATCATGACCTGAGCCGAAGGCAGCGGCTTTAACCCACTGAGCCACCCAGGCGCCCTAAAATTGTTTTCTAAAAAGATTTTTTATTTATTTGAGAGAGAGAAAAAAATGAGTCAGGAGGGGCAAAGGGAGAAGCATACTCCCCACTGAGCAGGAAGCCCGATGAGGGCTCGATCCCAGGACCCTGAGATCATGACCTGAGCCGAAGGCAGATGCTTCACCGACTGAGCCACCCAGACGCCCCTCAATTAAATACAATGTTAAAGGAGGACCTAGCTTGACTTTGGGTTACAGAGTTTAGGCCAGATGTCAGTCCGTCCCTCAGTTGGCTGTTTAGGGAGTTCAGTGGAGCCCTGAGCAGCCGTCTCCTGATGATCCTCGTGCCGCCTTCGCCTGTTTCTGGTGCGGGCTGAGGAGCCACTGATCTGTGTGTGCCCCCCAGACAGATGGCCCAGGCCTCTCCCTCTCATCCAGGTAGGAAGGCTGTCCGGCAGTGAGGTCAGAGGTCAGTGCTTGGGTTAGCCCCGTCTTGCATCATGTAACTCAGCAAACACTCAGGCAGCTCAGCTCAGGAGCAGGTTAGCCCATACAGCGCCCTCCAGCCTTCTGTGAGTTCTCGAGCCCTGAGGGCCTCCACCAGGGGCTCAGCAGTGGCTCAGGACCCTGCCTGCCACTGAGGAGGGAGTGGAGGTCGGGGGCAGAGGACAGGGGAGACCAAGAGCAAGGGACCCATGAGGAGGCAGTGGTGGAGCAGCAGCCCGTGGCCAGCCTTTTTGGATTGCAAGAGGGGCTCGGGAGACTGCTCTGGAAACAGGACAGTGGTGACAGGCAGAACAAGGGATGCCTACGGGAAGCGGGAAGCGACGGCTCCTCTCCTGCTGGGGTGTCATGGGACGAAAGAGGACGAGCTCTTGGAGTCAGGCAGAGCTGCCCTCACCGGGGACTCCGCTTGCCTGTAGAGTACACTCGCTAGACATCTTTGCGCTTCTTTGTCCTTATCTGAAAGATGGGGTTGTGAGGACAGTAAGGGTTACTCCTCTCCCCCTCCCCCTGTCTGAGCTTCTTCCTGTCCCTACGGCCCTGTCTTTGGGTTCCTTTGTGGCACTCTGCTGCGTTTGGAGCCTCGGTGGCAGAAGCAGAGGCTGCTCCGTCCTGGGTTTGCTCCTCTGGGAGTTGAGGCTGAGAGCTTCCGTGGAGCTCAGGCAGCTCCTTCTGTTGTCGCTATTCCAGGTTCAAAGCCACAGGGCTCTCAGACAGCTGTGACTTCCCGGCAGGCAGCAGAGCTGGCGTGTGTGTGTGGGGGGGAGGGGGTGGTGGGGGAGCCCTGCAGCTTCTCTCTCCTCTGTCCTTGCTAGGGAGTGAGTCCGAGGCTTCTGGGCTCAGCTGATGTACTCTGAGGAGACTTGGAATGAACTCCAGGCACGGAGGGGTGAGGTCAGTGGTTTGCTCAGCAAGGAGGCCTGAGTTAGGGATGGGCCTGTCATAGCTCCCAGGGTTCCTGGCCACTGTCCCTGGCTCCACCTCCGCACCTCCCATCCTTAAGGGAGATGAAAACCAGTGATGTGGGTTTATCGAGTGAGTGTCCCCTCTGTGTCACAGTGGGAGGGCAGAGGAGGGCCTCTTTGGTGACTTTTGCATGCTTTGTCATGGATTCCTCACCATGTGTTCTCTGAGTTATGTGAGTAGCTGAAGCCCGGAATGATCCAGTTAAACTGCCACCCAGTCTGGTGAGTGGTGGAGACTCGATGGGGACCCCTTCTCTCCCCTCTGCCACTCTGCCCGGCATTGGGATGCCAGAGGGTGTACAAAGAGCTATGTGACTGTCCCCATGCCCAGTGCTACTAGAGCAGCCAAATTTGTGTTATGGACTGGGGTGGCTTTATGTGTGGACAGTCGTGGCTTTGTGGTCCTGCTTAAAATTGTTCCCCAAAGTCCGCAAGTGCACGTGCAAAGAGTCTCCTTGAAGCCTCAGTTTTTAGCTCACACTTCATTTGCATTTTTGCCTTTGGCTCCATAAGGTAGTCTTGCTTGTTTTAGGTCAGTGGTTTAAGTTTCTTTCTCCTGGGTCGGTTTGATCCTCAGAGTGTATTTATCCTGTGCCCCTGGCCTCCATGTGTCCCCTGGGGTGGGGGACTATCCTGGTAGAAGATGGGGGGGAGACATGTTTAGTATTGTGAGTATTGGCACAGAGCTGGGGAAAGGGAAGAGGGGGCCCAGTTTGTCTAGGGCGGCAGGTTGCAGTGAGTATGGTCCAGGAGGAGGTAAACGCTTGTTTGGGGCCATATTCTGAGAAGCTCAAGACCCGAATGCCAACCCCAGGGTCTCCGATCTTATCCTGCAGGCAGAGAGGGCCATTCGTGGCTGAGCACTGTGACTCCCCCTTGCCCGGCATACATCCACTCACTGTAGGAGAGGCTCATGAGGGTGTTTGTGCTGTGGATCTAGCGGGAGGGAAGGGAGTTCCTGCCCCAGGAACACAGGGTGTATGGTCTAGTGGGCAAGGCAGCACACACCAGAAGGGAGGTTCCAAGAAGTTCACATTGCTGGTGTCTGCTGAAAGGGTCAGAGTTGGGGAAGCCGAGGAGGGAGCTGCAGGCGAGGCTGAGAGGGGGCTGAGCCTGGCTTTGGATGCTCGTCTAAGCTGTTGAAAAGAAAGGAAGCCAGGAATGGAGAAGCACCTGGGAAGGAAGAATTAATTTGCCAGTTAAGGGTGGGAGCTGGGGACGGCCGCAGTTCTCAGGGTTGCCGTCAGAAAAAGGCAAGAGGGAGAGCTGAATTCTGTAAATGGCCCAATCGCTTGAGATCAGGAAGCCCTGGCCCGTGCTGTGGCCACCTCGGGCTGTGTTCATTGGTCAGATTGACTGGCAAAGAGTGGGTAACTACGGCTGTCAAATCCACAAACATTGCGAAGACCGTGGCTCATCCCTGCAACAGGCAAACTTTTGAACTCTCTGTTCGGGTCTCTGCAGGGCAGATGACTCACTTCTGAGCCCCTCCTAACCTCTGGTGGTGATTAGCGGGACTGAGAGGCCCAGGGAGCCGCCCTGCCCTGCAACAGAAACGGACAGACTGGCCTCCAAGAGCCTGATTGCGGGAGTGGATTGGAGTGGATGGGGAAGAGCTGAGAAAACTTCCAGCACCTGAGCCTCCTGGGTTTGAGGCTCTTTTTGTATGTAAATCCGTGTTGGAGGAAATGTGGGATGGGCCTGGAGTTGGGCCCTAGCTTGACCTTAAAAAGCACAGTCTCTGGATGACCCGTAGAGGTGAATGAAATCTGACCAATGGAATGCGTCCACGGCGGTTCTGGGCCCTCTGGGGAAGGGCGGGGCCTACTGATCCCAGATCTCGGGATGAGTTACTGACAACAGAAAAGAGCCTGGATCTGGCCAGCCTGGTCTTGCCCCTGGGCAGGCAGGGAGGTGTGCGGGGGGGGGGGGGGG
>LNAC01000016.1:4690737-4719235 GCA_002007465.1 Ailurus styani | reverse complement strand
GCAGCTGGGTGACTCTTCCCATTTGCTCCTGCCTGGGGAAGCCTCAGTAGCAGCCAGGGGCCTGATTATTTTTTCGGGGGGAGGAGGGGTCGCCTGGTGCAGATGGGGCCTGACACCTTTGGGCTTCTGCCTGGAGCTCCGGGTGACTTCTGGAATTGCCTTTCTGCCTTTGTTCTCTCTAGTCTCTGATTACCTTGTGACCTTGGACACAAGCCAGGCACCTAGTAAAGGTGATCAAGCTGGCACACTCATGTTGTGTCAGCCCCTGCAAGGAAGGACTCCTTGGCAGACAGGAAACTACCCTCCCCTGGTGTGTGGGAAGCCCTGGGTAGAAATGCCTCACCCAGAGGGCCACCTCCCAGCTTTCCTGGCAGCAGATTGGAAGACTCTGGCCTGCCCCCCTGGTTTCCCGTGTGTCACCCCCAACCCACACTTCCTCTAGGCCCGAGACAGTAAAATGGCAGTTCCGGTTGAGCGAGGCATGAGTCAGCGAGGGAGAATGGTGGCTAAGTCTTCATAACCTCCAGGCACGACTATGAAATATTTAAATGATACTACAGTATTGATTGTTTCTCATCCATCCCCTTAGGGAGAGCAGGTCCTGTCTGGGATTCAGAGAATAGCAATACCTTGGATTTAGACAAACTCCAAAGAGTCCAGAGATGCTATATAAGTCTTACCTGAAACTGTGTTCTCTCCTCCCCAGAGCTTGCTCCCAGGAATTGGGTTCTGCCCATTTTACAGACAGAGGCGACGACCCACGTGGGTGGTTCTACCTGCTGCCAGGCACTCAGCAGGCTGGGCCTGGAAGCCTTGTATCCTGACTTCTGATCTGCACTAGCTTTTCTCTGCTCTCTGCTCCCTCCCCGTCTTCCTCCCCCTCCTCATAGCCCCTGTCACTCTAGCTTCTGGGGAGAGAGGCATCAAGCAAGACGGACAAGTGCTCTCCAGGGCTTAATTCTTGGAGAGGAGGCAGTTAGTGGACAAGGACCCAAATTGGCAGGGAAGGCCCTTCCAGGAGATTGACCTCCTAGTCAGTGTCCAGGCCCTGGGCCCTGGGCCCTGGGCCCGGTGGGGACAGAGTGGAGCTGGCCTCATTGTGGATTGGCCCTTACTGGTCACAGGTCTGCCTTTCCTCCCAGGACAGTTATCAGGATAAATATATCCAGCTCCCCATTCCTGGGGAGTTACTCACTGGGTAAAAGTACCCCGATGTGGATTAGATTACCTCCGCTCTGACTGTTCATGTGGTCGGGGCTGGGGGAAGGGGGACCCGCCTTCTTGTCCTGCTTCCTTCCTAATCTGGAAGAGTCTCAGCAAAGGGGCTGAGATGAGACCATCCCGGAGGAGCCGGTCCTGCTGTTTACATAGCTCCTTCCTTAGGAAGGGCCGAGCCGGCTCACTGCTTGGATCCCTGAGCTTGGGCAGCTTCTCTGACACTTGAGGCCACGGGGGTGGGGTGGGGGTGGCCACAGGTGGTCAGCCGGGGGACTGAAACTTCCCCTGCCCAGAGTTCTGAGCCTAGCAGGGTAGACAGGCCTAAGACCGGGCCTATCTAGGACTCGTGGGAAGGGGGCTTGCTGAGCCGCTGCTGTCTCTCTGAGTCCGATCTCGTATTAAGTGGCAGCGATGGACAGCTGGCCGAGGACTGCCGGGAAGGCCCTTGTGCCGTGGCAGCCCTTTGCCTCCTGCGCTGGAGCTCTTGGGGTGGTGCTGGCCGCTCCTCCCTTCTGCTTGTCAGCTCCTCAGGAAACTGTGCCAGCCCCTGCCCGGGGGTGACGGAAGCTGAGTTAAGGGCCTCAGAAAGAAGGTGGGTGAGTGGAGTCTTGAAGAGATTGAGTTCTGACTTCGGGCTCTCCTGGGCCAGGCCTCGAGAACACAAGGCATTTTGAGGTGGGGTCTTCCTGAAGGCTAAAGGAGCCCACCCCTTCTGGCTTAGGCCCTCGCTGCCGGTGGAGGAGTGGGAGTGTACCTGCCCGGTCCGTGGAGACCGGTGGGGAGGCTTCTCCAGGGTGGCTTGCTGTTCCCAGGAGGGTGCCCCGAACTGCTCCTCGGGACCGCGGCATCTTTGCCTCAGGCCTGGGGTAGGAAGGGGAGGCGCTTTCTCGTGCCCCTCCAGGGCTGCCCATCTCTCTGGGGGCCGGGTCCCCTCAGGTTAGCACGACTCGGAGTGTGCTCTCTTCCAGGGACAGTGCTAAGCCAGCACCGCGTATCCCTTTTTTCATGATATTCCTTGCTCCTGTGAGTGAAACGGGAGAATTCCCATCAGAATCCTGAGGAATTCTGCGCCAGGGGAACTGAGGCGCAAGCAGCTTGGCCCCACTGAGCAGAGTCTGTGACTCCGAATCCCCTCGTGCAAGTTCTAACATCTCGTGTCTTTAGAGCCTGGGAGGAGAGAGTGGAGTAGTCCCGGGTCCTCCCTCACACCCCCCCCCCCCCCCCCCNCCCCGCCGCAACTTGAAGTCCCTGGTGGATAGACCTTTATCTCTCACGGCATCTGCCCAGCTCTGGGTTTGACAGTCTTTATCATACACTCAGGAGTGGCCAGGGCTTGGGTAGGAGGGAGCCCCGCTGGTGAAACCATCTAACTTGTTTTCACACTTCATTGGGGGTGGAAGGTGGAAGGGGTTCCTTGGGTGTCTGTACCTTACAGGGTGTCATGTGTCAGGGGATCAGCCTGGGTCCCCACAGCCGCCGTCTGGGGGACATGAGGAGGGCCGGGGCTGCCCCTGTCCTGCATCCTCCAGCTGGTGTGGGAATGTGAGGGGCGCAGCTGCGGCTTGCATCCTGGAATGCAGGCCGACCGGCCCCTCTATCTCCTCCCTCCCTGGGCAGCCAGCCGGGACGTCTGCGTCTTAACCCTCGCAACCCCCTCGGGGCTGCAGACCCCAGGCTCCCGCCCCTCTCCCCCCACCGCCCGGCGGGCCCCGCAGGATTACGTTTGGCGGGTCCCTGGGGCCCGGGAAAGGGCCTCTTCGTCTCGGCCTGGCTGTGTGCGCCCTGCCCGGCCAGGCCGCCTGACCCCGAGCGGCCTGCGGGTCCGGAGGCGCCCCCTTATCTGAGCGGCTGCTTGGGCCCGGGCCCGGCCGCGGGGTGGGGACCGGGGCGCCCGCCGGCGCTGCGTCTGCGGAAGGGCGCGCGTCCCTGTGGGCCTCCCCGGAGCCCCGCGGGGCTGCGTCACTCTTCCGTCGTGCCTTCAAATGTTCGCGTGCCCCAAGCACGGGTGGTAGGTTTGGCACCTCCTCGTGCTCCTCCCGTAGCTGCGCCGTCCCTCCAGCTCACCGAGCTTTCTCGGGATTGAAACTTCCCCAGGGAGCCCATGGGGGGGCTCCCCGGTCTTCCCCGGCTCGAAAATTCCGTGGTTGCTCGAGTTTACCTTCGGTTACTGTGCCCGCCGCTGGGAGCCGACGGGCCAATAGCGCCCTCTGGCGGGAAGCAGCGGACGGGCCGCACCCCTTCCTCGCCGGGGCGGAGCTGGGTGTCCTTTGCCCCTGGTGGGCTGGAGACTTTGCACCCAGCCTGCCGTCCCCTCCCCCACCGACATGGAGAGGAGGACCCCTCCCCCTGGCACATGCACATCGGATGGTCTCACCCGGAGACTTCCACTTCCCCTCTTGCGTGGGTGGAAGTGCCAGGACGTGCATCAGCTGGCCCAGAGAGGTAAAAAGCCTGCATGCAGCATCCAGGGTGGTTTCTTCCGGAAAGGCATGGGAAGCCCTAGGGAGAGCTTCCTTCTGCAGGGTGGCTTGGGTGGTCCCAGTGGCTCTGACTTGTCCCCAGGGTTTCAGGCTTGGACCCAGAAACTTAGTGGAGAAATGCTCTGGACGTTTGGAGTCTTCCTTAGCCTGGAGGAAGGAGCCCCCCACCGCTTCCAGTCTCTGTGTGTCTGGAGTATCCTACAAACATTAGGAGGGGGATGGTGTTCCGCCTTCTCTGGGGTCTGGCTGGAAGGACTCTGAGCCCCACTACCGTCAGGTATTTAGAGCTAGGAACCAGGCAGTAGGTGTAGTTGAAAACTGCACCCGTGGGGTGCTGCTCCCCAGTGAACTTCCGTGAGCAGTCCTCCCTCTGCCGCCTCTGTTGACTCAAGCAGGGGAGGAGTTTGCTGAGCTTGCAAGGAGACTTTGGCCCGGAACCATTTTGCGGGCTTTCGGGACATAGCGGCCTTCTGCACCCATAGGAATCCAAAGTAGAGGCCAGAGGCCTCCTTAGTTGCCTTCTGCATTCCTGACTTCCTTCCCTGAGGTGTTTGCGGAGGGCTTCCGGGCGGTAGTGACACTGTGCAGTCGCTGAGCAAAGAGAAGGAAGCTACACCAGAGGCCCCCAGGCTCGGGCATGTGCTCTTTCCTCCTTGGGCAGACACATTTGATGTGCTTTTCTGCTGGCGTCCACACCTGCTTCACTCTGATGGTACTTTATTGCTTCGCTTTTCTTGTGCGGGTTGCCCTTGGCATGTCTTGTCCAGATTCTACCCATAGAAGATGTAGGAGTGGTCGGTACCTTGCATCCTACCCTGACCTCCTTGGAGGAAGATGTTTTTCAGGATTTCACAAAACAAAGAAGGTCTGATGTTGGTAGCTTCCCACGGACTGCAGCGCCTGCTATCCTCCGTAGACTCGCAGCCACTGTGAGGCAGGAATGATGAACCCCAGATTGCCAGGGCAGCTGAGGCTCCCGGACGCAAAGGGATTGGCTGTGTGGCTGCGGAGAGTAGATAGAAGAGCTAGGACTTGAACTCCTGGGATCTTTTGTTTCTGTCCCCCTAGGACTGCTCCTTCCGACCAACAGATGTATCAGTGTTTAAAAGACCCCAGTGAAGTTGTAAGCCAGACTTAGAGTCAGGGGGAAAGGCAGGGGATTCGAGGCAGAGGGCAGCGGAGGCCCTCACTCGGAGGGTCTGATGGGATAGGTTAACCATTTGTCTTCTCCTGAGTGTTTGGAGCCTGAGAGACCCGAGTTCACACCCTGGCTGTGTCCCGTCAGCCAGCGTCGGTAGCCTGGGTGTGTGACTCTGCCTCTCTGCACCTCACTTGTACCCTCCGTGCTGGTGTCGCTGTGAGCAGGAAGGGAAGGGACACGGGGTGAAGCGCCTGGTGGGTGGTCAAGCGTGGCAGCTGCTGCTCTGATTCCCACTGGGCCTGCACGTGGTGCCCGCTCTGGGGAGCCCGGTGGGGTTTTCCAGCTGGCTCTGCCTTTGATGGAAAAGGGGAGACCCTGCCCCTGCGGAACTGGGCCCAGGGGAGGTGGGGATGTCGGATGAAGCCAAGGTGTCAGGTGCGGCCGTGCGGAGGACACACTTTGGCCCCGGACACCGGTTCCTTTACTGTCAGGCACGCACTGACTGCCTCTAGTTCTGCTTTGCTAGAGACAGGAAGCCAGACTCATCTAGGGGATCTGGCGGGGGAGGGGGCTGCAGGAACAGACTTTTCTCAGAAGTCAGGAGACCCTTGTGCAGGGCTGCTGGCTCCGGGGTTCTGGGCCTTGTGCCAGGCTCCCCCTCTGACCAGCGGGGTAGGAGCCTTGGGGGTAGAAGGGCAGGGCAGGCAGCTGGGAGGTGTGGAACCCCCTTGGTTCCCTCTACTGAGGAGGGGTAGGGTTGGGGACAGGGCCATAGGAAGGATCGGCCTGGGCCCTGACATTCAGGAAGTTGTACGGTTTAAACATGGCTTCATGTTGTGATCTCAGCAGACTCTTGCAGACCAGAGTTTTGGGGCTTGGGGCTCCCGAAGAGCCAGACAGTCCTGTCTCTCACTGGCTTTGTTTTCTGGGCACGTTCCACTTCTTGAAGCCCCTTTCCTGATCTGTAAAGGGAGCATCAGGATTCCAGCTTTATCCAGTATTAGGGTTCACCGAGAGACCCCATACACGCAGTGCCTAGTGTGGTGCCTGTTACTGGTGATTGGCAGTAGATACAGCCGTTGCTTTCTGATACATACTATCCTAAGGGCCAGGGATTGAGCCTCCCTGACCCCCAGCAGGTCAGCAGGAGAGTGAGAGTGAGCAAGTCCTTGAATATGGTAGGAATGAGGGTGTGGGATTGGGGCCAGGCTCTCTGGGCTGTGGGGCCATTGAGGGTCTCGGGGGGGAGGATCAAAGTTGAGGGGTGGTCAGCAGTTCCTACTCCTGCCCCTCCTGCTAGGGGGAGATCCACGGCCCCCCACTTGGCCGCCCGGTGCCAGGGTAATGGAAGCTTACACTTGATTCAGTTCCCTTCGGCTGTTAAAAGCAGAGTAGTGGGGCCCTGGAGCCTCTGGGGCCAGGCTGCTTGCCAGGCTTCCGCAGAAACAGCCTACAGAGCAGTCCTGCCCCCTGCTCGGCCGAGGGGGTGGGGAACACTGCACCAGCCTCGACCCAGCCCCCACCTCCCCCTGTAGCCCAGGGCCTTGGGAGGAGCAGGCAGCCTGGGGTTTTGCTTCTACCTGGTCAGAGAGGCAGGTACCGTACCCCAGAGACCGCTCCAGGTTGGGGGGGCGGGTGTGGCTGAGAAAGCCCAAGCTCCTGGAATTTCAGTGGGACCTGGCACTGCCTGGGCCCCTCCCCGTGACGTGGGGCCCCTCCCTCCCGCCCATTCTCCCCGCCTTGCCCAGTGGAGTCGGAGTGCCGAGTTCCAGGCAGGCATTTCTGACTTCCAGCCAGCCAGCCGCACAGCCCTGTCGGGAGGGAAGGCAGGTGCCCAAGTGCCAGAGGTAGGAGAGCCCCAAGGGCAGCCCAGGAGCCTCCACAGCACCTTCAGCCTTGGGCTGGGGAGAAGAGGTCAGTTTTAGAAGCTGCTGCTTAGCCAGGCTGGTCTGGGCTGCTGGCTTCCTGCCCCAGGCTGGTTATTTCTCTCAGGGGTGGGGCAGGTGCTCTTCAAGTCATTAACTCTTGGGTGCAGCAGGCAGGGAGGGCGCCGCCACTGCCCAGTGTGTTGCCAGGATCCCTGTTCCTACCAGCTCTCGGTGCCTTCTCTCTGCAGACGCCCTGCTGGCAGACTTGGAGTCCACCACCTCCCACATCTCCAAACGGCCCGTGTTCTTGTCGGAGGAGACCCCCTACTCATACCCAACTGGAAACCACACGTACCAGGAGATCGCCGTCCCGCCCCCTGTCCCGCCACCCCCGTCCAGTGAGGCCCTCAATGGCACGATCCTTGACCCCTTAGACCAGTGGCAGCCCAGTGCCTCCCGATTCATCCACCAGCAGGTAAGGTGGGGACGGGGGCTGGGAAGACAGGGAACCGAGGCTTTGGGGCAATAGGAGCTTGCCTGGCAGCAGCTTGAGGACCCCAGGGAGGAATGGGATCAGGGCGATGGGGAGAGGGGCCAGGAAACGGCCGGGTCTCCCAGAGGCCACGTGAGGGGGCAAGTGACCAACGGTTAATCACCTGTCTCCTGGCCGGAGTGTGGAAATTCCCTGGTGAGACTGTCTGTGAGCAGGAGCCTCCTGGGGGTGACTCGGGCTGTTCCTTCTCCACCCCCTCGGGGGAGGCTCTGAGCTCTCTGTTCCCTGCAGCCTCAGTCCTCGTCACCCGTGGACGGCTCCAGCGCCAGAACGTCCAGCGCCTCTCTCCCCCAGGACGGCGCCAGCCTTCCATGTGCGCGAGCCGGTGAGGAAGAGCACGTCTACAGGTACTCACGCAGCCCTCCGTGCGCCCCTTCCCCCCTGCCTGGACGGCCTGGGGCCGGGGATCAGGCCTGGCAGCAGCCCGCAGAAGGCCCCAAGCTCCGGCCAGCTCGTCCTGCCTCGGGTTGGCCCGGTGGCCTTAGTGCTGCCGTCTCCACAGGGTAGCAGAGTTAGCTTGTCACGTCAGCCTGTGTCGTGAGGAACTGAGGCAAGACTGACTTCCTCCCCTCTTCTCACCACATCCCTTCCCCACTGTCCCATCTCTTGCCGGGGGAGACTGCACATTGGTTCCACCTTATTCTCCTGGAGGTCTTGGGGCCGCCAGGGCTGAGGGGGCGCCTCTCACAGTGGCCTCCTCTCTGCCTCTCAGTTTCCCCAACAAGCAGAAGTCGGCCGAGCCTTCACCCACTGTGATGAGCTCCTCCCTGGGCAGCAACCTTTCTGAACTTGACCGGCTGCTGCTGGAACTGAACGCGGTGCAGCATAACCCCCCGGGCTTCCCTGCAGGTAGGACTGGCCCCCTGGGTCCCCCGGGCCCACCTGCCGGCCTCTGGATCCCTGGAGGGGTCAGGGCTGAGCAGCCTTTCTCTCTTGCTCTTCCAAGACGAGGCCAACTCAAGCCCCCCACTGCCTGGGACTCTGAGCCCCCACTATGGCATTCCGGAGAATAACAGCCCCCTGGGGGGCAAAGCCGGGCCCATGACGAAAGAGAAGCCCAGACGGAATGGGGGCCACGGCCTGGAGGATGTGCGGCCCAGTGTGGAGAGTCTCTTGGATGAGCTGGAGAGCTCCGTGCCCAGCCCCGTGTGAGTATCGGGCTCACCCAGGCCGGGGAGGGCTCGCCCAGCCAGCGCTGGGCTCCGGTGTCTGTCCGCTTGGCCTAGCTGTCTCCCATTCCCTCCGCGAGGGCCTGTTGTTTGCCGGGCCCTGGCGGGGGGCGGGCACTAGCTTAGTGGCTGTCCGAACAGGCTTTGGAGCCACACTGTAAGGGTTCGGGTCTTGGCTCTGTCCTTACTAAGTGTTGTCTCTCAAGCCTTAGTTTCCCTGTCCATAAAATGGGGTAAAGGGATATAGGATAATGGTGACCGAGACCACCTTCGTTGATGGGATGAGACCCAACAATCCACGTAAAGTATCTGGAATGGTTTCTGGCTCAGAGCACGTAACACACGTGGTTGGTGGTTACTAAATGTTAGCCCTTCTTGGTGTCGCTGTGTTGTTGGGACGGTCCCACAGGTCCATACGCTGTTGTCGGGGGACACCCCCGGTGCTAGGGCTTGTTTAACAGGCGAGCTTGAACTCAGGCCGGGAGGGCCAGAGATGTCCTCCTGAGAAAGGGGCCGGTCGAGCTGCCCTCTTGTCCCCTGCCGGCAGCTCACCTTGGCTCTGTCCCTGCGGCTGAGACTGGGAGCTGGCGGGTTTCTCTGGAGTCGGGTGGGAGGACCCCAGTGTGAGAGCTGAGATGTCGAGACCCTGGAGAGGAGAGGGCCGCTCGCCCCTGGGGTCCCCGCTGACGCCGCGCCCGCCCCGCAGCCCTGCCATCACTGTGAGCCAGGGCGAGATGAGCAGCCCTCAGCGAGTCACCTCCAGCCAGCAGCAGACACGCATCTCAGCCTCCTCCGCCACCAGGGAGCTGGACGAGCTGATGGCCTCCCTTTCGGATTTCAAGGTGCCCCGAGAACCCTCTCTTCCCTGCCCCCTCATTCTTCTTCCCCTCTATCTGGATGCGAGTAGCTGGAGCTTGGGCCCTCAGTGTTTGGGTGCCTCGCCCTGAGCCAGGGGCCCCGCGGTGCTCTGGCCTCGCCAGGAGGCCGGGGAGGGAGGGTCAGGCCGGGCTTCATGGGGACAGGGCTGCCTCGCGGCCGATGCAGGCAGAGAAGCACTTAGCAGGGAAATTCCTTCTTCCCGGGTTGCTCCCAGCTCCCAGCCACCCAGGCGAGGGGATCAGGAGGCTGGGACAAAGGGTTCTGTGTTGACGGCTGCTCTTGGGGGGGGAGGGCATTCTCTGCTGGACCGCGTGGGACCGGGATCCGGTGCCGGAGAGGTCACTTGCCCCGGAGCCCATCTCCCACGCTGGCCGGCCGTCCTCAACACGTCCCTCTTCTTTCTGCCTCTGGCTCCTGAATGCGTGGGTCTCCTTTACCAGCCTCCCTCCGACCTTCCCCCCACCCTCCACAGGCCCGAGGCCCCGCAGGTTCTGTCTGTGGGAAACTAAACCCTCCAGGCTCCCGGGCCGGGCCCGCATGAGGCATCCTTTCCCCTCCCGTCCCGGGCCTCCCAGGCTTTCCAGACCTGAGACGTTTTATTTAGGAGGTGCAGTGACTCGGAGGGGATTGGTACTGACTGGTCTCCTGCGGTTGCTGACTTCACCCTTCCACATGTGTCTGCCCGAGACCTCCGGGGCGTGAAGTAGGGAATCTGAGAAGGGGGGCAAGCCTGCTGAGTGCTCTCGGCCCTAAGGGTGCCTGCAAGAGTCCCTCCAGCCAGGGCTTCACAGTGGGGGATGGGAGCTGCCTGGGTTCGTGACCCTCACGAGCCAGTGGTTGCGGGTGGTGAGCGGCCACCATCAGAAACGAGTCCCCTGGACTTTGGTGTCGGCCTTGGGGAGCCCCGCGCTACCACCCTTTAAGCTGTTTTTACCTTTTTTCTTCTTTCTTAAGAATATTTGAGAGAGCGAGTATGAGCAGGGGGAGGGGCAGAAGGAGAGAGAGACTCAAGCAGACTTTACACTGAGCAGGAGCCTGATATGGGGCTCGATCCCAGGACCCTGAGGTCATGACCTGATCCGAAATCAGGAGTCGGACGCTGAGCCGACTGAGCCACCCAGGCGCCCCAGTTTTTACTTTCTTTTTTTTTTTTCAAGCTTTTATTTATTTGACACAGAGAGAGAGAGATCACAAGTAGGCAGAGAGACAGGCACAGAGAGAGGAGGAAGCAGGCTCCCTGCTGAGCAGAGAGCCCTATGCGGGCCTTGATCCCAGGACCCTGAGATCATGACCTGAGCCGAAAGCAGAGGCTTTAACCCACTGAGCCACCCAGGTGCCCCAGTTTTTACTTTCTGAGACAACTGGCGTCGTAGTGCCCACAAGAAGCTGCGCTGATTCTGGCTGTGCCCCGAGATGAAGGTCTTGGGGGGAGCAGGAAGGCTAGGATTGTCTGGGGGAGACAGCCAGGTTGAGCCAGGTTTGGAGGAAGCAGAGCAGCTCCCTGCGGCTGACTCTCCCTTCCTGGTCACCAGTCTCCCACGGTCCACCCTCTGGAGCCTTTCCTCCCTCGTCCCTACTCTGACTGGCCCCGCAGGCATGGCTCAGTGGCTTCTCTCTGCTGCCTGGGTTTGTTGGGGGCCAGGGACGTGGAGCCCAGGAAAACCTTTTTGGGGTCTGAGTTTTTCTTAGGCCCATCCCCGCCCTTCAGCTTCTCAGCCACCTCCGTCTGGTCTTGGTGAGTGTAGCTGGTGGCTCTCAGCGCCCTCAGGCCAAGCCCATCCTTTGCAAAGAGCACCTGTCCTTACCTCTCCCATCTCTCTCTCCTCTCCTCTCTGCCTTTTGTCTTTCTCTTCTTCCAGACCAGCTCCTCTGCTGTGGCCTTGAGCTCCCTGGGGCTGCTGCCCAAACCGGCTCCATCCCCACAGCACATACCCTCTCCTCCTCCTCCTCCTCCTCCTGGGCCCACTGTATTCTTACCATCCGCTCCTAAGCTCTCCTCTGGAGGCCCCGCGCCCTCCCAGGAGGTCCTCTGCTTGGAGGACCCTGATAATGGGCCGGGCCTTCCACCTCCTGTGGCTCCCAGCTGGCTTGATTTGGCAGCCCTCCAGGTGACACCTGACACTCCCAACGCAAGGTCTCCCTCTGTGGAGGGCTCTCTGGGGCCGTTGGGTGCAGAGAGCCAGGCTCAGGTTTGGAGAGACCTACCAAACCTCACAAATGAGCTTTCCAGGCCACCCCCCTGCCACACCCCACCCCACCAGGCTGGGCGCGCAGGTCCCCTGGAGCCTGGAGACCCCCACGGGCTGTTGGCTAACGCTTTGGACCCAGAGGAAGCCGTGGCTGCCGCTCGGGAGCCGCCGTGGGCTTTGGAGGCGCTCAGGCCTGAGATCCCCCACGGAGCCCCACCCCGCTTCCCGGAAGTCACAGAGCCAGCTGTCGTGGCCGTGGACCGTCAGGTTATCTTCCCAGATACCTGGAGTCTCACAAAGGAAGGTGGACAGCGGAAGCAGAGGGCAAAGCCAGAGCCAGGGGAGCCGGAAAGCAGCCGCCCGGCCCCAGCTGACGAGGAGCAGTTAGGTGCACAGACACCCGTGAGGGGAAGCCTGGTCAGGCCGACCCAGGGACCCAAGAGCCCCAGGCGCCCGGAGGGCACCACCGAAGCTGCTGCCGAGGCCCGGAGGGAACAGCCGGAGCTTCCACCTGCCGTGGTCGTGGACGCGCCCCACACCCCTGAGAGGATTTCCGCCTCTGGCCAGGCAGGCGCAAGCTCGCACAGCTGCTAGGCATGGCCCTCGGCGGGCCTGAGTGTGGGCCGCCCCGGCTAACCGCATGTGGCCTCGCGCTCCGTGCATGTCTGCTTGGGCGGCAAATCCCAAGATCGCGTGGCCTCGGACGCTGATGGCCAAGATTCAGCAGTGGGTTCTGTGGGGCCAGCGGAGGAGCTTCTGGGCCCCGGAAATTCTCTTAGTGACAGTCCGCCTCTTGCTCGTTTGAAGGCTTTTTCCTCTAGATGGGCTACCCCTGACCTCCTGACGTGATGTGTGCAAAATGGTTAAAAGCATGGGCTTTGGAACCACATAGTACTGAATACAAACCACGCTTCCAATATTTGCTACCCTGTGTGACCTTGGGCAAAGCCCCACCAGCCTCAGCTTTCTGGTCTTTCAAGTGGAGGTCACAGTAAGGGGGCCTTGCTAGCTCAGTCAGTAGAGCGTGCGATTCTTGATCTCGGGGCCATGAGTTCGGGCCCCGTGTTGGGTGTGGAGCCTACTTAAAAAAAAAAAAAATAGAGAATGGGGGTTATAATAGACCATTCCCCCCCCCACCATTGTCTAAGGACTAAATGAGGTAATGCCTGTAAAGTGCTGCGAACACAGCACGTGGTCTTCCATGAGCCGTGTTGTTACTGTTCTTACTCGCTTCTTGCTTAATGAAAATTTTATGTCCTTTCCAAAAACAGACTAGAGCAACAATAACGAAACCCAGGCCACTACAAATGAGCAGGTTAGAATATACAGCAGGAAAAAAACTAATTAAAAGATTGACTGGCAGGAAAGATCACATTTTTCTGTTACAGATCAAAAAAAGAAAGAGCCTTATGCCCTTTCAAGAATGTCCACGTACATCCTTTCAGCTAATCTTGGAATAACCCCGTAAGGCAGCCGAGAGAATACTCTAACCCCGTTTCAAGGATAGAGAAGCTGAGGCTCTTGGAAGTGAAGTCTTGCCCAAGGTCATTGCTGACTTGGAGGTGAAGGCCGGGTGGAGGGAGTCTGCTCTGCCCCCTGCCTCCACCTCACCTGTGCTTGGCTCCTCTCTGGCAGTTGTGTTCTGCCCTTTTCCGCCCGGGGCACCGGAGTGTGGACTGAGCAGCCTCGGCTGAGCCCAGAGTGGGACAGTGACAGCTTCCCCCTCCCCCCTCAGATCCGCTCTGTGATCAGGAGGAGCCGGGAGACGGGCCACGCACACCCCATGTCCCGGGAGCCCTCCCCTCGCCGCCGGCTGGACCCCGCCACCCTGAGCAGGACCCCATCCCAGGAGCGGCTCATCGCAGAGCTGCAGGGCCGGCTGGGCATCCAGCCGGAGGCAGAGGAGGCAGCGGGGGCAGCGGGGGCCTCTGCCGAGGACTGGCTGGCCGAGGGCGGCGGCATCACTGTGCAGCCTCGAGGGAGGCGGGCTGGGGGGCAGCTTGTAGAGAAGGTAGTGAGGAGGGGCCCAGGGCTGGGCCAGGGCCAGGCCAGTAGGCGTCCTGATTCTTGCCCAGGATGGCTGGAGGGGAGCCGTGGTGTGGGAGGGGTCCGTAGCCTGGGGCCCCGTGAGGCTGGCCTGTTCTTGGTGCCTGGGTGGGAAGGCCCGGGGGAGCCTGGGGATGGGGTGCTCCCCGCCCCTCCGCTCTGCTTCACCTCTCTCCTTCCTTCCTTCTTCCCAGGTCGTCTTCCCTCCCGGCTCCCCCGTTCCCCTAAGAAGAACCTTCTCTGTTCTGGCTTCTTCTTCCCCTGTCCCTTTGCTCCAGCAGCACCAAGACGCCTCAGCCAGCAGCTCTTCTCCCTCGCCTGGCCTGCCCGCCCCCTCCTCCCTGGGGCCCTCCGCTCTTGCCTGGGGTTCCCCGGGGGTCCCGAGTGCTGCGGCAGGACTTCGGGAAGAGGGCGTGCAGGGCCCCACCCCTCCCCCTCCTGCACCCCACACTTGGAGGTCCGTGGGCTGCCAGACGGACGAGGACCCGCTCTTCCCCCCGATGCAGGCAGGCCTTTCTGTCCCCGTCCTGCTGCCTGGGCCGCGTCCCCACTCTGCACACTCGCGGCACCTGCACACACACACGCCCCCTCCGGCCCTCCGGCCCGAGTCAGGACAGTACCACAGTCCTTCCTTAGACCTTGCCTTGACCCTGGGCTCTCTCTTAGCCTGCTGCCCACGCTCCCAGCCCCTTGATGTCACCTGTCCTCTTGCTTCCCAGTGGGGCTTCTCTCTGCCTGCCCCTCCCCATGTCCCTTGGTCCTGCCGCAGGCTCTTCTGAGGAAGCCATTCCCAGAAGGGAAACCAAACCCGCCCCCCCCCCCCCAGCTCCCAGGCCAGTACCCGGAAGGCCTCCGTGCGCTCAGCCCCATTTGCTTTCCTTTCCCGGGTCCGTGGGCTCCCCTTGGTTGGGGGCTCCCCTTTAGTTGGCTCCTCTTCTTCCCCTTCTTCATCACTCCATGGGCCTCTCTCTCTGGATCACTTTCCTCTAGACTTTTCCTCCTAATTCTGGTACTGCCAGTGGTGGCGGTGGTGGTGGCGGTGGTGGCGGTGGTGGGGTGGAATCCTCTTACCTCATCCTAGATTCCCTTTTGTGAAATGGTCCCATACGGAGCTCTCTCTTTCTTTGTTCCTTAATTAAAGACAATTTTCTTGTCCTCGTTTCCCCCCCTATCCAAGATCCAGGGCCTGGAACAAATGGCGGATGGAGACGCGTGGGCGGCCGGCCGGCCTCCGAGCGACAGGCAGAGCAGTCCCGAAGGGCAGGACGAGGGAGGGGTCAGTGCCGAGGCGGGGGGCCTAGGGTCCTGCTTGCCTGTTTTCTGGGCCTTGGTCAGGCCAGTGGGGTGCCTCCAGCCCCTCTGACCACCAGGACGTCTCGTGGATGCCACTCCCACCCTCGGGGCCCCGGGCTCTGGGGGCCCTGGACGAGGTTGTGGTGCTTGCCTCGCTCAGCCCGTCTGCCCAGGAGGGACAAAAGCCCCCGGGGCCGCGGTGCTGCGAGACCTCCTCCCCAAGCCTGGACGTCCTGACCGCCTCTCTCCCTGTCTCTGCAGT
Organism: Ailurus styani; assembly: GCA_002007465.1. Lineage (NCBI taxonomy): Eukaryota > Metazoa > Chordata > Mammalia > Carnivora > Ailuridae > Ailurus > Ailurus styani. The sequence continues at coordinate 4,704,137 of LNAC01000016.1, read as the reverse complement.
TCATGGCCCAGGGGAAGACGGGGAGCAGCTCTCCCCCTGGGGGGCCCCCGAAGCCTGGGAGCCAGCTGGATAGTATGCTGGGGAGCCTGCAGTCTGACCTGAACAAACTGGGAGTCGCCACGGTTGCCAAAGGCGTCTGTGGGGCCTGCAAGAAGCCCATCGCGGGGCAGGTGATGGAGGTGGAGGTGGAGCAGGGGAGGGAGCCGCAGATGGCCGGAACTCGGCTCCCCTGGGGAGGTTGCTCTGTGGCGGGCCAGGGCCCTGAGCCTCATTCTGGCCCTTCCCCAGGTCGTGACTGCCATGGGAAAGACGTGGCACCCAGAGCACTTCGTCTGCACCCATTGCCAAGAGGAGATTGGGTCCCGGAACTTCTTTGAGCGGGATGGGCAGCCCTACTGTGAAAAGGACTATCACAACCTCTTCTCTCCGCGCTGCTACTACTGCAACGGTCCCATCCTGGATGTGAGTCCGGGTGGCCTGGCGGGAGGACAGGTGTACTGCCCAGTTCTTCCCTGTTGCTCCTGCCATCTGTGCTCAGAGAGGTCACTCATACGCCGAGCTCACACAGCTAGGAAATGGTGGGACTGGGATTCAAACCCAGGCTAGATGTAGGGCCCCTCTACCTCCCTTCTACCTCCCATCCCACATTCCCTGCTGCGGACGACCTGCCTTGATAAATACAATAGAGTGCTGGTTCCCTCCCTCTCCTGCTGTGTGATGTTGAGACAAATGCTCAGCTTCTTGGAGCCTGTTTCTCCACTTCCATAAGATGGGAGTTGCAATAGAACCCATGACCTTGGGGTGCCTGGGTGGCTCAGTTGTTAAGCGTCTGCCTTGGGCTTGGTTATGATCCCAGCCAGGTTCCTGGGATCAAGCCTGGCATCAGGCTCCCTGCTCAGCGGGAAGCCTGCTTCTCTCACTCCCTCTGCTTGTGTTCCCTCTCTCACTGTGTCTCTCTCTCTCTCTGTCAAATAAAATCTTAAAAAAAAAAAAAGAAAAAAGAACTTACGACCTTAACCACATGGGAAGATTCAGGAGAGTGTGTCTGGCATGTCACATCCTTCCATAAATTGGAATTCCCAGTGGTAATCAGAGCACAGTGAGCAGAGACTTGATCTCTGGGGGGGGAAGGACGCACCTGCCTATGAGTCTCTGTTGTGAGATCTGTTCAGTGGGTCGGCACCTGGGCTCTGATCCCACACTTTGCTCTCACAGAAAGTGGTGACAGCCCTTGACCGGACGTGGCACCCTGAGCACTTCTTCTGCGCCCAGTGTGGAGCCTTCTTTGGTCCCGAAGGTATGACCAGCAGACAGACCACCTTGCTGGATGGTCTCCGCCCCCTGCCCTCCCCCTTCCCCCCGAGCGCTTGGGAGGCAGGGGCAGGAGACTTTGCTGCTGTTAGAGTCAGGATGGCTCCACCTCTAGAGGCCCTCACGCGGCCCCCCCAAACCCCTGCTTCTCAGGGTTCCATGAGAAAGACGGCAAGGCCTACTGCCGGAAGGATTACTTTGACATGTTCGCGCCCAAGTGTGGTGGCTGTGCCCGGGCCATCTTGGAGAACTACATCTCGGCCCTCAACACTCTCTGGCATCCTGAATGCTTCGTGTGCCGGGTAAGGAGCTCCCTCATCTGGAGGGAGCTGGGGGTGGGCAGCTGGGAGAAAAGGTCCCCACCCCCTTGTGCTCCCTGGATCTAAGGGGTTACTAAAGGGGTGAGCAGATAGGGGGTGCATTTCTTCAAGTTCAGTGGGTCCTGGGCCCGGGCTCACAGGCTGGAAGAAACCAAGAGAAAGGTAGACAATGTCCCCCAGCCTTGTCCTGTGCAATGGCCCTGGGACTGGTCATGTTCAGCAGAAGGGCATGTGAGAATGAAATGAAATAATGTACCAGCTTCAGTGGAAACAGGCAATGGTCTCCAAACTGTATTCTGGTGGTAATGGGAGTCCACAGGTGTTAGGGATCCAACAAGGGCTCTCAGACAGTTATGTTTGGGAAACACTGCTCACTGCAGAACTTCTCAGTGCCTTTTATACCCGAGTATGCGGGTTGGTTTCTGGGTGCAGTGTTGAAGCTACCTGCCCAGGAGTCAGACCTCTGTTTGAATCCAGGCTGTGCAGCTTAGTAGCTGCGTGACCTCGGGCAAGTCCCTGAACTTCTAGGCCTCAGTTGCCTCAGTTGGGAGAATGCAGTAAGTGTTGAGTGCAGCACTTGGCACATAGGAAGTGCTCAGCCGGCGGGAGTCATGAGCGTGACTGTGTTCTGCCCACGCCAGCGGCGGCTGTCACAGCCTTGAGCCCCAGCCTGAGCCCCGTGCCCTCCACCCCGCCCCCTCTTCTGCCCCGCAGGAGTGTTTCACGCCCTTCATCAACGGCAGCTTCTTTGAGCACGACGGGCAGCCCTACTGCGAGGTGCACTACCACGAGCGGCGAGGCTCTCTCTGCTCCGGCTGCCAGAAGCCCATCACGGGCCGCTGCATCACCGCCATGGCCAAGAAGTTCCACCCGGAGCACTTCGTCTGTGCCTTCTGCCTCAAGCAGCTCAACAAGGGCACCTTCAAAGAGCAGAACGACAAGCCTTACTGTCAGAACTGCTTCCTCAAGCTCTTCTGCTAGGCGCCCTTCCCGGCCCCTCTGCCCTGGCCCAGCCTCCCCCAACTGCTACTGTGACCCAGAGGCCTCGCCCAGGGGCCAAGGGGCAAAGCCGACTGAAACTGGAACGTGTGTCCTGGGCTGGTGCAGGATGGCGATGGCGAGAGGGTCTGCTCTTCTTTCCCCCGCCAGAGCCTCTGGGCCTTCCTCCTCCTGCAGCCCGCCCCAGCCTGCCCGCTCTTCCTCCTCCCCGGAGGTGGAGGCTGGAGGGCCCCGCCCTGCACCACGCGTGTGTCCCCACGAGCCCGCCTGGCCTGGCCAGCGCCCCACACTGGAGCCGTCTCTTACGCTTTGGCAGTGGAGCCAGGGGGAAGGGGAGGCAGGGTCAGAGGGGGTCTCTTTTTATCCTGTTCCCCCCATCCCGACCTAATTATCCTTGTTCGGAGAGTATTGGGGGATTCCGGCTCCCTTCAGACAATGCCAGCATAAATCCATCTGTCCGAGGGTGGACGTGTTCGAGGGGCCGGGGAAGGTTTCTTGCGCTCCTCCTGCCCTTCCAGTCTCCCCAGGCCTGGGCCACTGCCCCCCCAGCCCCCCATAACCGCTCTGGTTCTACTGAGAAAGGCCTCTCCAGCAATAATGTTTTATAGCCAGTTCCTCCGTCTCTGGGACGGCGTGAGGTGGGGAGTTTACCCCGCGCCCAGACACTGTACCGACTTTGATAGATTTCTACACTGAGGTTTGAATTCATAGCATCTGAGTTGCTTTTACTTCTCTGTACCAAAAGATTTTGAAGAGATTTTAAAGATGTCCCCTTTTGTACTCTCCTCATCCGTGGCCAGTGGTCGCGTTGGTGACAATGGCTGTGGCAATGGGGTTTGCCTTGTACTGAGGGCTTGTGGGGAAGCAATTTGTATTTTATTTTTTCTTAGCACAAGCAGGTGAACTGGGAGCAGCTCTGTGGCTCCCCTTCCTTAACTTCACAGCTCACTAGGACTGTTTTATAAACTGCTGTATTTTAAAACCCCTTCCTGGATACTACCTGGCCAGCAAGCTCTTAACTGAAACTGGCCTCAGGGTGTCTTGCCCTTTGGGGCCTAGAATTCTGAACCTCATCCGTCCTGTTCCTGGGGGAGGAGAAGAGGAAAGTACACTTGGGGGGTGCTGATTCCTGTCCGAGTAAGCCGTCAGGAGCATTTGCTCCCCTGTGAACTTTTTGGCAACAAAGAGAACCCACCAAACGTTCTCGGCCTCCTCACCGCCTCTCTGTGGCTCTTCTGCCTTCTCAGGAAAGCTGGTATCTGGTGTTGACCATTGGTCTTGTTGATTCCACTGGGCCCTTCATTTCCCCAAATTTCCTGCCCTCCCTGGAGACTGGAAGTCTGGGGAGAAGGGCCCAGGTGGCTGCCAGGGGGGCCTGATGGGACTCTGGGCAGTGGGACAGGATCCTGCTGAAGTAGTGGGACACCCCCAGAGCCCTGGCCCTCACAGAGGAAGCAGGAGCAGGCAGGCCTGGGGTTCTGGGTCAGCAGAAAGGGGCCCCTGTGGGGTCTAAAGGAAGGGAGATCCAGACCACTCTGCTGGCCTCATAGCAGAGGCCGAGCATGCGGGGGTCCTAGAAGAGGGTCCCCTCCTTTGAGGCAGGACTGGGAAGTAGCCCCGGTCTGAGGAGGTCAGCCAGGCCCCTCCAGTGGTCTGAGGTCTCCACTTCCACCCACAGGCCTTATTGCTCTGTTTACAGTGACCTGCCCCAGGCCCCTCCCCTAGGGGGACTGGGGTTTCTGGGGTCCATCCTCTGGGTCAATGGTTATTTGATGATTTGATTTTATTTTTTTCTCTGTAAACTTCTAACCTGGCTTTTCCCCATGTCAGTTCCTGTGATTTATGCCAATAAAGTTTGCCATTATTTTCACCCATGCCTAGTTCCTTTTCTTGGCTGTCTGAGGTAACAACTTAGTACCAGAAGAGAGAACGAACCCTCCCCAGACTCATGGGGACCATATTGAAGGTAACTCAGTGATGTTCCCTTACTCGAGGCAGAAAGTCCTCTGGGGATGGGATTCCTGTGTGAGCTTTGCTCTTCCCTTAGCAGTTGGTGAGGAAAAGCAGGGGGAGCAGTGTTGGGCCCTGCATGGTGGGTCAGGGCCTGACCTAGGGCTTGGGTGGAGATTCACTGAGGGCATCCTCATGTGGGCCTGTGGGTGGCCTCTCTCTTAACTTACAGAACCGGAAAGAGGTTCAGAGAAGAGAACTGACATGCACAACACAGTCCTCTTAGTGAGCTCATAGGCAGGATGTGAACCCAGGGCTTGCCTCTGCCTGTGTTCCTGCTTTGACCAGACACCACCCCCACAACGTGCTGGCACCACATCTTGGGTGTGGAACCTTCCCAGCGGAAGTTGGAGAACTTAGAGTGGAGGATGAGTCTCTACTGCCCCGCCCCCGTGGTCGTGTCCATATTTGCATGCCTCCTCATCTGAGCCCGAACTCCAGCCCTGTGCCCCGGCAGCTTGCTGGAGAGCGTTGTTCCCCTTTGAGATGCTTCACAATTTCCCTGTTCTCTGGAGTGGTTTTCCAAAAGCAGCATGTTGAATTCAAGATGGAATCTTGGCCATTTCACAGTGAGCTCAAGTGGCAATTACCTTCAACCCTCACCCAAAGATGACCATTTATTCTTCCGGACCATGTCTAATTTATTTATAGAAATGGATATGGCACATTTCACTGTAGTTTGCTTTTTCACTCAACTGTACTTTGTGTGTATTTTCCCGTGTCAATAAATATAGATCTGCATCATTTTTTAATGGCTTCATGATATTCCATTATATTGATGTACTACAATCAGAGATGGTATTTATATCATCAGAGCCAGGATATCCTTGGAAAGGTTCTGTGTGAGTGTGTATATACTTGGAAGACTGCATTTAGGGAGAGGCAGCCTCAGGGTTTGGAAGGGACTGTATAGCATCGTGAGGTCCAGGGGCTTTGAACTAGCTTCTAGATTTCAGTTCCGAAGCCATTGTTTTATCGGGGCTTGAGCAAGCTGTTTAACCTATGAATTTTCTCATTGATAAATGGAAATGCTAATACTGTACCTCCTCAGGGAATTGTTGCAAAGATTCACAGCAGTAATGTGTACAAAGTACTGAGCACAATGCTGAGCATGCAGTAATATATTGTCGTTAAAAAGAGATCTTAGCGGGAGCCTGGGTGACTCAGTGGGTTAAAGCCTCTGCCTTCGGCTCAGGTCATGATCTCAGGGTCCTGGGATCGAGGCCCGCATTGGGCTCTCTGCTCAGCAGGGAGCCTGCTTCCTCCTCTCTCTGTCTACTTGTAATCTCTCTCTGTCATATAAATAAATAAAATCTTAAAAAAAAAGAGAGATCTTAGCAGTAACTGACTCCTAACAGTTCTCTAAACAGCTGGTCATCAGAGGCACTAGGAGGCTTTGAAACAAAAATACAGATGTTTCTAACTTTAAAGGGTGAGGACAGAAACACCCCTTTCTGCCCTAGGATCTACCTCAGTCATTACCAGGGGAAAAAAAAATTGGATCTCGCGGAGTGTTCAAGTAAGTGTTGAATGAATGCATAATAAAATAAACCAGAAGTTAGCGACTTCCTCCTACATTCCAGGGACTGTGTTAAGTCTTAACAGGTATCTCATTTAATCCTCATAGCAACTCTAAATGTGCATACTTCATTGTCCCCATTTTACAGCTAAGGAAAGGGAAACAGGATCAGCAAGGTGAAATCACTTCCTAAGATGACACAGTTAGCAAGTGGTAGAAGAAGGATATGGATCCAGGTCTTCTAACTGCAAACCTTGTGTTCATTCAGTCAACAGTTATTATATGCCTGCTATGTGCCAGGCACAAGACAAAGGTCTCTGCTTTGTGGAGCTTGGTTTCTTGCAGGGAGAGACAGACAACCAACAGCACAGTAAGTTATATAGTGTGTTAGAAGTTGGAAATGCGAAGGAAAGGGAAAGAAAGAAAGAAAGAAAGAAAGATGTAAGTGCTACCAAAAAAACAGAACAGAGTAAGGGGGGAGTGGTAGTGGATTTGGGGGGTAATTTTAAATAGGACGATCAGGGTAGGCGTCCTTGAGCACAGGATATTTGAGCCAAGACTTGATGGAGTTGAGTTAATTCCGTGGATATATCAACCAGGAGCCTTCCGGGAGAGGGACTAGCTATTGCATGACCCCTCAAGTGGGAACCTGTTTTGGGAAACAGCAAAAAGCCTGGTCTGGCTGGAAGGGAGAGTCAGTAGGGAAAGAATGAGATTATAGGGGTGGAGGCAGTTAAGTTTTGACGCTTTTACTCTGAGGAAATGGGAAACGTTTGAGGAATTTTGAGCAGATGAGATAACAACCTGACTCAGGTTTTAGAGGGTTCCTCTGTTTTGGTAGGGGAAGAACTATAAAGACAAGAGACTGTGCTCGTTTGTTTGTTTGGTTTTTTTTTTAAAGATTTTATGTATTTACTTGAGAGAGAGAGAGAATGAGAGAGAGAGCATGAGAGGGGAGAGGTCAGAGGGAGAAGCAGACAACCCACCAAGCAGGGAGAGGGATGCGGGACTCGATCCTGAGATTCCACGATCATAACCTGAGCCAAAGGCAGTTACTTAACCAACTGAGCCACCCAGGCGCCCCGACACCATGCTGTTTCTAATGCATGTGCAATTATTCCTCAGCTCCACATCGTACTCCTTAGTTTGCGATTTGGCCCGGTGGCAGGAGAAAACCTGAACGCTCAGCTCCCGAGCTCTAGCTCCTGAACGCCAGCGGCTCCAGGCCAGCAGAGGGCAGCAGCTTTGAGACGGCCGTTCCAACATGAAGCGGTGCCTTCTTTGACCTCTTTTTTTAAAGGCGGTTTCCCGTTGGCTGGAGTGGCAGCAATATTATCCAATGGCTGTCTAGATCAGTGCAGCGTCACTAGTCAGGCTTCGGTGCCAGCCAATAGGTGGGGACACTGTCCTCGTCTTCTGATTGGCTGCTTCGTCCGCATATAAAAGGTGTGCGCCGAGGCGCGGCCCTCTTCTTTCCAGGCGTCCTCGTGAGAGGTTTGTATGGCTGTTACAGTCGCACCCGGCACCGGTGGCGGGAGAGATGGGTTGCGGGGCGGGGGCGGGGGCGGGCCCGGGCCTGTCCGGCCTGGGGCCTCGGCGGTGGCTTGCGCTCCCCGAATGACGGCGACGGCGGCCGTCCCGAGCCGGGCTGGCGGGGGCTCCCCCNGGGAGAGATGGGTTGCGGGGCGGGGGCGGGGGCGGGCCCGGGCCTGTCCGGCCTGGGGCCTCGGCGGTGGCTTGCGCTCCCCGAATGACGGCGACGGCGGCCGTCCCGAGCCGGGCTGGCGGGCGCTCACGCGTGGCCTGCCCTGCATAGGCCTTGGGCTTGGAGCCCGGCGGGGCCGTGGTGACGGGTGTCGGGGAGGTGTCTGAGCTCCTTTTCTCTGCGCAGTGACATCGTCTTTAAACCCTGCGTGGCAATCCCTGACGCACCGCCGTGATGCCCAGGGAAGACAGGGCGACCTGGAAGTCCAACTACTTCCTTAAGATTATCGTAAGTGCGGGGATGGGTCGCGGTCGTGCATTGCATGCTGCTTGGGCCCTGGGCACTAGTAGGAATCACAACTATCATGTGTTGAGCACATCCGGGGTGCCAGCCACTGTACGACCGTTTTAGGCAGATCTTGTCTAGTTTTCACAGTTTGCGGAGATTTGCCACCCACCCCCATCCTTGTTGCAGGGAAATGGGTTCAGGCAGTTTAAGTGACTCCTCAGATGACCGCATTCATACTCTGGTCTACCCGGTTTCCAAATAGCATTCATTATAGGTTTGCTCTTCTGTCTCCATTTTGGGAACGCCTGCACCAGTGAGTGACTCATCACAAAGTGCCGACTTGTTGCATATTTAGGTCTCATCAAGATACCAAATATACTGTGAATCTGCTCTGTTGGATGGTCTCGGTGGGGGTGTGTGTGGGGAAATGGAGACCCTGCTCTGCTTTAGGCATTAGGCTGCCTCTGGAGTTAGTCTGTTCTCCCCTGTTTATCGTGAAAGTTTTCAGACACAGAACTTAAAAGGATTGTCCATTCACATATCCACAATTTGGATTTTGCAGGTAATGTTTTGTTGTATTTGTTTTACTTCATGCTTAAAATGCCATAAACCTAACCTTGTTTGGTAGAGTTGTTTTTTTCTGTTGATGCAGCCATTTAATGAATCAGAAACATGCCTTATATTTGGGAAAAATTAAAAATGAACGTTACATTAAAAAATTGGGGGATCGAATGAAGAGAACGAATTTTCACCATTCATACTCAGGGGTACAGATCTTTGGTAAATCTGTCAGTTGGAGAACTCAGGTGGCTCCTGGTGGGAGGAATTGTTCCAATTTCTGAATCACTTCAAAAGCCTAGAAGAAAGGGAGTGAGATGGAAACTAATGATTATGGGATTTGGTTTCTTTTGATAATTTTCCCTCTTTCCTCTTGCTAAACATTGTTTGTTTCTGGCTTGTTTTTGTAGCAACTTTTGGATGATTATCCAAAATGCTTCATTGTGGGAGCAGACAATGTGGGTTCAAAGCAGATGCAGCAGATCCGCATGTCCCTCCGCGGGAAGGCTGTCGTGCTGATGGGCAAGAACACCATGATGCGCAAGGCCATCCGAGGGCATCTGGAGAACAACCCAGCTCTGGAAAAGTCAGTTAATTCTCTCGGGCCACTTTGTCCTCCCTTCTCAGTGCCCTTCTCCCCTTTCCTGGAGAAGAATGGCGCTGAAAGGTGGCTCTCTTGTAAACTTTTCTTTGCAGACTGTTACCTCATATCCGGGGGAATGTGGGCTTTGTGTTCACCAAGGAGGACCTCACTGAGATCAGGGACATGCTGCTGGCCAATAAGGTAAGGAGAGAATCAGGTTGGCTAACGAGATCTTACCGTTAATTTTGGCTCCTTAAAAGCAAAACCGACCATTTTCAACTTGTGTTTGTGGAGAGAAGACTAGTCACTGTTGTTTTCATTTAGGTGCCCGCTGCCGCCCGTGCTGGTGCCATCGCCCCATGTGAGGTCACTGTGCCAGCCCAGAACACTGGTCTGGGGCCCGAGAAGACCTCCTTCTTCCAGGCTTTAGGCATCACCACTAAAATCTCCAGAGGCACCATTGAAATCCTGGTGAGTGGACTTGGCTTGTCAGGGCTAGCCAGGCAAGCAGTGGGCACTTGGTTGCTGTGGACCCGCTGGCTGTCCTGATGTTGACTGCCAACCGTTACCTTGTTCTTCAGAGTGATGTGCAGCTGATTAAGACCGGAGATAAAGTGGGAGCCAGCGAAGCCACACTGCTGAACATGCTGAACATCTCCCCCTTCTCCTTTGGGCTGATCATCCAGCAGGTGTTTGACAATGGCAGCATCTACAATCCTGAAGTGCTTGACATCACAGAGGAAACTCTGCATTCTCGCTTCCTGGAGGTACAAGCTGTCCATTTCAGGCTTTTGGTTAATGGTGAAGAGCATAGCTAGCTTCAGGCTGAATCTTGGCAATGCACCTGAAATTAGCCACGCAACCAAGACAATTATTTATTTAATTAATTTTTAAAGAAATATTTATTTATTTGACAGATCACAAGTAGGCGGAGAGGCAGGCAGAGAGAGAGGAGGAAGCACAAGCAGAGAGCCCGATGCGGGGCTCGATCCCAGGACCCTGAGATCATGACCTGAGCCAAAGGCAGGGGCTTAACCCATGGAGCCACCCAGGCGCCCCCCCCAAAGACAATTATTTAATCTGTTTAGTTTCCTCATCTGTAAAACAGCAGTAATGATAAAAGGTTTTTGAGAGATTAATGAATTAATGAGTATAAAGCCCTCTGACAGCAGCGGGCACATAGTTGAAGGCCATTGTTACTACTCTAGGGCCTGCGATAAAACATGAGATTTTGGGTAGTGTCCTGAGTCAAAGGAGAAATTAGAAAAATGAGGACCGTGTAATGTGTAAATGTTTCCAGGTGCCCTATTTGGGGGCGGATTGACTTTTCCTGAGATTAGCTTGCTTAAAATATCTTTTTTTTTTTTTTTAAAGATTTTTTTTTTATTTATTCATTTGACACAGAGAGAGAGATTACAAGTAGGCAGAGAGGCAGGCAGAGAGAGGAGAGAGGAGGAAGCAGGCTCCCTGCTGAGCAGAGAGCCCGATGTGGGCCTCAATCCCAGGACCCTGGGATCATGACCTGAGCCGAAGGCAGCGGCTTTAACCCACTGAGCCACCCAGGCGCCCTTAAATATCTTTTAATTGATGAATAAGGTGATAGAAGATATAATTCCCTTTTTCTTTTCTTGGACAAATGAAAAATTGCGGTGATATATAAACAGTGTTAACTATTTGGAAATCTCACTAGTGGATGAAATTCACATTTGGAATTAGCTTAACTTTTTTTTCTCATAGAACTGAATGGTTAGCTTAGGTTACATTTTCACAAAATGGTGACTTGAAGTAAATGCCATCGTTATGGTATAGGAAATAATCATGTTGGGAATAAGGGCAAAAAACGTTTATAAACTACTGGGTCTGAATTGCCCTGCCAGAAGCATTTGGTGTGAGGTAAGTGTCCTGTGTGAGACACAGCAAGTCAGTCTTGAAGTCTTGTCTGCTGTCGAACTTCACTTGGACTTCACGGTCTTGTCTGTAAGATACCTACCTCAGCTGACATGGAATTTTTCCCTTCCCCCATAGGGTGTCCGCAATGTTGCTAGTGTTTGTCTGCAGATAGGTTACCCGACTGTTGCATCAGTGCCCCATTCTATCATCAATGGATACAAGCGGGTCTTGGCTTTGTCTGTGGAGACTGATTACACCTTCCCACTTGCTGAAAAGGTAAAAACCCACTAGGACCACAGTGGCCCTGATGGGATAAATAGACAGCAGCATGCTCAGTTGTGCTTTAATGATCATACTATACAAAGCAGATACGTTTTTAAACATTTCCTTAAGAAGTTGGGGGGCAGGGGAGATGTGTCCTTGACTTTAGAAATGACAAGAAACCCGACGAGGGGTTAGTTGATGGGTAAGAGCTGGGTCTAAGCTTACCAGGCCATATCCAAGCTGTCTCGCTTGATCATCTCCAAGGAAAGCTCCAGGGGGAAAAAAAAAAAAAAAAGAAAAGCTCCAGGGAAGGCTTCAGTGGCTGAGAAGTTGTTGGCCATTGAACTAGAGCTGAGGGGTTGTGGTAGCAGAGGTTGTGGATGACCATTTTGATCATGAACTTTTCCTCTTGGCTTCAGGTCAAGGCCTTCTTGGCTGATCCGTCTGCATTTGTGGCTGCTGCCCCCGTGGCCACTGCCACCACTGCTGCACCTGCTGCTGCCGCAGCCCCAGCCAAGGTTGAAGCAAAGGAAGAGTCGGAGGAGTCTGACGAAGATATGGGATTTGGTCTCTTTGACTAATCACCAAGAAGCAAGTTTATCACCAAGATAACCAAGACTAATTACCAAGAATCAACCAATTCAGCCAAGTTTATTTGTGAAACAAGGAAATAAAGGCTACTTCTCTTAAGTCTCTGCACTCTTCATTTTGTGCATTTTGAGGTTTACATTGCCGTGTACTAGAAACTAGAACCCATGGTGGAACAGTAGAGCTTTATTTGAAGTCAGTATTTCAGTGTCGTTTTTTCCTTTTCTTTCCAGTGTTCTCTGTAATTGAGGTGCTGCTTTCCCAGCATCCAATACCACCCAGCTTTGCTTTTTTTTTTTTTTTTTAAAGCTCTTATGTGTCAGAGAAAGCACAAGTAGGGGGAGTGGCAGGCAGGGAGAAGAAGACTCCTGCTGAGCAGGGAGCCCGACATAGGGTTGGATTCCAGGACCCTGGGATCACAACCTGAGCTGAAAGCTGACACCTAACTGACTGGGTCCCCCAGGTCCCCCTAATAACACCCAGCTTTAGCTGTATTTTTTTTTTTAAACATTTTAAGGTACTCTTTACCCAACTCTGGGCTTGAACTCCATCCAGAAATTAAGACTTACATGCTCCACAGACTGCCAGCCTGTGCCCCTAACGGAATTATTTTTATTATACCAGAATTTTTATTTCCATGGCCATTTGGCCACTAGCCTGGGTCCCTCAGAGATATTTTGAGTAGGTGGTGACCAAGATAAAACATGATTGCTGCAAGGGTAGGTGTTTCCTTGTGGTTAAAATCTGTACTGGGTCCTGATGGAAAGGTATTTGTTGTAACTGGGTTGACTATCCAGTTTGAAGGCCATTGCTAAGAGGGTCAACACAACAGCTAAGCCGCGCAGACCCCCTTCTCTACACTAGTCTGTAGAGTTGGCCCATCTGCACACTGAAAATAAGACAATGCCCCGTGGACCATAGAGGCCCTTCACTGCCCTCAGGCTCCCACCCCGTGGCCTTGCCTAGCTCCCAGTCTGGAACACCGGCCTGTGCAGCCCCCTCAGCTCCTGGATCCTTCCCTGGCAGGCAGCCCTCCCCCTGGTTTTGTAACTCCTACGCTGTCCGCCACTGGTTACAAGCTCGGGAGAAGACGCTAGTTCGCTGTCTCCCGTTTACCTAGGTTAGTTCTGCCGTTTAGGAGACTCATTTCTTTAAAGAATGTGGTCCTCGCTCGGCACAGGCCACGTGGGGGAGTCCCGGCCGGCCGGGTCGAAGGCTACGCGGTGGTCTCGCCGCATTACAAAGCCTCAAAGACCTCCGTCTCCCACGAGGCCGGGCAGAGACGGGCCCCGGGGCCGAGGCGCAGGCCCCGAGGAGGCGGCCTCGGCTGCGCCCGGCTGCCGGCCCAGGCACTCCGGCCCGCGG